>JAJJWW010004049.1:0-239522 GCA_023531295.1 Papaver armeniacum
AAGTCATAAGCAAGCCAACACCTTCACAATCTCAACACCTTCTTCGCTTCCCTCCCTAAGATCAACCCCATCTCCTTCACTTTGTGACCGAAACAAGTCTGGAACGGCCATTTCTTGGTTTAGGCCGGACTTGCACAGATTGATCTCTCGAATCTACAAGCACTCACCGCGCAGTGCATTTGTTGAAGGTTTAGATTCATTCCTCATCCACACCCCAAATTACCAAATTCTGCAGGAGTAGTTTTCACCCATCAACACTTACATATCGAAAATAAAAAATTTCATGAAAGCTCATAGACAAATTTTTTAACAGACGCACGTCTATTCAATTAAAAAAAAAAAATTCTCTCATACGAGCATCTACCTTTGAAACGAGAGTTTATTCCACTTTGTGAAATCTCACATATTTAAAAAATAAAATTTCGGTTTTCGTAAAAGCTCATGGACGAAATTTTATATCATTAGACTCAGGTCTATTTGTTCATTCCTTAAACTAACGAACAAACGAGCGTCTATTCCTAAAACAAGGACTTCTTTTCATGGACCTGGACCCGTGAATCCTAAATCGACCAAGGTTCCGTCATCAAATAGACGGTTCTACACCAATTTATGCTCATCAGAAGATGTTGTTGTGGTTCGCTCGCGCAATCGAAAATCCGGTAACATCTTATCTTACGATTAAGTTCAATTACCTATTTCGTTCATAACTGGAAAATCACCATCCAGTGCTGACTGAGGAACATGACTGTCCCTCACTAAGCAGGGGACTTAATGTAGATGGTGAATTTTCGACAAAGGCTAAAATCGTAAACCCATAATTATACGAACTTCTGATCCAGCAATCAGACGTGAGTATTGAGACATGGGTCTCTCATCAAATCTCTGACTGAGAATACTGTCTCTCAGAGTACATGCAGATATGTAGTCTCTCGGCTGGACAACGGCATATCTCATGAATATTGGACACTTCAAATAATTATTTCTATATAGAATCACGAGATTGACGGCTCCTAGACGGCTTGCTCGCTAGTATAGAGCGATAACGTCTTGAGGATACAAACAACAGTTTTCCCCGACTATATAAAGGATATGAAACTCCAAGCAGCTCATGTCGAATAATTAATGCTCCTAGATGACCTTGCTCGCTAGTATAGAGCCATCGATTAATTATTCTTAAATTCTTTGATTCATCCACTGAATTTTCGAAAATATTCAAATATTTTCACAATATTTCGTTACTTCAATCTATGGTTCTTCCCAGCAGAATTCATGGGTTAGTAATAAATATTCAACACACGGGCGTCTGAGCTACCTCCGAGTAAGTGATAGATACATATTTGTGTCTTTATTAGCCTCGATAATTTATATTGTTGGTGCTTATTTTTATATCAATTTTAATATTTACTGTGTCTTTGCAGGTATATGAATAAAATGGTCTGTGGCAAAGAAAACAAGTAAAACGGGACTTATGTGCAAAGAATACGGGGCTTCGGAGAAAATAGGCCTAATGGTTATGGCAAGTCGATTCCTCCACTATCAAATCAAAAGAAAGAATGAATAGCTGGTGACTATATTGTACGTGCGGGAGTACAAAACCGTGACAGATTCCATGATCACAATTTTGCATGTGCTAGAGAGTTCCACAATGGAAACAAACTTCCATATTTGATTAATTAAATAAGTGCAAAGGTGCACGTGGAAGACAAATGCAAACAAGGGGTTGTATGGCATCATTATTCTTTCCATGTTTCATGGAGAACAAAAATGAGTGAACTTTGCAAAATTAATTAAAAGGGGAAAGAAAGAATTTCTTTCCATATTTATATGATTAGCATTTTGTATTACCGACAAGGTATCGACGGTCCACCATGAGGAGATCGTGTGACGAGCGGAGGCATATCTAGACAAGTTGTGAAAAGAATGATGTGGCAGATTCATATTGGGTAAACTATACACATGGTGCATTTTGATTGGCTGAGATGATGTGGTAATATTAATTGAAAGAGGAAAGATGGGTTCATTTGAAGCCGTTTTCGAGAACAGCCGGGGGAGTTCCGGAGGGCCAAGAGCCGACACCATTGTTTTTACATTTGTTTTGGTTTCATTTTTGTAATGGAAAGCTAGCTCTCTCTATTGGGGCAAAGGAGGAAGCAATAAATCTTGTAAGAAATTCTAGTACTCTTTGAATAAATATTCTTTTCGAGCTTAAATGTTTTAATTAATCTCTCTTCTTATTTAGCTTCATAATAATTGTTTTGGGTAGTTTAGCTATCGATCTTTTATAAGCGAAGGAGATTATACCGTTTTGGTTTACAACATAAGTTGTTATTTTGTTTTAACTGTAATATTTTTCGAGACATGCGATTGGGTTCAAAACTGTCTTGAGTAGCGTTACGAGTATTTTTTAGAGAGGAGTGATTATTTTACATTATTAATTTGGTGGAATCCTAAGCCCCAGGTTTTCTCTCATTAATCATTTTAGCAAATTTTCTTTAGTATTTTTCTTAATTAATCTCAAAACCAAATCTTCATAAAAGTCCGAGCAACGAATCTTTACTTACCACTTGTAAAACTACATCAGTTTTTGGCGCCGTCGACGCGGACTTGTAATTAGGTTTAGGTTTTAGGTTTTAGGCTTTGCATTTTTTTTTATTTTTTTTATTTTTTTTTTTAGGTTTAAATACTTATTTGTATAAATTAATATTTAAAAAATTAATATTTAAATTAATTTTTTTTAGGTTTTGTATATATTTTATTTTTATTATTCTTTTGTTCAATTTTACGTCTTTGGTATTTTTGCTTTTGTTGTGCAGGTTTTGCTTGAAACGAAGGTAAAAAGTTGGACTTGCCATAAAAGGAGAAAGCAGAAGCTTTTATTTTTGTTATTTTTTATTTTTCTTATTTTTGGACTTGTATATATTGTTTGTTTATTTTTATTTTTATTTAGTAGTTTATTAATAAAAAAAATAACACGTGCACACACCAATTGCATCGTCAGACTACCGATTTTTAGGAAAACTCGTGGATTAGTAAGCTGAACCCGTGCCTTGGGCCTTATGGGAGTTACCAGCTGAAAGTCCACAAACCTCACCTTGTACCTTTGGGTATATTTTTTGTGGTAACTCGAGCCTACCCATTTTAGTCGACCTTGCATTTGCATTTGCACGTAAGAATGTCGAACCGGTATTACAATAGCCAATACAATGAATATCCGACTCGATTTTCAAAATGGACACTACTACTTTGACCACAAAGTGTGCATAGTGGTTGGGAACACCAACCCTTTCAAGGTTATGGTTCATATCATAGTGAGCCCATTACTATTCGCACGCGCACATGTGTCATACGAGCAAGAAAATAAGGAATATTATAGTACTAGTACCTCGTCTTTGGACGACTTAATTAAAGAGTTGAAAACTAGTCATAATTATGATCCTTCCGTTCCTATTCGTCCTCTAGAAGAGTCTCTCAAACTGTTGGTTGTTTCTTAGGTCCTATTCGTCCTATAGAAGAGTCTCTCAAGATTTTGGCTGAGAATACCAATAGGTTTGTGTTAGAAACGAACGAAGGAATTGCTAGAAATAATCTTGACTTTCAATTTAGCCTTAAAAATGAGAATAATTATTCGCATAATCAAGATGACGAGGTTATAATTGGTAACACTACTGTTTAGAAGAGGTTCAACCATTTTCATGTTATGATGATTACAACGAGGATAGTGTTGATCAAGAATCTGAAATATATAGGCATAGTAATCAGGAATTTGTTACTCCAATTGAGCTTTATAATGATAATGTTATTTCTATTTCAAATCCAAATAATTTTAATAATTATTCACCTATTCAAAAGGACGAGGATTTGACTAGAGATACTCCCGTTTTAGACGATGTAGTATTTCCTTTTGATTACAAAGCCGATATTGGTTTAGAGGAACGAGTTTATTCTAAGAATAATATTTTAGAGTCTACAGATTTAGAAACAACAGTCTTAGACGAAGAAGATGAACTCGTAGAGCTTTTAAACATGTATGAGGGTGCGTCACCTGAATATGACCTACAAGAAGCAATTGACCATTTTCAGGATTCTGATAATCTAGAAATTAGGGAAATTGTAACTAGTCTATCTAGAGACACCCAAAACTCTAAGTTTGGGGGTGATTATCATTCTCCATGTGCCTTACCTTTAGCTCTTACAGAGATACCTCACTTGGGACTTGACATCTGTACCTCTACCATTTAAAATAATCATCTTCAGACACGTTTTCCAGAACCTAATGATGTCCAAGAAGAAGTTCAGTTATTAGAAACCCATCCTCTGGTTGATGTGGTTTACCCAGGCTATGATACCCGGATTGACTTTGTTTTCCCACCAAATATTTTTCAACCAATTGTGGGAACGTATATGTTTCAGATGTGTCAATTATTAAGTTCTGAGACTAAACCTAATTATTTTAGGAAAATAGAATTGACACATTTGCTTAAGAATGACCACCACTCTCATTATGGTCAACTGTGTCAGTCAAATCTAATTGACTTAGAGGATCCTCAATTATTCAGGTTATTATTGTGTGCTTCTAAATTTTTCCAAACCTTAGAACCTGATATTTCAGATCTTACTTATGAGGAGGTGCAGCCCATGAAAATATTTTATTTAGACCCCTTTATAGAACCTGAACCTGAACCACAACTAGATGTAGTTGTCTTAAACAGGAAACTAGGCAAGGGTGTGCTATGTTTATTCTTGGTTTGTTGCAGTTTCCTTTTATCTGTGTTAACACTTTTTGATGCAGATGATCCACAGTTGTTTCGGTTATTGCTTTATGATATGAAGTGATTAATTCTTTCTTATGTCTGGCTGAAGACGTTAAACTTAGCACTTCTTGGGAGGTAACCCAACATTCATGCAACACGGTAATATCTTTCCTTATCTCTTTTGCTTTAAATGGTAACAGTTTCTCCTTGTTCATGTTTTTAATTTTATCTTTAGAACATTGAGGACAATGTTAGATTTAAGTTTGGGGGTGTGGGAGAAACTTTTTAGTTGCAATAAATAAACTTCAGAGCCTAGAAATTTATGTTTATTAAGGATGGCACTAACCAATCTAAGTGGATGGAAGCATTTTGGTTGTAGGAGTTGAGGAACCAATCTGATTAGATGGAAACATCTAAAGAGTCTATTCATAAAAGCACAGAGCTCAGGTGTTAGAATTAAAGGAAAAACATGGTAGTTTCGCCATATCTCGTTGAATCCTTTTTCACTTCTATTTTCTATTTGTTTTCTTCAAAATATGTTTGTCTAAGTGATTAGGTGGGGCTCACGATTCAAGTTGTTACCACTGCTAGGGTGAAATAGAGTGATTGAGAATAAAAAAAAAAAAAAAAAAAAAAAAAAGAGAATTGTTATGAAAAAAAAAAAAAAAAATTGTTATGAAAAAAAAAATTAAAAAAAAAAAAAAAAATTTGAGACCAGACCATCAGAACAACCGGAATAAATTCAATAAAGTCGACCACTGGTACCCTTGTATATGCCAGCTGAGTTGACCTAGAGTTAGGATTATCGACCACTGGTTCCCTTGTATATGCCAGTGTGTTGATATTAGTCCAGACCAATATCTCAGTCCATTAGGATAGGTTCATTTTGGCAGTGGCCTTCATACAGATATGAGAAACACCGTTCACCTTAGTCAACATCAAAACCATCTACGTTTTTCTATATCCATTTCTTACTCTATCCATGTGATTGGTCGACTCCGGTTATGATGTCCGTAAACTATCCGAGTAGAGCTTTGTGACTTATATATGAATTTTAGTATGCTTGAGTGCAAACTCGTGTACAAAGAATTGGAATTTCGCATCGTGGTACTTCCTCCTGTAGTCAATAAGTATGCCAACCAAGGAGATTCTTTAGTGCTTTCCAAGGTTCTACATAGATAGTTAGGGTCTGGAGTAAAGGTTTTGTGGGTACACCTCTGGTAAACCCTCCTGAGACTATAACTCGGCCACTAGGGCCACCTAGGGGTTTAAAGGCTTATTGCATGCGCTAAATGCAATGGACGATGCCTGCGACAGTGAGTTAAGATTTTATTTTATTAGTTTTGCTCGGGACTAGCAAAATATAGGTTTGGGGGTATTTAATAGATACATATTTGTGTCTTTATTAGCCTCGATAATTTATATTGTTGGTGCTTATTTTTATATCAATTTTAATATTTACTGTGTCTTTGCAGGTATATGAATAAAATGATCTATGGCAAAGAAAACAAGTAAAACGGGACTTATGTGCAAAGAATACGGGGCTTCGGAGAAAATAGGCCTAATGGTTATGGCAAGTCGATTCCTCCACTATCAAATCAAAAGAAAGAATGAATAGCTGGTGACTATATTGTACGGGCGGGAGTATAAAACCGTGACAGATTCCATGATCACAATTGTGCATGTGCTAGAGAGTTCCACAATGGAAACAAACTTCCATATTTGATTAATTAAATAAGTGCAAAGGTGCACGTGGAAGACAAATGCAAACAAGGGGTTGTATGGCATCATTATTCTTTCCATGTTTCATGGAGAACAAAAATGAGTGAACTTTGCAAAATTAATTAAAAGGGGAAAGAAAGAATTTCTTTCCATATTTATATGATTAGCATTTTGTATTACCGACAAGGTATCGACGGTCCACCATGGGGAGATCGTGTGACGAGCGGAGGCATATCTAGACAAGTTGTTGAAAAGAATGATGTGGCAGATTCATATTGGGTGAACTATACACATGGTGCATTTTGATTGGCTGAGATGATGTGGTAATATTAATTGAAAGAGGAAAGATGGGTTCATTTGAAGCCGTTTTCGAGAACAGCCGGGGGGAGTTCCGGAGGGACAAGAGCCGACACCATTGTTTTTACATTTGTTTTGGTTTCATTTTTGTAATGGAAAGCTAGCTCTCTCTATTGGGGCAAAGGAGGAAGCCAATAAATCTTGTAAGAAATTCTAGTACTCTTTGAATAAATATTCTTTTCGAGCTTAAATGTTTTAATTAATCTCTCTTCTTATTTAGCTTCATAATAATTGTTTTGGGTAGTTTAGCTATCGATCTTTTATAAGCGAAGGAGATTATACCGTTTTGGTTTACAACATAAGTTGTTATTTTGTTTTAACTGTAATATTTTCCGAGACATGCGATTGGGTTCAAAACTGTCTTGAGTAGCGTTACGAGTATTTTTTAGAGATGAGTGATTATTTTACATTATTAATTTGGTGGAATCCTAAGCCCCAGGTTTTCTCTCATTAATCATTTTAGCAAATTTTCTTTAGTACTTTTCTTAATTAATCTCAAAACCAAATCTTCATAAAAGTCCGAGCAACGAATCTTTACTTACCACTTGTAAAACTACATCAGTAAGCCCCGATTTAAATGGTGCAAGTGTACTCAATGACGATGTACTAACAATCACCGCACGAATGAGTATTTCAAAATACGACGAAACGATGAACCTATGCAAATAAGAAGAAAAATAATAAATAATTAAATATTGACCAAGGCGCTAGGGATTGGGCTCACCGACTGGCCGGCCGTGCCGTGGCCAATCCCACGCCAGTTTTATATTTTATCATATTTTATCATTATTTTCCTTGAGTTCATGAAAATCCTATCACTTGAACAAATATCCTTCGTTTTGAGGAAACTCCTCAGTTTCATGGTGTTTCCTTCACACTAAGGAAATAATATAAAATTAGGAAAAATATTGTGGGGCCGTGATTATTAGCCAACCGGCCATGTCTTGATCCCGGCGGGCCCCAAACCCCATGGTTCCTCATTATTTTATTATTATTTCCCTAATCTCATGAAAACTCCTTAATCTCATGGTATTTTCATAAACCCATGAAAACTATAATATAAAATTAGGGAAACCCGTGGGATCGGGCCCAAGCCGGCCGGCCATGCCCTAGCCGGTTGATGCGTGTCGTAGGTGCAATCAAATTAATTCAATATTTCCACTCAATTAAAAATAATATAATGGAAGTCAAGTTCGTTCCCACGAGGAGCAAGAGATCTTAGTTGTAAAAGTTGTCACGAAAGGGGGGTGCAAAAAGCAAAATAAAAATAAACAAAGCAATTAAAATCGAAAGTTGAAAGATGAAAGCAATAAGAGAGAGAAGATCAAGGAATCCTTCTTCGTTACGAAACAATGATTAAAGTTATGTTCTTTTCTACTTGTTATTAGTCACAAATTATCACCAACCGTAGGTAAAGCAGCTAGCTCAGTGCTAAACCCCTAAATCCCTTGTATCACCGGACACGGAAGTTCTCGCCTACCGGATTCTAATACCAAGCCACCTAGAATTAGCTCAACCTAGATGTAACTTAGCTCATGCATTAGGTTTTGTGAATTTCTTAGGTTGATATTAGTAGTTAGACTCTTAGCTCAAGGTCTACTTGCTAACGTTGTTTCTACACACAATTGCTCCACGGAATCCCTCCGCAAGGTCTCGTGTTTGCTACTTATGTAAAGAGTCAAAGAACGATTACTTATCCCCTAACTTTCACTAGCTTTAGATCGAATTAACAAATCAATTTAGTTGGCCACCCAAACAATCTATCAATCAATCATGAATGTCTTTAAGATCACTCCTATTAGTAAAAACAAACGATAATTATGTGAAAAACTTCAAGATAGAATTTGAAAACAAAAACTTAAATCATATGTTAAGAACTAGGAATTCATCCTCAATCAATAAGAAATTTAGCTACTCATGTTTTTGAAATTCACACAAATAATAATTATTAAAAGAAGAATTTTCAAATTCACACAAGTAATTAAAAAGAAAAATCTTAGAAAAGCAAGCAAAAACACAAGTGTTGTGTGTGTAGAGAGGTGTGTGTAGAGAGATGTGTAGAAGTTGTAGAAAACTTCTCTATTTATAAGCTTCAATATTCTCCAAATCTTCTAAGGATTAGAATCCTTTTCCTTTTGCAATTCAATTTCCAATTCCAAGCTTTTCTCAACTCTTCCACCTTCTCTTTCCAAATTTGAGTCCAATTCTCCATCCAATTCCTAGCCCAAGTCTTCACACCCATGAGAGAAGTCCATAGAAAATTCTGGAAATTTTGGCTCGCCGGAAAATTGGGATTGTGGCCGGAATTTGGCCGGAAAACGTCACCGCCGGCCACCTGGAAATTTCTCCGTCAAGAGAATATTCGACGGAATATTCCGTCCGGTCCTCCGTTAAGACTAACGGTCAAAAGTCAAACCGTCAGTCAACGTTAATCAGCGGGTCAAGGGGTGAGTCACTGAGTCAGAACCGAGTCAGCATCTGAGTCCAGCTAACTGGGCTGACTCGGCTAAGTTGCCATGGCATAAGCCATTGCTCTATTCAGAGCTGTGTGTTGCACCAGGATGGTGCATCACAACTTTGCTCCCAGCCATAGTGGCTACATCAGCTGCAATTGCACTCCACCCTGTAATTTCAGCTCCATTCCCTTCAATCTAATCACCCCAATTCACTTCCAGTTCCAGCTCAGTACCATCATATCCTGCTCATTCTCTATAACTCTGCAAACAATCCATCAAAACTCATTCTGCAGCCTTTAGTCTACTTTGCCTGTCATTTATCACTACCAAGAAATTCAACCTACCTCCTTTGTAAGCAACCACCAAGAGCTGAAACACCACCTGCAATACCTAAACCAAATATTGCCATTCTCAGTATACTCATAGCACCAGCTTGCCCTGAGCCACCAGCCTGCTCCATTCTAACAACCTCTTCTTGTTGAAACTCATTATCACCATTTGCACCTGAACTGCACTTAAGCTCAGTTGCACATACACAAATTCTTGCAACCTCCATTTGCCAGTCCCTTGTATCATGCCTGCACAACCAATTTCGCAGCCTTCATCTCCTCCAACTCAGCCAATTTCGGTTCCATTTTCATCAACATCCTCCAATCTAGCTCTGTCTAAATTGAGCACCATCCTCCAATGTACCAACAAAGACCAGCTAAACCACCACTTGTTCAACAAATTAGCCTCAGCTTGCAGCCAAAAGCATCATACCCTGCAACCTCATCTCAGTCATCTCTTGTAATGCCATTTCAATTCACAATCCTAGGCCAGCCATTATCACCATTCCCTTGTCTCCACTGTAATGCAAACTTCCAACTGCATCAATATCCTGCAGTTCCTCCTCCAGCTACACTTAAGCCATTAAGTGACAGCATCAACTATGGCTCAAACCATTGCCTCTGATCATCCATTTCTCTATCCAGCAAAAGCTCATCATTCCCACCTAACACAACATACAGCTGCCACTGCCACTGCAAACCACCAGGTTCAGACCAACTGCTACAACTGCAGAGCCATCTTCCCTGGCCAATTCATTCCATACAATTGCACTTCCAGCTAGCACTTTCTACTTCTGAGTTGAGTCTCTGCATCTCTCTTCTTCAATCTTAGCAGCATCAGTTCCATTTCACTATAACCTCACCAGAACCCATCTGTCAGTGCAACTCCAATCATCTGAATCCGTCATAGCTACAACATCTGTTTCATTCTTCTCATTCGAACCCAGAAAGCACCACCAACTCAGTTGCTCCCCTCTTCTTTGAATCAGTATCATCGAGACATCATCCATCTGAATCTCAATATCAACAAACTTTAATTCCCTGTGTTTGCCATTTCCACCTGTTCTCTCAATCGACTCACAGATCCATAAATAACTCGAACCCATTCCTAATCTCTCAAGCTCAGTTCCAGAAACCTATCGACATCATCAATTTCCAATTTGAACCTTTAATCAAAAACCCATCTCGTTCTTAGTTTCAATCTCTTCACTGCTTCTCATCTTCATCTCTCCGCTCTCGATCCTTTTTCTTTTCTATCGAACCCTAATTGATCTCTCCTCGAGCTTACTCGTTCTCGATTTCTTGACAAATTAACGGCAGACCATGGTCGCTTCTCTCTCGACTTCAGGTGAATGAATGATTGAGAGTTGGTTCTCTCGATTTTAGTTTTAGGTTTTAATTACGCGGATCCGGGTCGGGTTTGGATCCGGGTACAGGTGTGGAGTAGGGTTTAAGATGTGGGTTAAATGGGTTTGGGTTTCAACATCCATGGATATAACCCAACCCTTTTACCATTGATAATGAAGACTATGTTTACGGATAAGGGCTACCCGGTTTAGCAGCCCTTAACTTGAACTGTCCCCTGTCGTAGTGATCCTCCCAAAAGAGTTGCCCCTTAACCTTGACTGGGCTCCATATATCAATCGCCTGTAAAATGACCTTTTTGCCCTTTTGGCTCAAATTGGGTGATTTCTTCTTCTTTTCCTTCGTGCGACTCCAAAGTAGCTATAAAACTCAAAACAAGCGTAAAATACATAATTTACAAGAAAAATAGCAAAGAAAGCATAAACTACTAGATAGTAAATACGGTGTATTCTACACCTATCAAATTCCCCCCACACTTAGACTTTGCTAGTCCTCGAGCAAATCAAACTAAAAACTCACAACTTCAAAGCGTTCAAGCGTTACAAGCATCCAAAGAGTTATGAGGACATAGAATTTCTGCATGCTAGTAATAAGAAGTTAGAAATACTAAAGAACATATTCTCATTCTTAAATGTTGAGTGAGAAATAACCACACCATAATGAGAGAACGCGTGTTTGAGAAACGATCAATAAGCATTTCGCCTCGACTTCGCCGCCTCACCAAAAAGGATTTTATGATAATTGCACTCAAAAAGACGGCTTTTTTATGGTTCTCACATGTGTGCAGGTAGGAATGAAAAGAGAATTCCTGCGACACGTTGAATGGTGGGAAGGATAACTTCCGAAATATTTTTGAAAAACCCACATCTTTTAATGTTTTGAAAAACCATTTTTCTGACGATCTCTAAGAAAGGAAATCAACCATTATTAGCGAGGATGAGATTACTTACTTACCTTCACATCCGATCGCCAATTATGATAACACCACTCTCACGGCATCCAATAGAAACGTCTTCCGCTCCTCGTCTTTATCTTCGTCTTCGGTTTCAACTATTGATGATAAACCCTCGAATTTCATAAATCCATAACAATTTATAACTCTTTTACCTTAAAAATCCTTGTCGCTTGAAACTTCCTTATATATTTTCCTTCCCCACGGCTCATTAAATAAGAACAAATATTTCTCTTGTTTTTTCTCTTTTTTTTTTTTTTTTTTTTTTTTTTTTTTTTTTTTTTTTGAAACAAGAGAAATTAAATACAAAAATAAACCATGGCCGTGGAAGAAGTATTTTACCGCTTGATTCTTCACAACTTGTATTGTCTTTGAAATCATAAACTTTCATAAATTCTCACCTTTTAATTTTCTTCACTTTCATGAATAAGTCTTCATACTTGGATATAAAATTACCTCATTGTATTGTAAGTCCTCAACTTATATGTAAAATCCGCTCATTTGTATGTTGCTTTTACTTGTATTTGAAATTTGCTCTTTTTTTTCTCGTTCCGTTGCTTGTAAACCTTAAACTTTTCCAACTTTCCTTGTAGATTTTGATGTCGCTCCTTGTTGATGATGAATGTGTTTCTATGGATCCGTTGTTGTCGCGGGAGAGAATGGTGCTAACTGCAAATCGAACTACAAGAAGGAAGCTTTCATCCATGGACGTCACCCTCATGATTGACAAAATTAGCACTCAAGAGATCAAAGAGTAGTGCTTCTATTGGTGGGAAGTTGGGTAGCTCACCATTCTACCCGGAATTAACTTACGGTGACACACACTCAAAAGAAGCTCTTTAATAGATGGAAAATTTCTGGTCGGTGCCT
This sequence comes from Papaver armeniacum, assembly GCA_023531295.1. Taxonomy (NCBI): domain Eukaryota; kingdom Viridiplantae; phylum Streptophyta; class Magnoliopsida; order Ranunculales; family Papaveraceae; genus Papaver; species Papaver armeniacum. Next base: position 12,803 of record JAJJWW010004049.1, read on the forward strand.
CTCATGATATGAATACGGGTAGTCTCCACTAATGATTGATCAGCAACTCTAATAACGCTTTTCTCCCTGCACCAAATTCGCATCACCGGCATGATTAAATCCATTATTTAACACTCAAACAAACAAGAAATCCGAATGTAGTTCTCTAACATTTCCAAGTTCAATTATGTCGGTCAAAATCTCTATGTAAACATACCTAGAAGTATGCTAGTGACTCTAAAATCTTTAAAAGTTGGAATTTTTATGTAAAACTCTTTTTTTTTTTAAAAAAAAAAATTTTAATTTTTTTGTAATTTTTGTTTTAAAAACATGCTTAACCACTCCCCCACACTTAAACCTTACATTGTCCTCAATGTAATTGAATCCTCCTAGTAAAGTCAAGGTGGGAAATTTTAACATGATAAGAAACAAGAAAAAGAAATAACAAAAAGCAAAAGGATAAGAAATACAAAACCGATGGGTTGCCTCCCATTAAGCGCTTGTTTTAAAGTCGACGGCCCGACTTAGCTCTTGCGGCACATTACTCCTCCAGAGGGAGTGCATCTCCAAATGAAAGTTCATCCAAATTCACATAAGCGATGTTCTCATAGTATGGCTTCAACCTATGGCCGTTGACTTTGGAAACCGAATTGTCTCGAAGACTAGTAATTTCAACTGCACCATGAGGAAAAACATTAGTAACAACATATGGTCCAATCCATCGGGACCTTAACTTTCCAGGAAATAGTTTAAGGCGAGAATGATATAAAAGAACTTTTTGTCCCACGATGAAACTTTTACGAGAAATCATCTTGTCATGAAAAAGCTTGGTCTTTTCTTTGTAAATACGGGCACTCTCGTAAGCATCATTGCGTATCTCCTCTAACTCATGTAGTTGTAACTTCCTTTGCTTCCCCGCTTCATCATACTCCATGTTGAATTTCTTTATCGCCCAATAAGCCTTATGTTCAAGTTCAACCGGAAGATGACAAGCCTTGCCATAAACCATCCTATATGGAGACATACCAATCGGTGTCTTATACGCCGTTCTATACGCCCAAAGTGCATCGTTGAGCTTAAAGCTCCAATCTTTCCTTGTGGTATTCACCGTTTTCTCAAGAATGGACTTAATCTCACGATTCGAAATTTCCGCTTGTCCACTAGTTTGTGGATGATAAGGCGTACCAATTTTGTGTGTTATGTTGTACTTCTTGAGGAGAGCGTGGAAAGCCTTCTTGAAATGTGAGCCTCCATCACTTATCACCACTCTTGGTGTTCCATGCCTATTGAAAATGTTTTCCCTTACAAAATCACAAACAACTTGAGAGTCATTAGTCTTGGTGGCTCTAGCTTCCACCCATTTCGAAACATAATCAACGGCAAGAAGTATATAAAAATTCCCATTCGAATTGACAAAAGGGCCCATAAAATCAATACCCCACACATCAAAAATCTCAACGGTGAGAATTGGTGTGAGTGGCATTTGATTTCGAGCACCTAGATTGCCCATTCGTTGACATCTATCACACGATTTACAAAAAACATATGAATCTTCAAACAAGGTGGGCCAATAAAATCCACTCTCGAGAACTTTGAGAGCGGTACGTTTCGAACCAAAGTGGCCACCACATGCAAAAGTGTGGCAAAAGGAGAGAATGGATTGAAATTCGGAATTAGGCACGCACCTTCGCATTATTTGATCAACGCCATATTTCCATAAGTATGGTTCATCCCACACATATTGCTTAGCGACCTTCTTAAGTTTCATCTTTTGGAAATTAGACATTGTACTAGGTATTTTCCTTGTCACCAAGTAATTCACTATATCCGCATACCAAGGAGTTGATTCTTCCATGGAGAAAAGTTGTTCGTCCGGAAAGCGGTCATGTAATGGAAGTTCCTCTTGAGACATAACAAGTCTACTAAGATGATCCGCAACGGTATTCTCCACACCCCTCTTATCACGAATTTCTATGTCGAACTCTTGTAACAATAGGATCCACCGAATTAATCTTGGCTTAGCTTCTTTCTTCTTTATTAAGTGTCTTAGTGCGGCATGATCGGAATACACAATAACCTTTGTTCCCACCAAGTATGATCGAAATTTTTCCAAAGCAAAAACTATAGCCAATAACTCCTTTTCCGTGGTAGAATAATTGATTTGTGCATCATTAAGGGTCCTAGATGCATAATAGATAACATGGGACAACTTGTCCACCCTTTGACCCAAAACGGCTCCAACCGCATAATCACTAGCATCACACATTAATTCAAATGGAAGATTCCAATCCGGTGATTTGATAATCGGCGCACTTGTCAACATCTCCTTTAATTTGTCAAAAGCATCCTCGCATTCCTTGTTGAAGTCGAAAGGTACCTCCTTTTGTAATAACTTGCACATCGGCATGGAGATTTTGGAGAAATCCTTGATAAACCGCCTATAGAAACCTGCATGACCAAGAAAAGAACGGATTTCCCTCACCGAAGTGGGATATTGTAAGTTTCTTATTAAATCTATCTTTGACTTGTCCACTTCGAGCCCTCGAGAGGACACAATGTGACCAAGTACTATGCCGTGGTTTACCATAAAGTGACATTTCTCCCAATTAAGGACAAGGTTTGTGTCTATGCATCGTTTAAGAATTAGTTCAAGGTTATTTAAACAACCATCAAAAGAATTGCCATAAACACTAAAGTCATCCATAAATACCTCGATGATGCGCTCCACATAATCCGAGAATATACTCACCATGCATCTTTGAAAAGTAGCCGGCGCATTGCAAAGGCCAAACGGCATCCGTCTATATGCAAACGTTCCAAACGGACAAGTGAAAGTGGTCTTTTCTTGGTCCTCCGGTGCAATAACAATTTGATTGTATCCCGAATAACCATCCAAAAAGCAATAATAAGAATGCCCCGCTAACCGCTCCAACATTTGATCAATGAAAGGTAAAGGAAAGTGATCCTTGCGAGTTGCGGAATTAAGCTTTCTATAGTCAATGCACACTCTCCAACCGGTTTGAACTCTTGTAGGAACAAGTTCATCATCTTGATTTCGAACAACCGTGACTCCGGATTTCTTTGGTACCACTTGAACCGGACTTACCCACTTGCTATCGGAAATTGGGTAGATTACCCCCACACTTAGCAATTTGAGTATCTCTTTTTCACAACCTCCATCATGGGAGGATTAAGCCGACGTTGAGCATCACGCACCGGCTTCACGTTTTCTTCCATTAGAATCCTATGCATGCACATGGATGGACTAATGCCTTTGATGTCCGCAATTGTCCACCCAATAGCCGTTTTGTGCTCTTTCAAGACTCTAAGCAAACGGTCTTCTTGTACCGGTGTGAGGTTCTTAGAAATAATCACCGGAAGCTCATCTCCATCTCCCAAGAAAGCATACTTCAAATGGTCCGGAAGTGGCTTCAATTCTAGTTTGGGCGCCTTCACAATAGATGGTACAAGTATTTCATCATTCACGGGTAAAGAAATATATGAAACATCACCCTTTTTAGCTTCTTGCAATGTCGCCAAAGCACCACACATCTCCACCAATTCCTTGGAGATTTCAACTTCCAAGTTAGACAAGCCATGGACGTCCAATTCAATGCTCTTTTGCAACACCACATCAAGTTCATCCTCTTGTTTCAATTCCACCATTTGTTGTGCTAATGAATCAACCACATCAATGGAGTAAACGGAATGCACATCACTTGGGTAGCGCATGGCTTCAAATATATTAAAGTGTATTATCTCCTTGTCGAATTCCATAGTGAGTGTACCCTTATCAACATCAATCTTCGTCTTTGCGGTCTTCATGAATGGCCTCCCAAGAAGTAAAGAAGTAGATGAACGATTCTCATTGTTGTCCATATCCACCACAAAGAAATCCACCGGAAAAATAAGCTCATTTACTTGCACTAGCACGTCTTCTAAAAGTCCCTTTGGATATATATTAGACTTGTTTGCCAATTGGATAATAACTCTTGTCTCTTTCAAAGGTCCAAGATTCAAGGAGTCATATATTTCGGCCGACATCACACTAATGGAAGCACCCAAGTCAAGTAAAGCATGTTCAAACCTTTGTTTACCAATAGTAATTGGCACCGTGAAACCACCGGGATCCGTGCACTTTGTAGGCATCTTCTTCAATAGCATAGCCGACGCACTCTCGCCAACCTTAGTAATTTCATTATCAAGCAACCTATCCTTCTTGATGCATAATTCCTTCATGAACTTGGCATACCTTGGAATTGTCTTGATAGCCTCAATGAATGGGATGTTGATTTCAATCTTCTTGAAGATATCCATAAGTGCCTTGTCTTGAGCTTCTTTCTTGGATTTAGCAAAACGACTAGGAAAAGGAGGTGGAGTAGTGAAAGTAGAAACCGGTTCCTTGGATTGGTCATTTGGTGTGGAATTCTCCTTTGGTGCGGTTTCCTCCTTGTCATTGACTACCTCTTCACTAACTTCCTCATGATGACTTGGACCCTCCACTTGCCTTCCACTTCTTAAAGTAACCGCATTAACATTCTCTCTTGGATTCACAAATGGTTGTGAAGGAAGTTTTGTGGATGCTTGAGATTTCAATAAATTCACATCGGTCGCCAATTGTCCCATTTGAGTTTGTAAATCCTTGATAGCCGAATCGGTCTTTTGTTGATTTTTTTGAAACAATGACGTAATACCTTGCATCATGACATTAAGCTTATCATCAATTGAAGATCCTTGTTCTTTCACTTGAGGTTGGAATTGTTGATAACCACCTTGTTGTTGAGGTTGGAATCGTGATTGTTGAAAACCACCTTGTTGTGCATATGGATTAGGAGCCGCCGCTTGCTTGTTTGCATAACTAAAGTTGGGATGATCCTTCCAACCGGGATTATAGGTATTGGAGTATGGATCGTACCTTGGCCTTTGATTTGGATATAAAGCATTCACTTGTTCGGTCTCATCATCCGGAATAATTACCGCGGCCATTCTTTGCATCATTATCTCCATGTTACTCATCCTTTGATCAAGATGTGATGACGAATCACTAACTTCATGCACTCGCCTAACCGTTGGTTCATCCCTTGTGTAGAATTGTTGCGAGTTTGCCGCCATACTTTCAATCAACTCTCTAGCTTCGGTCAAAGTCTTGTTCATTAGTGCACCACCACCCGCGGCGTCAAGAAGAGACCTATCACTTGAGTGGAGAGCTTCATAGAAGTATTGGAGTATCATAACGTCACTAAATTGATGGTGTGGACAGCTTGCCACCAACCTCTTGTATCTCTCCCAACATTCATACAATGATTCTCCCACTTGTTGTTTCAATCCACAAATCTCCTTGCGAATTTGAGTAGCTTTGGATGCGGGAAAATATCTCTCAAGGAAAAGTTTCTTCATCCCATTCCATGTTGTGATACTTAGGAAGGCAAATAATATAACCATTCCTTAGCATTGCCCGCCAAAGAAAACGGGAAAGCTTTCAACAATGCTCCATCCGCATTAGTCTCCGGTGGAAGCATAGCCATAACTATGGCATAGAAGTCCATAAGATGTTTGTTTGGGTCCTCATTCACCATGCCATGGAACTTTGGTAACTCTCTAATCAACCCCGGCTTGATCTCGAAGGTTGAATTAGTTTGGATACACCATTGTTGTGTGTCAAGCTTGTGAGAAGCTAGGTCCTTTAGTGTACGATCAGCCATTGTTTCTTCCTCTTTGTCCGAATCACTTGATGAAGAAGGAGAAAGTGGAGTGTTAATCGCACGAATGAAATCCTTTAGTTGAGTGCCGGATCGAAGACGTATTGGACTCGGTCTACCCCCTTTAAGCATTCACCAAAGGAATAACACCTGAAACAAGATTCTCACAAACTAAGTTAGATACGGTAAAGAATCTAACAAAGCAAGAATAAAAATAAAAACAACTAAAAAAAATCGCCCGTTGTTCCCTAAGCGGCGCCAAAATTTGATGCGTGTCGTAGGTGCAATCAAATTAATTCAATATTTCCACTCAATTAAAAATAATATAATGGAAGTCAAGTTCGTTCCCACGAGGAGCAAGAGATCTTAGTTGTAAAAGTTGTCACGAAAGGGGGGTGCAAAAAGCAAAATAAAAATAAACAAAGCAATTAAAATCGAAAGTTGAAAGATGAAAGCAATAAGAGAGAGAAGATCAAGGAATCCTTCTTCGTTACGAAACAATGATTAAATTTATGTTCTTTTCTACTTGTTATTAGTCACAAATTATCACCAACCGTAGGTAAAGCAGCTAGCTCAGTGCTAAACCCCTAAATCCCTTGTATCACCGGACACGGAAGTTCTCGCCTACCGGATTCTAATCACCAAGCCACCTAGAATTAGCTCAACCTAGATGTAACTTAGCTCATGCATTAGGTTTTGTGAATTTCTTAGGTTGATATTAGTAGTTAGACTCTTAGCTCAAGGTCTACTTGCTAACGTTGTTTCTACACACAATTGCTCCACGGAATCCCTCCGCAAGGTCTCGTGTTTGCTACTTATGTAAAGAGTCAAAGAACGATTACTTATCCCCTAACTTTCACTAGCTTTAGATCGAATTAACAAATCAATTTAGTTGGCCACCCAAACAATCTATCAATCAATCATGAATGTCTTTAAGATCACTCCTATTAGTAAAAACAAACGATAATTATGTGAAAAACTTCAAGATAGAATTTGAAAACAAAAACTTAAATCATATGTTAAGAACTAGGAATTCATCCTCAATCAATAAGAAATTTAGCTACTCATGTTTTTGAAATTCACACAAATAATAATTATTAAAAGAAGAATTTTCAAATTCACACAAGTAATTAAAAAGAAAAATCTTAGAAAAGCAAGCAAAAACACAAGTGTTGTGTGTGTAGAGAGGTGTGTGTAGAGAGATGTGTAGAAGTTGTAGAAAACTTCTCTATTTATAAGCTTCAATATTCTCCAAATCTTCTAAGGATTAGAATCCTTTTCCTTTTGCAATTCAATTTCCAATTCCAAGCTTTTCTCAACTCTTCCACCTTCTCTTTCCAAATTTGAGTCCAATTCTCCATCAAATTCCTAGCCCAAGTCTTCACACCCATGAGAGAAGTCCATAGAAAATTCTGGAAATTTTGGCTCGCCGGAAAACTGGGATTGTGGCCGGAATTTGGCCGAAACGTCACCGCCGGCCACCTGGAAATTTCTCCGTCAAGAGAATATTCGACGGAATATTCCGTCCGGTCCTCCGTTAAGACTAACGGTCAAAAGTCAAACCGTCAGTCAACGTTAATCAGCGGGTCAAGGGGTGAGTCACTGAGTCAGAACCGAGTCAGCATCTGAGTCCAGCTAACTGGGCTGACTCGGCTAAGTTGCCATGGCATAAGCCATTGCTCTATTCAGAGCTGTGTGTTGCACCAGGATGGTGCATCACAACTTTGCTCCCAGCCATAGTGGCTACATCAGCTGCAATTGCACTCCACCCTGTAATTTCAGCTCCATTCCCTTCAATCTAATCACCCCAATTCACTTCCAGTTCCAGCTCAGTACCATCATATCCTGCTCATTCTCTATAACTCTGCAAACAATCCATCAAAACTCATTCTGCAGCTTTAGTCTACTTTGCCTGTCATTTATCACTACCAACTGAAATTCAACCTCAGCTCCCCTTTGTAAGCAACCACCAAGAGCTGAAACACCACCTGCAATACCTAAACCAAATACTGCCATTCTCAGTATACTCATAGCACCAGCTTGCCCTGAGCCACCAGCCTGCTCCATTCTAACAACCTCTTCTTGTTGAAACTCATTATCACCATTTGCACCTGAACTGCACTTAATCTCAGTTGCACATACACAAATTCTTGCAACCTCCATTTGCCAGTCCCTTGTATCATGCCTGCACAACCAATTTCTGCAGCTTCATCTCCTCCAACTCAGCCAATTTCAGTTCCATTTTCATCAACAGCTCTGCAATCTCAGCTCTGTCTAAATTGAGCACCATCCTCCAATGTACCAACAAAGACCAGCTAAACCACCACTTGTTCAACAAATTAGCCTCAGCTTGCAGCCAAAAGCATCATACCCTGCAACCTCATCTCAGTCATCTCTTGTAATGCCATTTCAATTCACAATCCTAGGCCAGCCATTATCACCATTCCCTTGTCTCCACTGTAATGCAAACTTCCAACTGCATCAATATCCTGCAGTTCCTCCTCCAGCTACACTTAAGCCATTAAGTGACAGCATCAACTATGGCTCAAACCATTGCCTCTGCTCATCCATTTCTCTATCCAGCAACAGCTCATCATTCCCACCTAACACAACATACAGCTGCCACTGCCACTGCAAACCACCAGGTTCAGACCAACTGCTACAACTGCAGAGCCATCTTCCCTGGCCAATTCATTCCATACAATTGCACTTCCAGCTAGCACTTTCTACTTCTGAGTTGAGTCTCTGCATCTCTCTTCTTCAATCTTAGCAGCATCAGTTCCATTTCACTATAACCTCACCAGAACCCATCTGTCAGTGCAACTCCAATCATCTGAATCCGTCATAGCTACAACATCTGTTTCATTCTTCTCATTCGAACCCAGAAAGCACCACCAACTCAGTTGCTCCCCTCTTCTTTGAATCAGTATCATCGAGACATCATCCATCTGAATCTCAATATCAACAAACTTTAATTCCCTGTGTTTGCCATTTCCACCTGTTCTCTCAATCGACTCACAGATCCATAAATAACTCGAACCCATTCCTAATCTCTCAAGCTCAGTTCCAGAAACCTATCGACATCATCAATTTCCAATTTGAACCTTTAATCAAAAACCCATCTCGTTCTTAGTTTCAATCTCTTCACTGCTTCTCATCTTCATCTCTCCGCTCTCGATCCTTTTTCTTTCTATCGAACCCTAATTGATCTCTCCCTAGCTTACTCGTTCTCGATTTCTTGACAAATTAACAAAGCAGCCATGGCCGCTTCTCTCGACTTGGTGAATGAATGATTGAGAGTTGGTTCTCTCGATTTTAGTTTTAGGTTTTAATTACACGGATCCGGGTCGGGTTTGGATCCGGTACAGGTGTGGAGTAGGGTTTAAGATGTGGGTTAAATGGGTTTGGGTTTCAACATCCATGGATATAACCCAACCCTTTTACCATTGATAACAGAAAGACTATGTTTTCGGATAAGGGCTACCCGGTTTGGCGGCCCCTTAACTTGAAGCGTCCTGTCTGTAGTGATCCTCCCAAAAGAGTTGCCCCTTAACCTTGACTGGGCTCCATATATCAATCGCCTGTAAAATGACCTTTTTGCCCTTTTGGCTCAAATTGGGTGATTTCTTCTTCTTTTCCTTCGTGCGACTCCAAAGTAGCTATAAAACTCAAAACAAGCGTAAAATACATAATTTACAAGAAAAATAGCAAAGAAAGCATAAACTACTAGATAGTAAATACGGTGTATTCTACACCTATCACCGGTCCCACACGTCCCTTTATTTTATTATTATTATTATTTTAAGGTTTCCTTGATCTCATGAATTTCCTTGATTTCATGATATTTCCTTCGAATTATGAAAATTCCTTCAAATCATGGAAAATATATAAAATACATAAAATTAAGGAAAACTCGTGGGACCGGGCCCAAGCCGGCCGGCCATGCCCTAGCCGGTCCCACACACCCTTATTTTTATTATTTTAATATTATTTGCTTCCTTGATCCCATGGAAACTCCTTCCCTTCAAGGAAACTCCTTGATTTCAACAAATTCCCTAAATTCATGATATTTTCAAATAATATAAAATTAGGAAAGGCACCACGGGACCATGGTCACTGGCCGGCCGGCCATGCCTTGGCCTTAGCGGTCCCACGCCTCATCATTCCTTTATTTTATAATTATTTTCCTTCATCTCATGAAGTTTTCACGGTTTCAAAGAAAAATCCGGATTTTTCATATTTTCTCAAATGATTGCTCAAACCACATCAGAAAATATCGAAATTCTCAGGACTAAGACACGAACACTTTGGTGACGTGAGCATGTTACCTTGACCGACCAAGGTTGGCTCTTTGGCTTGCAAGGAGCCGGTCCCTCGTATTTTCACAATTTGACCTAATTTGCGCAATCGCTCATATTCCTACCGCCCCTCTTGAATTCTTCCCGAGTTTTACTCTCGGGCTGTTTTCACCTCCCGAACGAGCTTAAAACCTAAATATTCCCGCCCCAGGAGATAGGAAATTCTTTTCCGTACAGAATGGAGGGGCGGACCATCAAAATCCGAGTCCGTATGAGAATTCTACATCGATTCTAGTAAATGGCGCTAATTAGGGTTTCAACCAATCTGGGGATTGCTCAAACGATCAATATTTGATCCCGTGACCACCCAGGGCCGGTTTCATGACCCCTTGGTCGGTCCCTCATCTCTTCATAATTAATTAGGTTTTATCACCTAAGGTTCAGACGAGCATTATCTTAATAAATGATTAAACCAGCATTTAATCATCCTTTCATCAAATCAATTGGTCTTCATGAGACCTTGATATTTGCTCACGTGAGCATCTAGGCGCTACATGGTCAAACCATAATCTCATGTAGCCGATCCTCTTCACTCCATGGTTAATTTTCAATAAACCGTCAGTAAATCATTAATTGATTAAATTATGGTTTGAGTCCAAGGTTAATGATTCCAGATTCAAACGCTAATAATTTTACGTTGATCCCGTGATCAACATTTTATTTATCATACTTGATTCAATTGCCAGTATTCTGATTTAATATTTTATTTGTTCATGCTACCATAATTCATCAAACGAGCAATATTTGCTCAGATGAGCAATACTTGCTCAAACCAAAGAATATTGGTTCAACTATCAATATTCAACAATTCATCGAATGAGCAGTATTTGCTCACGTTAACTTATTCACACATCATATCTCTGTCTCAACAGACATGTTCAATTCATGAGTCTCGGAACATTTCCAAACCACGTTCGACTCAACAATACAAGGACTCATCGTCCCATGAAGTCATGAAGTCAACAACTGACTAACTAAATACACGTCTGCCTTGCAGACTCCACAATCACACGAGACATCAATCGTGTTACACGGGGGGATATTAACTAGGGTTTTGGTCTGGCGGTCTATGGCACGTGTGTTCATACACACGATGGAATGTGAGCAAGTCATGCAATCATTTGAAGGAGTTAACAAAGTAGTGGATGGAAAATCAACCAAGTCTCCGCACGATAAGCAACTGGTTTCAAACACGATTTCCATTTCCCCACTCTTTGATTCCATCAACTGTCACACTTCATGGGATCATGGTGTCTATAATTCCAGCAATATAAATAAGTCTCTGAATCATGATTGAAGATACAACGATTTCACGTCTCACAGACAACACGAGATCAACAACTCATCAATTGAGCAATTACTCTCAACTGAACAATTTCAATCATTCAGAACTTATCATATTCAGAATTATTAACACACCTACAATCTTTGATTACTATTGATTCCACACATTTCTAAGCTTCCCTCCTACAGATCGACCCATCCTCTCTTGTGATCGAATTTACTCTGGAACGGCCATTGTCTTGGTTTAGGCCGGAGTACTACAGATTGATCTCTCGAATTCAAAGCACTCCCTTCTTGCAGTGCATCTGTGTGAGGTTGAGCATTTCGCTCGGTTCGAGGAGTCTCCTTCGTACGGTCGTCTCCTCAATTCCGTAAAAACTAGCGAATCGTTTTTCCCCATCTACAGAGCCCTAACCAAGCCTCACACCGATTAAGGTACAATCGCGTTCCTTACGCCTCTGAATCCCAGCTGGACTCTACGCACTTGATTCCCTTAGCTGATCTCACCCATAACTAAGAGTTCATATGACCCAAAGTCGAAGACTTTATGAACAAATATGTCTCCCACATAAAAAGTCTATTCTGATAGATAAATCTGTCTCCCACAGAAATACCTACGAAGTTTTTGTTCCGTCTTTTGATAAATCAACGTGAACAAAAACCAATTGATAATCCGGTCTTATATTCCCGAAGAACAGCCTACAAATATCAATCACCTCACCTCACATTAACTTAACTATATGGTAGTAGAACAAGTTATTGTGGAATCACAAAGAATGAGACGAAGAGCTTTGTGATTATTTTTTATATATTACCTATCAGACATAAATCTCGATCAAACCTTAGAGAAGATATTACTCAATAAGATAGAACAAGTAAGATCAGAACACGCAACTACAGAGAAAATTGTTGGGTCTGGCTTTAGAATCCCAATGAAGTCTTTAAGTCGTTAACCTATAATGGTTTTTATACTTGAACACCACACTGTATTAAGCCACTACAGACTCTAGCCTACTACAAGTTAACTTCGGACTAGAATGTAGTTGAGCCGTAATCAAGTCTCACACCGATTAAGGTACAGTCGTGTTCCTTACACCTCTTGAATTTCGTAAGACTCTGCTCACTTGATTCCCCTAGATGACGTCCTTTACATCCTAGAAGTTGCTACGACCCAAAGTCGAAAACTTATAAACAAATCTGTCTCCCACAGATAAGTCTATTCCATTTGTTGTTTCCATCTTAAGATAAAGATCAAGGTGAACGGGAAACGGGAAACTCAACTAATAATCCGGTCTTATACTCCCGAAGAGCAGCCTAGAATATTAATCACCTCACAATAACCTAACTGATTAATAGAAAAAGTTATTGCGGAATCACAAGAGTCTGAGACGAAGAAACTGTTGTGATTACTTTTTATATCTTACCTATCGGAGAAAAATCTCGAGAAAATCTTAGAGAAGATTAAACTCAATACGATAGAAAAAGTAAGATCATGATACACAACTACAAAGAAAATAGTTGGACCTGGATTCACGAATCCCAAGCGAAGTCTTTAAGTCGTTAAACCTAGTAATGGTTTTCAGAAGAACTGGAAACCTAGGTTAAGAGAGAATCGACTCTAGTTTGCAACTAGGACACAAGAGAGTGTCGGGATTAGGTTTCCCAGATGCTAGAGCTTCTCCTTATATAGTCTTTCAAATCATGGTTGCTTATAATCAAACCTAAGATAGCTTAGTAACAAAGCAATTAATATCCACCGTTAGATGAACTCCTGATTTAAGATTCAAGATAAGTTTGCTTAGAAAATAAGCAATCAATGTCCATCGTTAGATGGTTTATCTTGATATACACAAATGGATTTACCTATATTTAGATATGTATGAATCGTACCTAAACATGTATAACAAGTTAGCTGAATAACAGTTAACCGAAGTTAGCCATACAAACACTTTATTCCCTTAGCTAATCTCACCCACAACTAAGAGTTGCTACGACCCAAAGTCGAAGACTTGATATATAAACAAATCTGTCTCCCACAGAATAGTCAATTCTGATAAATAAATCTGTCTCCCATAGAAATACCTACGAAGTTTTTGTTCCATCTTTTGATAAATCAAGGTGAACATGAACCAATTGATAATTCGGTCTTATATTCCCGAAGAACAACCTAGAAATATCAATCAAGGTGAATAGGAACCAATTTATTGGATTTTAATCTTCACATACTCGTATGCAAACTGTTGTAAGAATGATTCAGGTCCGGGAACCAAGTATGCATACCCGTATGCGAGCAGTATTAACTGTCAAAGTCCGGGAACTAAGTTTGCGTACCCGTTTGCAAACTTATTCACCTGAGTTCAGTCTGGAACGACAGTATGCGCACCCGTTTGCGAAATGTCGGACATGACCAAAGTCCGGAACTTAAGTTTGCGTACCCGTTTGCAAACTTATGAGGTTAAGTTCTAAAATCGGCTAAGTATGATTTCATACTCATGAAAGAATACATTTATAAATTAAGGAATGCAATCTTTGAAAATCGTGGCTAAAATGTTCATGAACTGATTCTTTTGAATCAATCCGATTTTGCTTCAATTGTGTCTTGTATACTTCTATGAGAATATACACAATTGAACAACTCTATGAATAACACGATTAGATTCATTTGATCTATAAGTGTTAAGATGAACATGGCTAACACAAAAGTGTTCATGTGGCTAACTTCGGTTAACTGTTATTGAGCCAACTCAATATACACGTTTAGGTACGGTTACCCATATCTAAATGAAAGTATATTTCATTTGTGTGTAACAAGCTAAGACCATCTAACGGTAGAAAAATATTAGCTTGAATCTTAAATCAGGTTTCATCTGACGGTGAATATTGATTGCTTTGTTACAAAGTTATCAAACCTTGATTTGAAGACTATATAAGGGAGAACTCTAGCAACTATGAAACCTAATCCCCACACCTCCTGTGTGATACTAGTTGCGAATAGAGTCGATTCTCCTTTAACCTAGGTTTTTCCGAAAACCATTATAGGTTGACGACTTAAAGACTTCATTGGGATTCTAAAGCCAGACCCAACTATTTTCTATGTAGTTGCGTGTTCTGATCTTACTTGTTCTACGTATTGAGTACTATCTTCTTTAAGATTTGCTCGAGATTTATCTCCGATAGGTAAGTGTTGATGGTGGTTTTTAGCTTAGGGTTAAAATCGTAAAACTATGCATCTGTCATGACGTCACTATGACCACTAGCACACTTATTGAATCAAACAGCATGCCTACGTAAGAATTACCAGGGTACCCTTTTTTTGTACGTGTGTCATGTTCCACGACAGAACCCTTAGTATTAACTGACATCACCTTTGTATATGACAAACCCTAATTCTCCCACCGTGCCAATGGAAAACCATGCCAACCACGTCTCTGCGCCAAGGCATGCCAACCATGCCAGCCGCACCACCGTGCCAATGGCAAACCATGCCAGTCACATCTCTGCGCCAAGGCATGCCAATCATGCCAGCCGCACCACCGTGCCAATGGAAAACCATGCCAGCCACGTCTCTGCGCCAAGGCATGTCAATCATGCCAGCCGCACCACCGTGCCAATGGCAAACCATGCCAGCCACGTCTCTGCGCCAAGGCATGCCAACCATGCCAGCCGCACAACCGTGCCAATGGCAAACCATGCCATCCACGTCTCTGCGCCAAGGCATGCCAACCATGCCAGTAGCACCACCGTGCCAATGGCAAACCATGCCAGCCACGTCTCCGCGCCAAGGCATGCCAACCATGCCAGCCGTACCACCGTGCCAATGGCAAACCATGCCAGCCACGTCTCCACGCCAAGGCATGCCAACCAAGCCAGCCGCACCACCGTGCCAATGGCAAACCATGCCAGCCACGTCTCCGCGCCAAGGCATGTCAACCATGCCAGTCGCACCACTGTGCCAGCCACGTCTCTGTGCCAAAGCATGCCAACCATGCCAACCGCACCACCGTGCCAATGGAAAACCATGTCAGCCACGTCTCTGCTCCAAGGCATGCCAACCATGCCAGCCGCACCACCGTGCCAATGGCAAACCATGCCAGCCACGTCTCAGCGCCAAGGCATGCCAACTATGCCAGCCGCACCATCGTGCCAATGGCAAACCATGCCAGCCACTTCTCCACGCCAAAACAAAGGGTTGCAATAATCAACGGCTACCCTTCTCTTTGAGATGCAGATCTCGACCATCCAATTTCGCCACCTAACGCATGGAAACTTACGGCCCAAAGCCAAACACCACGGTTTGCACTAAACCCTAGTTTTGGCCGCGCCTATACCATGCCAGCCTTTCCTTCACGTCAGTGGCTGCCAAAACGAAGGGTTGCAACGATCAACAGCCACCTTTCCATCTAAGATGAAGATCTTAACTGTCCAAGGTCACCATCTAACGCGTGGCAACTTGTGGCCCAACGCCAAGCCTTAATTGTGGTCGCGCCCAAACTACGCCAAGACCCTAGCTTTTGTCCGCGCCTAACTACACAAAAATCCTAGCTTGCCGGCCATACTTTCATGCCGCCAGCTACTAAACGAAGGGTTGCAATAATCAACGACTACCCTTCTCTTTGAGATGCAGATCTCGACCACACAATTTCGCCACCTGACGCATGGCAACTTGCGTCCCAAAGCCAAACATCACGGTTTGCGCCTAAACCCTAATTTTGGCCGCCTACTCTATGACCAAACCATGCTCAACGCTGGATGCTACAAACGAAGGGTTGCAATAATCAACGGTTACCCTTCTATTTGAGATGCAGATCTCGACCACACAAGTTCGCCACCTGACGCATGGCAACTTGCAGCCCAAAGCCAAACATCACGGTTTGCGCCTAAACCCTAATTTTGGCCGCGCCTACTCTATGACCAAGCCATGCTCAACGCTGGCTGCTACAAACGAAGGGTTGCAATAATCAACGGCTAACCTTCTCTTTGAGATGCAGATCTCGACCATCCAAGTTTGCCACCTAACGCATGGCAACTTGCGGCCCAAAGCCAAAACATCACGGTTTGCACCTAAACCCTAATTTTGGCCGCGCCTACTCTATGGCAAAGCCATGCTCAACGCTGGCTGCTAAAACGGATAGTTGCAATAATCAACGGCTATCCTTCCCTCTGAGATGCAGATCTCGACCGTTCAAGTTCGCCACCTAACTTGCGGCCCAAAGCCAAAACATCACGGTTTGCACCCAAACCCTAATTTTGGCCGCGCCTATCCTATGGCAAAGCCATCCGACTCTACCATGGCCACTGGCATGCCACCATGCCACACATAACACCATGCTACATGTTTTCCCATGAAAACACTCGAGACATCTAACACATGTCACAAATCGGGGATGCTCATAAAGGGTATTGGTTTGGCGGTTTACGTGCGTGCGGCGTACACTACGCCCGTTACATGAAAGTGTCATAAGAATAAGGCGGTTAGTAAATACAGGGAGTAATGTTGAAAACGCTTTCCTTCATTATGGAACATCAATTCCATGCGTTACTGGTTACCACCTCCTCCCATTTACTCATTTGTTTCTATTTCTTACAAGATCAGAGTACGTTTCACTTGGACTTGTATAAATAGGTCTTACCTATTTCCACCAAACAACAAGTTTTGGTCAGGAGCATACAATACTCAGAAACCACTTGCTAGCTTTCCCATCTGTTAGCTTTCACTTTCTGATACAAGTCAAACAACTACTCTTCCAGAATCAACTATTCTGGTCTCAACATTTTCTTCGCTTCCCTCCCTAAAACCAACCCTTCTCCTTCACTTTGTGACCGAAGCAAGTCTGGAACGGCCATTTCTTGGTTTAGGCCAGATTTGTACAAATTGATCTCTCGAATCTAAAGTACTCCCTTGCAGTACATTGTTTAGGTTTTAGACTCAGTTTCTCACCGACTCACGCGAAATTACCGAAATCAGCGAAAACCGTTTTCACCCTCAAACAGTAAGATATAAAAAGTAATCACAAAGCTCTTCGTCTCATTCTTTGTGATTCCATAATTACTTGTTCTACTACCATATAGTTAAGTTATTGTGAGGTGATTGATATTTCTAGGTTGTTCTTCGGGAT
The DNA here is from genome assembly GCA_023531295.1 of Papaver armeniacum. Taxonomy (NCBI): domain Eukaryota; kingdom Viridiplantae; phylum Streptophyta; class Magnoliopsida; order Ranunculales; family Papaveraceae; genus Papaver; species Papaver armeniacum. Next base: position 30,239 of record JAJJWW010004049.1, read on the forward strand.
TATTAGACCATTTTATCAATTGGTTCCTGTTCACCTTGAATTATCAAAATACGAAAACTTCGTAGGTATTACTGTGGGAGACAGATTTATTTATCAGAATAGACTTTTCTGTGGGAGACAGATTTGTTTATCAAGTCTTCGACTTTGGGTTGTAGTAACTCTTAGTTGTGGGTGAGATCATCTAAGGGAATCAAATACGTATTCATAGATGTAAGGAACACGACTATACCTTATTCACTGTGAGATTGGTTAGGGCTCAACTACATTCTAGTCCGAAGTTAACTTGTAGTAGGCTATAGTCTGTAGCAGCTTAATACATTGTGGTGCTCAAATCTGGACTAGGTCTCGAGGGTTTTCTGCATTTGCGGTTTCCTCGTTAACAAAATTTCTTGTTTCTGTGTTATTTCTTTTCCGCATTATATTTGTTTATATAATTGAAATATCACAGGTTGTGCGTAGTTGAATCAATTTGTAACTCCAACCTTTGGTTGTTGATTGAAATTGATTGACACTTGAACATTGGTCTTTGGTACCGTTCAAGTTTTTTCTCATAATAATCAGACTCACGGATTTTAACTGTTTGATTTGTTGATTACATTGAGAAACATAGATATAACTCTTGGATATTTTCCTTGATTGAGTCTGACTGTCTAGTTGATTCTCTTGGAATTATATTAGAGTTAGTCCATACAGATCGCCTAAAGAAATATTGAGTATGGTTGTTGTACCCCGCTTTTTCAATTGGTATCAGAGCAGGCAAACACGTTTAAGACCTCATAAGTCTGTGTCTGATTTCTGTGGATAGAAGATTGTCTCATTTTTACGTACATAAAAATGTCTTCCAAAGTTTTTGATTATGCCAAATGTCTTGGGCTTATCTCAAAGGATAACTCCTTTGATGATTCTCCCGAATCCCGAGGTAAAAAAATTTTCTATCAGATTCTGATAATATTCCCTCTGATGAGACAGTTGACACTATGTCAGAAGCTGAAATGGAACTCACCAGAACATTAAAAAATCTGCTGAGATTATTGATATTCAAGATTTTAAAATAAAGTCTCTCGAAGAAAAATATGCTCAGCACATTGATGAACTTGAAAAGTCTCTTGATCGAGAACGGGAACTCTACAGTATCGTTGAGTCCTTCTCTAACAATATCGAAAACCTTGTTCAAGAAACTACCATACAACGTGAAAAGATTAGTGTTCTTGAAGATATTGTTAAAGAAGATTCAATTAGAGAAAAACGTTTGATCGAGACTCATTCATCATATCTGAACAGAATTCGTGTTGAAAAAGAGAAACTGGTTGCATCACTTCTTCTAGCCCAGGAACAGTGCAAATCCTTGGAAAAGGAAAACTCTGTTTTAATGAGTTAACCTTCTTCTGTGCCAATCACTAATTCTCATGTGGGATTACAGTACATGAAGAAACTTACTCCAAAGGAAGCGTTTGCTAAGAAATGTTTACATAACTTTGAGTCATATAATAGGGCTACGAGTTTAAAACAGGTTCCTTCCGATGTCTCTCTTCCACGAACCTGTTCTCTGCGGGAAAGAAATCATTATGATTCACATTATTTTCTTTGGAAATAAACGGATTTTCGATCTTCAAAATCTAGTTCTTTTTACCGTCGACAGAGTCAATTGTCCGACGACATCTATAATGGATTTCATTCTGAGAAAACCATAATTCTCGTGCACAAGGTTTTCAAAGTCACTCTTCTCGGTGTCCCTCTTAATGGTGCTAATTTTTGTGCTACAAATGTACACATTCCCAGTGTTAATGAGAATAAATCTGGTAGACCTAAGTCTAGGAGATGGAACTATGTCAATTCTGACCCTCTGGAACCAATCTCTAGAGGTCCTAGATTTAATCCTCAGAAAAATCCTTCTGATGGATACTCAAAAAGGTTTATATCTTATTCCTCTAGGATAAGAAATAACCGAAGGAAGGTAAGGAATACGAGGCTCAAACATTCATATGGTATTTACAACTCATCTCTCAATATTCATGGTGGGATTACATCTCACTTTTCTACCTAGCTCTAGGTAATTTCATCCTTGTATCTAACTTGAGAGTTGCAAGGATGATATTTGCGAGATGCTCAAGTATACTGTAGGTTACCATCTATCTTTTGTTTGAAATAGTTGTTTTCTTCTTTTGTGAATGTTGAGTCATATCTTGACTCTTAGTAACTATTGTATCTTTTTCATATGCTCTGATTTAAAGTAAACCTTTTAATTATTGAGCTATGAAAGTATGAGATATCTGAAAACAAAGTGTATTTCCTTATTAGTGGATCTTTTCGATCCATTAACCTTCCATAATTGTTCCTGAACGTCCATGTCTTACTTGGGAGTTTATAGGGTTTCAATAACAAGGGTGTCCTACTCTTGTTCGTAAACATATATATATTATATTGTTTCTCCATCCCTAAAAAAAATAAAAATAAATGGAGAACTCTTCAAGGCCTTATGAAGTGGTGAATCTTGATATGGAAGAAGACATTAAAGAATGTGATTCAGTTCAAGAACTTGTCTTGAAAAGGATGATTGCAAGGAAAGAGTACAACTCCTGGATTGGTGAATCTATCAAGGATTTAATTCTTTTCCAAAATGACTCAAGGGTCGAATTTGCAAATCTTCAACTGCAAATAAATTAGCTCATTGATGGTTAGACCAAAATCCTTGAAAATCAAAAGGTCTTGATACAGAATCAGAAGAAACTCATCGTGGACTGCATCAAAGCTAGGCAGCTTGCCCGTATTATTGATTGAAAAGTAAATGTTCTAACTCATGAACATGGAATCTCCTTCATCAAAAGAATCAAGGATATCAGTGATACTTTTTATGATGGAGTCTTTCAAAGGTAAGAAGTAATCAAAGAAGCTTGATTTTTATAATTGTCTAGGAAACTTCTTATTAGAATTTGTTCTTGTGTTTTAAGAAGGATAACTAGGGTCTGGAATAGCAAATATTGTGATTACACATAGCTATTGCCAACGATTTTCATCTTGCAATGTTTTAGATTTATTTATTTAAATTCTAACTTATTTGGAAGATGATTTTGCAGTATTAATCTTTATTGGTTTTATATATGTCTCATATATAACACCAGACCCATATATAAGTTATTTGAAGATGATTTTGCAGTATTAATCTTTATTGGTTTTAGATTTATTTATTTAAATTCTAAGTTATTTGGAAGATGATTTTGCAGAATATATGTCCCATATTCTAAGTGATCGGTTGTCATCCGAGCAAAAATAATTCCACTTTCTCACTCAACTAAATATAAATGAAGTACGTGATAAGAAAGAGTTCGTTCCCACAGAGAGGCTTTTGTTGTTATAGAATTTCAGTTTCTTAGTAACCAAGGGGGGATTTTTGTTTTATTTAAGCAATAAAATAGAGCAAAGCAAATAAAATAATTTGAATAATCAATAAAGAGAAGATATTGGTCACGGGATAGTATCATTCACAAACATGTATTCTCATCAATGACTAGAATTGGTATTTTAATCTCTCATTTACTAAAAGTCATAGGATACCATGATCGCAAGAATATCCCGCTAATTCCCTAATTTCATCACAACCACATTAAAAGATGTCTATGTGAATTCTTCCTAGAAAGCAACCTAACATGTAAAAGCACAATCAAGTTTAACTCCCTAAAAGCAATAAGTTCTATGGAATAAGACTCATCAATCCAAACGAACGTGTAAAAGCACTAATCCGTTTTAACAAAAGTTATGATTCACTTGTGACTAGTAGGATATATCACTACAAGCACTACCCACAATTATGCTACTTAGAATCAGGGATAAACAACTTTTTCGTATTGAAAACCCTATTATAGCTCTTGAAATGAATGCAAATCGGATTGATTCCGGACTCAACCTAACAAGTATTCAAATCATATGACAATATTAACAATGAATCATAAACAATAAATTATTGAGACAAAACTAATTCATTGAATCATATATCATGTTGTGAAATCCACTTTATCCCATAACCAATAATATTTGTTTTAACTACTCATAGCTTTTGAGTTCATCATATTCAATAATAAAATGAAGAAGATGAAAAACAAAAATGAAAGCAAACCCTAGTCGCCGTTCTCCAAAGCTCCCAGTATAAAATTACGTCATACCAAAGTTGTAGAAGTCTTTTCTTTTTGTAGCTTTTCTCCCTTCCAAAAGTAGGTCAAATCTCAAAATCCCATATCCAATGTGGTCCACCAAGTCCATATGTGATATACCCATGTAGAAAATATACCCCAAAAGTGGTCGTCTTGAAATCTGGATATACAATAGGAAGTTGTTTAATCCAAGGTAAGCAAGATCATCTCAGGTGGTTGGTCAAAGGAGTCATCTCAGCTGTCTGCTCTGAGTTGGTCAGGCCAATGCTTTTGCACGGCCAGAGTTCTGTTGCACAATCATTGTGCATCAACCCTACATACCCAGCCATGATAGCTGATCATTCTTCATAGATGCAACTTCTGTTTGCTACAGCACACAATATACATCTCCTATGCCTAGCCAATACAAGTTATCAGTTCAACTGTCTCTCTCTGCCAGGCCACCAACATATAACAGCTGCACCTTTTCTATAGTAGCAATTCCAACTGCATTTGCAATCTAGTGCCCAAACAAACCACAAGCACATTCTTAGCTCCATTCTTACAGCAGCCAAGCCTGCAATCTCAGTCATGTCCATACGAATCCCAGTTCACATCTTCCTTGAGCTCTGCAAGACCCTTGCACAACCACATCATCAACACAAATCCAGCTGCACTACAATTTGTTCCTCTAGTTCGGTACCACAACCATTCTGCAGCTTCATAACCAATTTAGCCGCAGTACCAACATTTCCACCTCAAGCCTTTACTTCCCTGCCTCATAATCACTACAAAACTGCAACTGCGACATGCCTACAAAGCTATCTCCTCATGTCAGCTGTTCCACCTCCATCAATGCATCATCTACTCTTGATTTCCATACCAGCTCATTCATCCATCTCGATTTGAGCATTTTGATTCAGATTTCAACCCCATCTCGATCCATAGCTGCACTACCTGCAATTACTTCACCCGTAGCTCCATTCTAGCACCAACACAACCACCGAGACTGCCATTTCAGTTCAATCATTCATTTAAACTTCAGTTCCACAATTCAGTATCACCAAAGCCATTTCCTGAGTCTTGCACCGCTCACTAACAACTCAGTTTCATATCAACCACCAACCATTCAAACCCATCAGTACACAACACCAGTTTCATCTGCATCTCACGGTAGCACCAACACTTCACCATTAACTCCATCACACCCATTTAGCCGATCGCATCTTCTCAAGCTTGTACTTGGACACACCCATCAATCCTTTCTTCAATTCCCGCTTTAAGTCAACACCTAACTCCATTGCGTAACCATTAACAACCACTTTCTCGCTCTTTATCACTCCGATTTCTCCCACTACAATCAATCAAACTTCTATCACCTTGACAACTTCAATCTCGGTATACCCGCAACCATCCATAACTACACATACATCTAAGATCACCACCAGGTCATCTCGAACAATAACCTAGACACAACCGCAAATGAATCACCAATTCCTAACATTTATCTAAACATCAAATACCCATTTTAAACTTCACCTAAGTCGATCCAAAGACAAATTCCATCAATTCTTCTTTGTAAAATGAATCTGAACTGAACCCGTCACCTATTTCATCACAAACTCGTAAAAATTTTAATCTTTCCTCCTCCTTGACACTAATTTATCTAACAGGAAGGTTGTGTTCGATTCATGGCAATGAGATCTCTTCTACAGCTACCTTCACTGTTTCATCTCGTCTTCTTAATCATCAATTGAGCAGCAACAACTCAAATTATTTCTTGTTTCTTGAAAGCAAACCCTAATTCTTCTCTGTAATCTCACCTTCTTTCTGAAATTAACAGCACATCCCCATTTAAATAGCAGCAACGAACATCTTTCTTCTTCTTCTGAGTAAACCTCAATATCTCTGCTCTAATTTTTCATCAATTTCTGAATTCCATGGCCGCCATCCAAGTTTCTCTCTTTCCTCAATTTTCAGACAAAAATAAATGAGAAGAGAGACTCTCGTTTTCAGGTTTTGTGTAGGAATAGAAAGGTACTATACCCACTCTTGTGAAGTAGATTGGGGGTACCTTGAATGATTCAAGGCACCCATAACTCTGATAAAGGCCAACTAAATGGTAACCCTTTTGTTGACTTGGCTCGATCCCCATGTCTCTCGCCTGCGCCTTGATCTTTTTTTGCTCCTATTCGATCCAAATGAACGCCCTCTCCTTCTTTGAATTATTTCACCAACAACAGCCATCTCTTACTTCTCAGATTCACTTCTTCCCTTCAATGTCTCTTCATCACTAAAGATGTCATGCTTTTCAGACAAAATTACATCACTAAAGCCGACATAATTTTCAGACAGAGATGAAGAAATAAAAGCAAATAATGAGAAATAATCCGCCTCCAATAGCAGTTGCACATGAGATGACACTTTTGCGTTGTTTCTTCTTCTTTTGTTCCAAACGACTCCAAAGTACCTAAACACTCAAAAGTAAACATAAGATACACAATTTACAAGAAAACTTAGCAAAGAAAGCATAAACAATAGATAAATATTAAGGTGTTTTAGACACCTATCAAATTCCCCCACACTTAGACTTTGCTAGTCCTCGAGCAAATCAAGCAAAATAATTATAAAACATACATAAAACTCGTGTCGTCGAGGCTACGGTTACTCTCAGCATAAATAACAAGCCTTTAAACCCCTAGGTGTCCCTAGTGGACGAGTTTTAGTCTCGCGAAGGTTTACAAGAGGTGTACCTACAAAACCTTTTACTCCAAATTCCAGCTACCTGTGAAAAGTCTATGAACGAATCCAAAATGACTACAAGAGGAGGTACCTTGATGCAAATTCAATTCATATATAAGTAAATAAAGCTCTACTTAGATAGTCGAACAAACCACAATACTCGGAATCTAACTAACCACAATCACAATGAAAAGATTAAGAAGATGGATATATAGGTAGATGTTTGCGAATGTTAACAAGTGATCGGTGTTTCCCATATCTGTCTGAAGGTCACTGCCAAGATGAACCTATGCATCCTATTGGATTGAGATGCTGGTCTGAATTTTAGTGTCAACACAACTGGCATATATAAGGGAACCAGCGGTCAACAATCTTAATTCTAGATCTACTCAACTGGCATATACAAGGAAACCAGGAGTCGATTTTTTTGAACAATAATAATATTATTTTTTTTTCTTTTTCTTCTTCAACTTTTTTTTTTTTTTTGGATTTGACAACATGATTAGATCTTTTGGATCCAAGCGCATGCTTCTTTTCAGCAGATTACATGGCAATTCCCGTGGATCCTGCATTCCACGCTTGTTTAGGCGATGGAGACAGGGAGAACACACACATATTGCTATCCAAGTGTAATTTTTTTTTATATATACACCGGTTGGTCTAATTGGTCTGTTCTCCTTTTTTTTTTTGTAACTCAATCACTCTATTTCATCCTAGCAGTAATAACAATTCGATGTTAGTGACCCACCAAATCACTTAGAACAACAAAAAGTTTGCAAAAATAAAAACAGAAAGTGATATGGTGATATTCCGAGACATGGTAACAACTATCATGTTATTTGTAATTCCTGAGCTATGTCCGTCCTTTTAGCTAATTGGTTCCTCAACTCCTGCAATCAAGATGGTTCCATCCACTTAAATTGGTAGTGTCATCCTAAAGGCACAAGTTTCTAGATTTCGGAGTTTATAAAGCAATTTTTTTTTGTTTTTTGTTTTTCTATTTTTTTTTTTCTAACTAAAGGCATCAAACAAACTATACAAACATATAAATGCTCCCCCACACTTAAACTTTACATTGTCCTAAATGTAAAATTTAGTCATTCAAAGTAAAGCTCAAGATGGGAAATTCCGCAAATGATATGCAAAAATAAAGATAAAATGCTTAAAAATAAAAAGATAAAGATACAAAACCGGTGGGTTGCCTCCCACTAAGCGCTTGGTTTAAAGTCGTTAGCCCGACTTGCTCCTTGTTTGTTACGCCTTAGCCGGCTTCCAACACATTATGGAAATCTGATTGAATGGTACTTGGGTGTTTCCTCGCCTCAAAGATGTTAAAGTGTATGACTTCTTCATCGAACTCCATAGTCAAGGTGCCATTGTGGATATCAATCTTCGTTCTAGCGGTACTCATAAATGGTCTACCCAACAGTAAAGGTGTAGACGAGGATGAATTCACATCACTCATGTCTAAAATGTAGAAATCCACTGGAAATATTAGTCCTTTTACCTGCACCAAAACATCCTCAACAATCCCTTTAGGGTAAACATTAGATCTATCGGCAAGTTGAATAACTATGCCGGTTTTCTTGAGAGGACCAAGATTTAAAGCATCATAAATCGAAGTAGGCATAACATTAATAGCAGCTCCTAAATCTAACATAGCTTTTGTAAACCTTGTTTTACCAATAGTGCATGGAATAGTGAAACTACCAGGATATTTCAATTTAGGTGGGAGTTTCCTTTTAAGATACGCCGAAGCGTTTTCCCCCACACTCATTACCTCATTACCGGTTAGCTTGTTCTTGTTAGTGCACAATTCCTTTACACACTCTGCATAGCGAGGAGTTTGCCTAATTACTTCAATGAGTGGAATATTCACTTGGACCTTCTTAAAAACATCCCAAATATTCCTATCTTGTTCCACTTTCTTACTAATTTTAGAAAACCTGCCAGGAAAAGGTAGAGGAGGAACATAAGTAGAAACAAGAGGTTTAGAGTTGGATTTAGTTACCTCGGGAGTTTGGGGAAAATATGCGTTCGTTTCCTCCAAAATTGGTTCCTTTGGGGCTTTTTCTTCACCCGAATTAGTAACTTCGGGTTGCACAAGTTGTGTACCACTTTCCAACGTAATAACATTGACACCCTCTCTTGAGTTAAGAGGTTGGGAAGGGAGTTTCTCACCATTTTGTGCATGCAACTTATTAATCTCCTCGTCCATTGAACCAACTTGTGTTTGCAAGTCCTTGACCGCACTCTCCGTTCTTTGCATAAAAGATTTCAGCAACTCTTCCATATTGGACCCTTGATTTTGAGGTTGTTGTTGTTGTTTTTGTTGACCAACTTGTGCTTGCAACTCTCTAATTACGTTATCCATTTTCTGTTGATTTAAGTTCGCTAGTTGTTGATTTTGATGTACCACGGACATTAGAGCCTCCACCAAAGTAGTCATCTTTGCCAATTCTGAATTTTGGGCTTGTTGCGGTTGTTGCACTCGTTGTTGGAACTCACTCGGACGATTGTAAACAGAACTTGCACTTGCAACTTGCTCGTAAGTGTTAATACCATACGGTTGAGTTGAGAAAATAGCATTGACATGATCTACGTTCTCATAAGCTGGGCGTGATGGTTTTACAACCACTGCTGCAATTTGTTGCATCATTGCCATCATGTTGCTCATTTGTTGACGTAATTCAATAATCTCATCAACTTGATTAACTTCCTTGGTAGGTGGTTCCGATCCACGACTTGAAAATTGTTGAGAATTTGCTGCCATACTCTCAATCAACTCTCTAGCTTGTTTCACCGTCTTGTTCATAAATACACCACCACGTGCAGCGTCAATATGATTCCAATCACTTTCTTGGAGACCTTCATAAAAGTATTGGATAATCATTGCGTCACAAAATTGGTGATGAGGGCAGCTTGCTACCAATCTCTTGTATCGTTCCCAACATTCATACAACGATTCCCCCACACTTTGTTTCATCCCACAAATCTCCTTGCGAATTTGAGTAGCCTTTGATGCAGGAAAATATCTCTCTAGGAAGAGTTTCTTCAATCCATTCCATGTTGTAACACTACCAGGTGGTAAGCAATATAACCAATCTTTAGCTGCATCGAGTAAAGAGAAATGAAAGGCACGCAACATTCCTTCATTTGCATCTGCACCATTAGGTATCATGTTTGCGATTAACCATTGGAACTCCTAAAGATGCTTATTCGGATGTTCCCATGCAAATCCATGGAACTTTGGTATCCGACTGATCAACCCTGGCTTAATATCAAATGTGAAAGTTGCCTCAATACACCATTGTTGTTGATCCAACTTCTGAAAAGCTAGCACCTTGAGTGTGCGATTTGCATCACCCATTGCTTCTCCCAGTTTGTATTTCAGTAAGGTACCTGAAACACAATTCTCAAAATGAAATTAAAAACAACGTAAAAATAAGAAACCAAAACTATATAACAAGCCGATGCCTCCCCGGCAACGGCGCCAAAATTTGATCGGTTGTCAGCCGAGCAAAAATAATTCCACTTTCTCACTCAACTAAATATAAATGAAGTACGTGATAAGAAAGAGTTCGTTCCCACAGAGAGGCTTTTGTTGTTATAGAATTTCAGTTTCTTAGTAACCAAGGGGGGATTTATGTTTTATCTAAGCAATAAAATAGACCAAAGCAAATAAAATAATTTCAATAATCAATAAAGATAAGATATTGGTCACGGGATAGTATCATTCACAAACATGTATTCTCATCAATGACTAGAATTGGTATTTTAATCTCTCATTTACTAAAAGTCCTAGGATACCTTGATCGCAAGAATATCCCGCTAAATCCCTGATTTCATCACAACCACATTAAAAGATGTATATGTGAATTCTTCCTAGAAAGCAACCTAATGTGTAAAAGCACAATCAAGTTTAACTCCCTAAAAGCAATAAGTTATATGGAATAAGACTAATCAATGCAAACGAACGTGTAAAAGCACTAATCCGTTTTTAACAAAAGTTATGATTCACTTGTGACTAGTAGGATATATCACTACAAGAACTACCCACAATTATGCTACTTAGAATCGTGGATAAACAACTTTTTCGTATTGAAAACCCTATTATAGCTCTTGAAATGAATGCAAATCGGATTGATTAGGACTCAACCTAACAAGTATTCAAATCATATGACAATATTAACAATGAATCATAAACAATAAATTATTGAGACAAAACTAATTCATTGAATCATATATCATGTTGTGAAATCCACTTTATCCCATAACCAATAATATTTGTTTTAACTACTCATAGCTTTTGAGTTCATCATATTCAATAATAAAATGAAGAAGATGAAAAATAAAAATGAAAGCAAACCCTAGTCGCCGCTCTCCAAAGCTCCCAAGTATAAAATTACGTCATACCAAAGTTGTAGAAGTCTTTTCTTTTTGTAGCTTTTCTCCCTTCCAAAAGTAGGTCAAATCTCAAAAGCCCATATCCAATGTGGTCCACCAAGTCCATATGTGATATACCCATGTAGAAAATATACCCCTGTTGATGGTGGATTTTCGTTTAAGGTTAAATTTGTAAAAACCAAAAAAAATTATGCGCTGACATCTTGTAAAAGATAAAGCCATTTATAAGTGTTAGATACTCCCTCACTTAATTCACCAAGAATGGAGCATGTGGCAACAATCCCATTCTCGTGAATACATGAAATTCCTCCAGGTTGGAGCATGTAGCAACAATCCCTTCCCCGTGAATTTCATATCATCCTTGTATTTCCAGTACTCATTATCGGTGTGGCATGACGACCGAGTGTTACTCTTACAGAGTAACACGAACCTCCAAGCACTATAATGAAACCATGTACGAAATACCCGTAAATGCCGACTCTCGGTGTGTTATACTAGCCCGATTGATCCCCTCTCGGTGTGTTATACTAGCCCGATTGAGCATCCCGATTGACCGTATCGGCCCGGGATATGATCTGATCGCAGCCATCCAACTCCATAAGCATGATTGGATGACCCGCATCAATTCCATCACCCCCAAGCAGGTATGGAATACCCACGGCCGACCCCGCATGGTCGGTCATTGGCCTAGCTTGCCAAGAAACCGTTCATACCAAGCATTATGGACTAAAACCCTAAATTAGGGTTTGCGGCATATTACATGTGTTTCAAAGCGGATCTCAACCATCCATCTTCGCAGGTATAGATGGAGGGTGAAGATGTAGATTCAAAGGGCCCAGAGCATGTCAACACGATCACCGTGGCCCGCCTACACACTTGACCAATCGGTCAAAACCAACCATGTTTGGTCGTGACAAAATTGTCGCCCAAACAAGAGATGGCGCACGGCTTTGAAACCCAAAATTAGGGTTTTGAGCATCATGAGCGTCCATCTTCTCCTAAGACGAATGGAGGGTCCCAAATTAGATTAAACAGGTCCGGTCATACCAGCATGACCACTATGGGCCCATCTACCTCCTCATGTGTTCGGCCAAGGCATATCATGCCTGGTTAATCCAAAACGTGCGCCCAAACTAGCGTGGCCACGCCTCCCAAACCACAACCGATCTCGACCGCTCAACTTCACCTGGACGATTTGGGTGGCTCGGATCACGTTTTAATGGGATATTCGGGTATAGGCGTGAACACCAGCCTACCATCTTCACGTCAAACCAATCGGCCAAGACCGGCCAAGTTAGGGTCGTCTTGGAACGCGCTACAAAAAAGAGCATGGTGCGCGCGGCCTTTGCGGCATCAAACTCCTATTGCAAAATTGATCTCAACCACTCCTCTTTTCCGGTCAAATTGAGTGGCCTAGATCGCACCTTCATGAGACAGTGAGACATGGACGTGTACACCGGCATGCTATCTACATGCACGCCCGATCGGTCCTCTCCGAAATCCTTCCCATGCTTGGTTTCGACCAAGCTGAAGAGTGATGCTTGCGCGCCTCTTCAAAACCCTAATTTCATTAACGGTCGTAGATGAGTGTCTCAAAGATCATCTCATCCGTCCAACTTCACCAGCCTGGTTATACAACCCTGGTCAGGAGTTAATTGGTCAGTGAGGTGTCATTACCCATCACTTTACCACACCATGATGCAGTACCTACATAAAATACACACGATACTTGAAGTATCGACTTCCCGAATAACGCAGGTTATTCAATTCAGCATTACATGCTATCTTTCGTGGATCCGTAATCCACACATTCCGAACATCAATCATGTCACAAGCGGGGGATACATCGGGGGTATTGGTTCGGCGGTTTACGGCGTGCGGCGGTAAACGCGCCATCACAAGAACGTGTTAGGAAGTCATGGACGGTTAGAGATTAACAGGACAAGTGGGCAAGGCTGGTCGTGTATCACCAACGCACAACTCCACTACTCCATCACTCCACTTCCTCCACTTCCCACGAGAGACGTGAATAAGACTCAATTACTTGTATAAATAGGTTCTCCGCCCTATTTCCAAACAACAAGAGAGGAAAACAGAGAAAACCAACAAGAAAACACCAGAGCCTGCTTACACCAATTGTAAGCTTGTTTACTTTCCTGTTGCAAGTCATAAGCAAGTCTACACCTTCACAATCTCAACACCTTCTTCGCTTTCCTCCCTAAGATCAACCCCATCTCCTTCACTTTGTGACCAAACAAGTCTCGGGAACGACCATTTCTTGTTTTAGGCCGGACTTGCATGATTGATCTCTCGAATCTACAAGCACTCACCGCGCAATGCATTTGTTTAAGGTTTAAATTCATTCCTCATCCACACCCCAAATTACCAAATTCTCGCGGGAGTAGTTTTCACCCATAAACAATTGGCGACCACGGTGGGAGGTTGATCTCTCGGTTGTAAAGTCAATCTCTTCAATACCGTTCAATCAATTCCCGAGATGGTTGGTCTTAGGACCGCTTCGACAGTCTCAAATCCCGATGGCTCCTCCAACGGAGATACCCCCTCCTAATGGTGTATCGACGGCATAATCGAAGACTTCCAACATTAAGCGAACTAGCAGTGTAGGAGATTCACACGAAGAACATGGAGCTAATCAAAGAAGCGGTAAACGGCATACTTGATCTCCTCATCAAGATGACGTCGAAATGAGCATTAAGGAGATTTCTACAGGGGACTAATTCCCCTCGGATCAACGTTTACTACGAACGAGAGACCGGTGGATCAAGAAGCGGCATCTCTAGTAGAAAGCTTGTGTGAACTCTTGCACCTCTCGAGGAATCGGCAGAGACGTTTTTGCAATTAATAAAATAGCTCGGATGCACACCCGACTCCTTCTCGTCCAGAAGTCCTAGCTGCATCAGAAATATCCGTAAACAATGTCACATTTACGGAAGACGACATGATGGCAGAGGAGGGTCACAACCGGGCCCTACATGTTACCGCACACATCAAGGGTTCGGAGTTCAGAAGGGCCCTCGTCGACACAGGAGCATCTTCGAATGTAATTACTCTCAAGACTCTCAAGACAGCCAAGGTTAGCCTATGCGAGATTGTACGACAGCCCACCACGATGACGGACTTCGAAGGAAATCAGACTTGCACATACGGGTATGTCAATCGAACTTATCCGCAGGGACCCGTTCAATCAAGAGCAAAGTTTGAGGTCATAGAAAAGAGTCGGACTACCATATGATACTGGGGAGACCATGGCTTCACGACAACAAGGTCATTCCCTCGACGTATCACCAGTGCCTGAAGACCATGCTAAACGAGAAAGTCATCCGCATTCCTGCATCATTGTCTCCGTATGCACCAATATGCGGAGTGGAGCTGTTCGAGCCAAAAGGTACCCACGGGGGGATCATACAAAGTCCCTGCACCCCACTACCCACGTGGGCTTCAATCAAGGAAGGAGACCGACTTACACCACTCGGAGGCCAAAACACTACAAAGACACGTTACGTAACGAGGCGTCCATCTCTATCCGGTGAGACTCCAACTCATGCTCACACCAAAAGGGGACACACTTTCGAGGTGAAACGTGATCGAAGGGGAGAACAATATACCGGCGCATAAGTTAGCAATTAGCAGGAGAGACCGGAACCCGGCCTCTCCGCCCAATTGAATCTCAAGAATGATGAAACACGAGATGAGGTACCGACGCCCCGCAGCAACTACAATATGGAACCAATTCCACAATTGACGAGCTCGAGACTGTTAACATCGGGAATGAAGAATCTCTCAGCGGTCTCTATCGGTTCGACTGTCCCACGATTTAACGTCGAGTCTTGTTCAACTACTCAAGGAGTACCAAGATGGTCACACGGACATACGAGGAAATGCCTCGGCACGGATGAAAAATTGGTCACCCATCACTTACATGTCATACACGGATCCAAGCCAATCAAGCAATCTCCGAGGCAATTCGGACATGAAGTAGAGGAACAAATCAAGAAAGAAATTCGGAAAGTCATTAGCTGCTGGCTTCATCGAGCCTATTCATCATCCAACCTGGTTAGCCAATGTGGTCCCAGTAGAAAGAAGAAAAACGGACAGATCCGGTCTTTGCGTAGATTTTAGAGACTTGAACAAGTGCTGCCCCAAGGACGACTTTCCTCTACCTAACATCGACATGTTAGTAGACGCCACCAATGGACACGGCATGTTCTCCTTCATGGATGGTTACAACGGATACAATCGAGATAAGGATGTATGAGCACGATGCGAGTAAGACAGACTTTTCCGAACCCCTCTTGGAAATTTTTACTATCTTTGTTATGCCATTCGGTTTAAAGAACGCCGCAAGAACGTACCAACGTGCTATGACGGCAATATTCCACGACATGATGCATAAACAAGTAGAAGACTATGTAGACGATATTGTGGTCAAGTCAAAGGCTCGAGCAGATCACACCAACGTCTTACGTCAAGTATTTGAGAGGTGTCGGGAATACAAGTTAAAGATGAATCCTTTGAAATGCGCTTTCGGTGTCTCCTCAGGTAAATTTCTAGGATTCCAAGTGACTCGAGAAGGAATAAAGGTAGACCCGTCCAAGACTCAAAGCTATCCTCACAATGCCGCCTCCTCGAACCGTGAAGGTGCTCCGAGTTTCATGGGCAAGGTGAACTACATTCGACGTTTCATACCCGGTTTAGCCCAACTTACCGCCTCGTTCACCCCCCATGAAGAAAGGAGCCACTCGTTTGGACCGCAACCCGCAGAGGGAAGCTTTTCGAAAGATCCAACGAATACTATCATCTCCACCATCATGAAATATCTGTACAAGGGAAGCCGATGTGTCTCTACACGCAGCCGCCGACATTGCGGTGGAGGCTCTACTCGCTCGGGAAGACGATGAGGGAATCAAACGCCCCATATACTATTTCAGACGAATATTGAGGGACGCTGAACTCGAGATACCTAGAGCGGAAAAGGCGTGTTTAGCCTTGATCCATTCCATTGAAGTTTAGGCATTACTCATTGTCTAACTGAGGGTGATACTCGTGTCTAAATCCGATCCCGCAAAGTTTTAACTTTCAAAGCGGTCACGACTGGAAGGACGGGCAAATGGCTTCTCCAAATGTCGAGCTGGACATAACGTGTGCGTCACCTAGAGCTATCAAGGGTCAAGCAGTTGTAGACTTACTAGCGGCATTCCTGGAGAAGGCACTACGGAACTACATGAAGACCTCCCCGGAGAATTTCCGATGTCTGTTTTGGAAGAAGGAGTGTGGCTCTGTATTTTGATGGCTCTGCTACCCTAGCAGAATCTTTTGGAGGAGCAGGCGTGGTGTTAGTCTCTCCAACTTAGGAGAAGTATTTTCACATTCCTTCAAATTAGACTTGAATGCACCAACAACTCAAAGAGAATCGAAGCTTTCCTTATATGGCTTTCAATAGCTAAACAAGCGGGAGTCACACGTCTGGAGATAAGAGGTGACTCCAAACTACCGTAGTAAATCGGATGAACGGAGTGTACGCATTGAAGGAAGCAACACTAGCCCCATACCGATCAAGCACAAAAGTTATTAAACTATTTCGCAGACGCAACCATAATCCATGTTGGTCGCAAAGACAACAATAAACATGCCGATTGTCCTGGGCAACATTGGCTTCCAAACCGAAATTCAAGGAGCGGAAGAAACTCGACAGTAAAGAAAAGGAGAATCATAGAGTCAACATGGCTGTCACAATACACCGGGATCGATGATTGGCGAACTCCGATCATTCGGGAACTCAACAACCCACTCTCTCAAGGAAAGGTCGGTCTCAAAACCTGCAGAACTTCTTCATGCTCCATGGTATGTTGTACTATCGAAACCGGATGGTTCTCTGTCAAGATGTCTTGGAGATGACGAATCACAAAAGCTAACGGCTAAACCGTGTTCACGATGAAGTACGCGGACAATCATTGGTGGTAACGCTTTCCACGACTCCGGCCGTCCCAGGCTATTCATCGGTCGGAGATGGAGACTCGGTCCGAGCTACTTGAAGTCATTCAATTGCCAAGCACCGCCACACCAATCGGAAATTTTTAGTGTGAACCACGCTGGGACCTGGAGGAGCCATACATCAACTATCTTCGTGATGGAGCAACTTCCGCGATCAAAGGATGCCATCAAGATAAAGCAAAAAGCCAAGCGGTTCGTATACCACGAAGGGATCTGTCCGCAAGAGTTTTGAGGTAATCTATTAAGATGCCCGGTGGGTTAGAAATTCCAATCATCTTGAAGGAAACACACGAAGGGGAACATCGAGGGAAGAGGAAAGCTGTTCCTCCGGATACACGAGAAATATTACTGGCCGACCATGGAGGATGACGCGCCGCTTTTGTTCAAAGTCGCCACAATTGTCAAATTCATGGAGACCTTGTTCACGCACCTTCCACCCCCTTGCACTCGATAAGCAAGGTCCATGGCCATTCTACACACTGGGGACTAGACATCATCGGGAAAATCAACCCGCCCTCATCAAGCGAAGACGAGTGCGTCATAAGCGCAGCGGAATACTTCACCAAATGGGTAGAAGCCATCCCAGCTGCGAGGAACTACATGAGCAACCATTGCGGCTTTCATTAAAGAACACATCATTTGTCGTTTCGGTATACCTAAGCATATTATCACCGATAACGGCACTCCCTTCGCCAATAAACAGTGCGAGAGTTACTTGAGAGGTATGGCATTAAACGAGTTTTCTCCACCATCTACTATCCTCGGGGAATGGACAGTGAAAGTACCAACAAGACGTTGATCCAGGATCATCGGTCGAATGCACATGACAATCTAGAGAATAGCATGACCGATTACCAATGGCGTTGTGGGCATACCGTACGTCACCTAGAAGCTCCATTGGGGTCTCCCCATATTCACTTGTTTACGGAGCACGCAATTCTCCCAAAAGAAATCAAAATCCCTATCCCGGCCGGGATTACGAGATGATCGGGATCCATTGGGACGAGGATGAAGCCTCTAACTCTCGATTAGCGGAGTTAGACACTTTGGATTCAAGAGAAACAAAGCGGAAGAACGTACTCGGATATACAGAACAGAATTTCGGGGCATATAACAAGATTGTGAGACCACGTATTTTCAAAGTGGGAGATTTGGTCCCAAAACGGCCAAGCATATCCAAAGAAGATATGTCTCGACCGAAATTCTCACCAAAATGGGAAGGTCCCTACACACGGTCACCAAGGCCTACAATACAGGTTACTACAAGATCATTAAGGTGGACGGAGGCAGGCTGGAAGCAGTCATCAATGAAAAGTGGCTCAAGGCATATCATGCCTGACCACTATCCGCTGTGTCAACAATACGGGCATTTATTTTCATTACATGTTTGAATCCTCAATTATATTCGAGATGTGTCAATGAAAAAACCTGTTTCACCAATCAAAAACCAATGCGGTTTATTTTGCAAAGACGTTCAAAAAACTCTTGACATAAACATCATTAACAATAAGGGAGTGCAGTTTAGAAGAGGTCGCTAGAAGATTATAGTTCCTTGAGAGCATCATCTCCAGTCTAGCGTGATATCTTTCTCGTTCTTTTTTCAAGTCTTGCACGTACCGCTTCTACCTTCTCTCGATTCTGCAGCGAGCCTTCTCCTCTTCCAAAATAGCCTTCGCAGCGGGAACAACATTTACAAGGATACCAAACTCGATCAACCTTGATGATATCAAGACGCTGCCGCAACCAGCCCACGTTGAACTCCATGGATTCACAGGTAGATACCATATTCTCCCACTTTTCGAGGCTTGATTCAGCAACGTTGCGGATAGAAATACTCTCCATCTCGGCAATCATGGGAAGAAGAAGCGGTTTATCCGCGGTGACCAAAGCGAGGAGCAGTGTTGAACCACGTTTTCGGGTTGCGATATGGCCGTACTTCCTCCATAACTTTGTGTACAAAGGCACAAACTCCTTCCGCACCCGAGAATCCACCGACATCTCAGTAGCCGGAGGATAAACATTTCATGCGAACATCGAATGAAAGACCTCGCATTTGGATATTCATAAGATGAGATACCCAAGTCGGTGTCTTCAAGGTTCTGAGGGTGAATGTGTTTGAGTTTGAAGGAAGAGGACTGGTTAAGTCATTATCATCGATAACCGTGACACATGTTAGGTAGGGTATCTCTGCAAGAATGAAGGGATTATTTACTTGATCATTACGACAACAAGCAATGGTTGTAAAAGGAAAAAGAGACAAACCGGTATGATCTTCTTGACTCGGAGAACACGAGCAGGGGATTGATCATGAAGCTCAGACGCAGGTCGTACACGTTTAACGGAAGATCCTGGATGGTATGAAGAATACGATCCACTGTTGTTCGACATGATGAGGAAACGGAGTTTCTGTGGGAAAGCCCTATTGAAAAATCGCAAAAATGGTTCAAAACCTCTACACTGCATATATGCCGAGAAAACCCTAAAACGATTACGGCGCCGATATATGAGGATTCAACATCGACCAAGTCGGGCTTTGTTGAACGCTAATCAAGAATCAAGAGTACACGGATATGAGCGATTCAACCAGCAGGTGTGCAAGCACCCACGCCTGTGATCCCAATAGAATAAGAATCCTATCTCCGACTCCAATACCTAAGGGAGAAAGCTAGGCTCATCAAGGCTCGTGGTCACACACGCATGGAGGATTGCCCACGGCCGTAATCCCTCCAGGTAGACTTCCTTTATTTTGTCTCCTTACGTTTGTATATGTCACCATCTCATGCCTACCCCACAATAGTGTAACCATTATGTGCTAGGCAGGGGACTTAATGTTGATGGTGGATTTTCGTTTAAGGTTAAATTTGTAAAAACCAAAAAAATTATGCGCCGACATCTTGTAAAAGATAAAGCCATTTATAAGTGTTGATACTCCCTCACTTAATTCACCAAGAATGGAGCATGTGGCAACAATCCCATTCTCGTGAATACATGAAATTCCTCCAGGTTGGAGCATGTAGCAACAATCCCTTCTGTGAATTTCATATCACCCTTTGTATTTCCAAGACTCATTATTAGTGTGGCATGGCGATCGAGTGTTACTCTTACAGAGTAACACGAACCTCCAAGCACTATAATGAAACCATGTACGAAATACCCGTATGGCCGACTCTCGGTGTGTTATACTAGCCCGATTGAGCCCCTCTCGGTGTGTTATACTAGCCGATTGAGCATCCTGGACCGACCGTATCGGTCCGGATATGATCTGATCGCAGTCATCCAACTCCATAAGCATGATTGGATGACCCCAGATCAATTCCATCACCCCCAAGCAGGTATGGAATACCCACGGCCGACCCCGCATGGTCGGTCATTG
Source organism: Papaver armeniacum (assembly GCA_023531295.1). Taxonomy (NCBI): domain Eukaryota; kingdom Viridiplantae; phylum Streptophyta; class Magnoliopsida; order Ranunculales; family Papaveraceae; genus Papaver; species Papaver armeniacum. Next base: position 50,897 of record JAJJWW010004049.1, read on the forward strand.
GCCTAGCTTGCCAAGAAACCGTTCATACCAAGCATTATGGACGGAAAACGATAAATTAGGGTTTGCGGCATATTACATGTGTTGCAAAGCGGTCTCAACCATCCATCTTCGCGGTATAGATGGAGGGTGAAGATGTAGATTCAAAGGGCCCGAGCATGTCAACACGATCACCGTGGCCCGCCTACACACTTGACCAATCGGTCAAAACCAACCATGTTTGGTCGTGACAAAATTGTCGCCCAAACAAGAGATGGCGCACGGCTTTGAAACCCAAAATTAGGGTTTTGAGCATCATGAGCGTCCATCTTCTCCGGCACGAATGGAGGGTCCCAGTTAGGTCCGGTCATACCAAAGATGACCACTATGGGCCCATCTACTTCCTCATGTGTTCGGCCAAGGCATATCATGCCCGGTTAATCCAAAACGTGCGCCCAAACTAGCGTGGCCACGCCTCCCAAACCACAAACTGATCTCGACCGCTCAACTTCGCAGGACGATTTGGGTGGCTCGGATCACGTTTTGGGATATTCGTGTATAGGCGTGAACACCAGCCTACCATCTTCACGTCAAACCAATCGGCCAAGACCGACCAAGTTAGGTCGTCTTGGAACGCGCGCCGAAAAGAGCATGGTGCGCGGCCTTTTGCGGCATCAAACTCCTATTGCAAAATCGATCTCAACCACTCCTCTTTGCCACCAAATTGAGTGGCCTAGATCGCACCTTCATGAGACAGTGAGACATGGACGTGTACACCCGGCATGCTATCTACATGCACGCCCGATCGGTCCTCTCCGAAATCCTTCCCATGCTTGGTTTCACCAAGTCAAGAGTGATGCTTGCGCGCCTCTTCAAAACCCTAATTTCATTAACGGTCGCAGATGAGTGTCTCAAAGATCATCTCATCCGTCCAACTTCACCACTGGTTATACAACACAGTCGGGAGTTAATTGGTCGGTGAGGCGTCATTACCCATCACTTTACCACACCATGATGCGCAGTACACTGCATAAAATACACACGATACTTCACAAGTATCGACTTCTGAATAACGCAGATTATTCAATTCAAGATTACATGCTATCTTTCGTGGATCCACAATCCACACATTCCGGACATCAATCATGTCACAAACTAGGGGGATACATACTGGGGTATTGGTCCGGCGGTTTATAAAGGCGTGCAGCGTGCAACGCGCCATCACAAGAACGTGTTAGGAAGTCATGGACGGTTAGAGATGAACAGGAGAAGTGGGAAAGGATGGTCGTGTATCACCAACGCACAACTCCACTACTCCATCACTCCACTTCCCACGAGAGACGTGAATAAGACTCAATGACTTGTATAAATAGGTTCTCCGCCCTATTTCCAAATAACAAGAGAGGAAAACAGAGAAAAACAACAAGAAAACACCGTGAGCCTCGCTTACACCAATCGTAAGCTTGTTCACTTTCTGTTGCAAGTCATAAGCAAGTCTACACCTTCACAATCTCAACACCTTCTTCGCTTCCCTCCCTAAGATCAACCCCATCTCCTTCACTTTGTGACCGAAACAAGTCGGGAACGGCCATTTCTTGGTTTAGGCCGGACTTGCAGATTGATCTCTTGAATCTACAAGCACTCACCGCGCAGTGCATTTGTTTAAGGTTTAAATTCATTCCTCATCCACACCCAAAATTACCAAATTCTGCAGGAGTAGTTTTCACCCATAAACAACCCCAAAAGTGGCCGCCTTTAAAATCGTATTTCTGTGGGAAGTTGGACGGAATCCAGCACCGACAATATCATCTCGTGGTTGGTCAAAGGAGTCATCTCACTGATCGCTTCCGAGTTGGTCAGCCAAGGCTTTTGCACGGCCAGAGTTTTTTTGCACAATCATTGTGCATCACCCCTACATACCCGACCATGATAGTCGATCATTCTTCATAGTTTGCAGCCTTCTCCTTGCTATAGCACACAATATACATCTCCTATGCCTAGCCAATACAAGTTATCAGGTTCAACTATCTCTCTCTCGCTGTGCCACCAACATATAACAGCTGCACCTTTTCTATAGTAGCAATTCCAACCGCATTTGCAATCTAGTGCCCAAACAAACCACAAGCACATTCTTAGCTTCATTCTTACAACAGCCAAGCCTGCAATCTCAGTCATGTCCATATGAATCCCAGTTCACATCTTCCTTGAGCTCTGCAAGACCCTTGCACAACCACATCATCAACACAAATCCAGCTGCACTATAATTTGTTCCTCTAGTTCAGTACCGCAACCATTCTGCAGCTTCATAACCAATTTAGCATAGTACCAACATTTCCACCTCAAGCCTTTACTTCCCTGCCTCATAATCACTACAAAAATGCAACTGCGACATGCCTGCAAAGCCATCTCCTCATCTAAGTTGTTCCACCTCCATCAATGCATCATCTACTCTTGCAGTTCCATACCAGCTTATTCATCCATCCGATTCGAGCATTTTGATTCGGTTTCAACCCACTCGATCGTAGCCGCACTACCCGCAATTGCTTCACCCGCACTCCATTCTAGCACCAACACAACCACCGAGACCGCCATTTCAGTTCAATCATTCATTTAAACTTCAGTTCCACTATTCAGTATCACCAAAGCCATTTCCTGAGTCTTGCACCACTCACTAACAACTCAGTTTCATATCAACCACCAACCATTCAAACCCATCAGTACACAACATCAGTTTCATCTGCATCTCACAGTAGCACCAACACTTCACCATTAACTCCATCACACCCATTTAGCTGACTGCATCTTCTCAAGCTTGTACTTTGCCATACCCATCAATCCTTTCTTCAATTCCTCGAGTAAGTCAACACCTAACTCCATTGCAGAACCATTAACAACCACTTTCTGCTCTTTATCACTCCAGTTCTCCCACTACAATCAACAGCTTCTATCACCTTGAAAACTTCAATCTCAGTACACCTGCAACCATCCATACCTACACATACATCTAAGATCACCACCAGGTCATCTGAACAATAACCTAGACAAAAGCGCATCTCGCATCTGCAAATGAATCACCAAGTCCTAACTTTCATCTAAACATCAAATACCCATTTTAAACTTCACCCAAGTCAATCCAAAGATAAATTCCATCAATTCTTCCCTGTACAATGAATCTGAACTGAATCCGTCACCTATTTCATCACAAACTCATAAGAACTTTAATCTTTCCTCCTCCTTGACACTGATTTGTCTAACAGAAAGGCTGTGTTCGATTCATGGCAACAGATCTCTTCTACAGCTACCTTCACTGTTTCATCTCGTCTTCTTGATCATCAATTGAGCAACAACAACTCAAATTATTCTTGTTTCTTGAAAGAAAACCCTAATTCTTCTCTGTAATCTCACCTTCTTTCTGAAATTAACAACACATCCCCATTTAAACAGCAGCAACGAACATCTTTCTTCTTCTTCTGAGTAAACCTCAATATCTCTGCTCTAATTTTTCATCAATTTCTGAATTCCATGGCCGCCATCCAAGTTTCTCTCTTTCATCAATTTTTCAGACAAAAATAAATGAGAAGAGAGACTCTCGTTTTCAGGTTTTGTGTAGGAATAGAAAGGTACTATACCCACTCTGGTGAAGTAGATTGGGGGTACCTTGAATGATTCAAGGAACCCATAACTCTGATATTTTTTTTGATAAGTAAATGGTAACCACTCTGATAAAGGCCAACTAAATGGTAACCCTTTTGTTGACTTGGCTCGATCCCCGTGTCTCTCGCCTGCGCCTTGATCTTTTTTTTCTCCTATTCGCTCCAAATGAACGCCCTCTCCTTCTTTGAATTCTTTCACCAACAGCAGCCATCTCTTACTTCTCAGATTCACTTCTTCCCTTCAATGTCTCTTCATCACTAAAGCTGTCATGCTTTTCAGACAAAATTGCATCACTAAAGCCGACATACTTTTCAGACAGAGATGAAGAAATAAAAGCAAATAATGAGAAATAATCCGCCTCCAATAGCAGTTGCACATGAGATGACACTTTTGCGTTGTTTCTTCTTTTTTTGTTCCAAACGACTACAAAGTACCTAAACACTCAAAAGTAAACATAAGATACATAATTTATAAGAAAACTTAGCAAAGAAATCATAAATAATAGATAAATATTAAGGTGTTTTAGACACCTATCACTAAGTTATTGATTAATTTTGCAAAAATTGTTATGGGATATGTGTGTTTACGTCTGTGAACTATTATTGTCCCATATATGTCAAAAGTTAAGTCTATTATGTCTTTATTGTTAGAGCATAGCTCGGTTGAACCCACCAAGCGTTTGTATGTCAAGTTTGGTTGTCATATTTTAGTGAGCCAAAACTCATTTTAAGAGTCGCTTGATTATGTACTAGAGTCAACTTCGTATAGGTTAGCTTGAAAGTATTAGGATATGAGACATTACAAGTATTGCGAAGACTTGAAGAAGTGAAGAAGTAAGGAGCTACAAACGACAACATCATCCTTCCACTTGAGGTTAGTGATATTTGACTTGAACTGTTTCATTCCCAAACATATCTTTCAAGTCGTGCATATTGAAAACAAAATCTGCTGAAGCATGAATGATTATACTCTAGTTAGACATAGTATTAAGGAATACAATACGAGGTTTATTGCTTAACCATTAAACTTTGTAGATAATACATCGACATAATCGTTTGAATGCTATTGTGATTATGTATGAACAATGTTTTACATTTGTTTTAAGGAAGTAAATTCATAAACTTGTTTTGTGAATCGAAAGGGAAATCGCCAGGCATTATTGGTATTGTTATTCATTGCATATCTTTTGAACTACCAATATGTGTGATTAGTATAACCGCTCATGACTTTTTTATGTTCTTGTTAAACTATTCACAAAGGCCTGACTTTTGTATTGGTATTACTTTTATTAGTGGAACCGATCTTAAGTAATCACCTGAGATGGTATGATCGAATTTATGTTATTGGTATGACCGACTCTGGGTAAAGGGGAACCGATCCTAGTAAGAGGTGCAACCTATCACAAAGGGGAATCAATCCTTGTATGAGGTGCAACAAGTTTTTAGCAGAAAGGGGAACCGATCCTATGGATATGTGCAACACATTTTTAGGAAAATGGGAACCGATCCTATGGACATGTGCAACAAGTAAAAGTTAGATACCATATATATGTGGGAGAACCGATCCTAGTACCTAGTCAATCGAATTTTGGTAACTAGCGTGACTATGCAAAGTACTCACATGGAGGTAGAACCGAAACTTGTTTTGGTAGAACCGTGAAACCCATGATTTGTGATTAAGTGTTCTTGATCAATCACATAGTTCTTGAAAGTCGATGAACCAATTCTAAACTTGTTTGGAAGTGTGGAAAATTGGTTTCAAGATTGTAAGTATGAAAGAGGACTTACAAAGTAAGGATGTCGACATACTTTGAACATGTGCTTGAGAACGCTAATCTTTAATTGTTCAAAGTTATTCCTTAATAGCTAAAGGAAGAAAATCCGGATCGAATAAAATAAATTGAGAATCTTTTATTTAAGGTTTTTAATTTTATTTTTGGAAAATGAAAATTAGTAATGTGCATTTACTAGTTGGAGATTTTCTAAGAGATTTTCAGGTCATTATTTGGACAAAGCATTTCCAGGAATTATGGAAAACGAATCTGGAATATATTGCATATCTTGAGAATATTTTCGGTTTTGGAAATTCCTTGGTGTCCAAACTTCCTTGGTCTATAAATATGAAAGTTTGCATTTCGAGCAAACTAATCCTCGTACAACAAACTATCTCAGTTGTGCTGCTACTGGTGAAGCCGCCTATTCGGAGAGGAGAGTAACCTAATTAGGCGAAATCGCTTACGACCGCTCAGTTTAAAGACTTCTTTGGGATTGAGAAGCTCTATTAGTACCGTTGGTGGGAAACTAGATAATTGCGGTTTATCTTTTGTTTTCGATTGATTTGATTGACTAACGGTGGTTGAACTTTGATTGCACCAAGTTTGTTTATGCTTGAGAATCTTCTCTTCTTATATAAGATTCACTCAAACTAGATCGAAGTTTCAATGGGGATCTTTAGACTGTTTGTAGATCTAAATGTTGGAAAATTGGGTTAAAAACAAGAGGATGAATAAAGAAAAACAAGCCAAACAATGGTGTACCCGACTTCAAGGCTCTTTCGATTCTTTTAGACAATAATTCGACCTTTCCCAATGAAATTGGCGAGTACAACAGGTCTCTCGAATTATGCCTTCGTGGATTCAATGAAGCCCTAACACCGTAATCGAATTCAAGGATTGTACTTCCTTGACCCGACCAAGAAACACACTGTATAAGATTCTGATGATGCTATTAGAGAAGAAGAAAACAGATTGCTTTTTGATGATATAATAAACGAGCAAAGGGAGATGCTATTTATAGATGTTTTCAGATCCGTTGGGAATGGCGTCTCTTCATCATCGACATGAATGGCGTCTCGTTGGAATCAAGATTCTGGATATGATTCTAACTGTCGAAACAAGATTCGTAACACAGTTGAAAATATTCCAACACTAAAGACATCTTGTGATAATCCATTGTTAACAGACTCCGTTATGTGCGTGATTGATCACAAGAAATTAAAGTTGATTATGTGCAGGTGTTTATTGAAGATCTAAGAAGATTTGAAGACAAAGAAGACTTTGAAGATTTCTGATTTGGGTTCATAATCTTTGGTGTGCACAATACTTGTTTCGGTAAAAGAGGATCCAACTATAATCGGTTTATCCTTGTGGTAGATTAGATTGATTAGTTGTGTAGATCGGCATCAATACAATTCTTTGTGATTAAAAGTATTGATTGCAAAATCTTAACAATTACTTTGGTAGTTGATAATAAGATAGATCTAAGAACCTGACAAAGGAGTTTATTGAGATAAATGTAAGAGCCTTTTGTCGAACTCACATCACTTGGTTGAAAAGAGTTGATACCAAACAGATTTGTTGTTCCTTTCTTGTTTGGAATACGAACCAAAGGAATTGTTCCAAGTACGTGACTTATTCATAAGTTGGAGGTGTGGGAATACAGATTTTAACTAAGTGAACAATAGGTTTAGTTGCTTGGTCTCAACTATACGAAGTTGGTTTGATTTTTATAGCGGCTTAATCTCGAGAGTATTTAATTGGACAAGGTCCGGGGTTTTTCTCGCATTTACGGCGGTTTCCTCGTTAACAAAATCTTGTTGTGTCATTTACTTTTATTTTCCGCAATTATAATTGTTGTTATTATAATTTAAAGTAAATTACACAAACGTTAATTCCTATTTACTTGATAAGTAATCCTATTGTGTTTGGTTAAGTGCGAACCTTTTATCAAGTAAACATGCTTCGTTGTTGTATTGTCTCGATCTCGTATCCATAAACGATCACACAAAGTGTGAATCGATTTGTTGTATTGTCTCGACTCACTCCATAGACAATCATTTTCGAAGAAAGGACTTATAGGTGGAAATTTTTAGATTGAGGTATATTTGGGTACCCTCGTCTTTTCAATTGATATCGAGCAGAAAACACGAAAAGATCTAACAATTTGTGTTTGGTGCGATCCACCCTATAAGAATGAATCTAATGAGTGATTCAGTTAACGTACCACCAAGATTTAATGGGAAAACTACCCATTATGGAAATCGGCTATGAAAGCTTTTCTTCAATTCCGAGATTTTAATACGTGGTTATCAATCAAGACGGATACCAATGACCGATGGATTATTCGGAGTCGAGTTTAAACGCTTAGCGTCTTATACTCTTGAAGAAAGAGTTCTTGCAAATCAGAATTCTAATGGTTTGAATGCCATCACACACGCAGTTAGTCGTGATCTTCTATATCATGTGCTGACTTGTAAAACTTCTAAAGAAGCATGGGATATTCTTGAGAGCGTATTCGAGGGAGATGAATCTGAAAAAGAAGCTAGACTTCTTTCCCTTTCATCTAAATGGGAACATATCAAAATGGATGATAACGATACTTTCGAGGAGTTTAACTCTAAACTTTCTGAGATTGTCAATGCATCTTTCTTTCTTGGAAAGGCTATACCTGAAAAGGAAATAGTATGAAAAATTCTCAGATCGTTACCATCTAGATACGAGTCTAAGAAACATGCCATATTATAAGGAAATGATCTTTCTATAATTTCCCGAAGCTCTCTTGTAGGAAAGTTAAAGATTTTTTATAGAGAAATTCTGCTGAAGAATCAAACTTAGAAACGTTGCCAAGAGGACAAGGTACCTGTTTAAAAAGAGCTTGACTCAACTATTGTGCTCCTAGCACAAAGAATTAAGGACCTTTTATCTATTGATAAACTTGTTTCTGATACATTATCATTTTGCCATAAAAAGGGTAATGATGAAGTACAATGCTTCAAGTGCCGCAGAATCGGACATATGCCAAAACACTGTCCCAACAGAAGAAATCAGAAGTGCAATAAGGGATATGTTCCACTCTTGATGATATTCCGGAGGAAAATAAAAGGTTAAGCCTGGTAATTGAAAACCTTATTTAAATTGTTTTGAGATAAAACCCGTAGGGTAAAATCTGAACAAGAAAAGATGGGTGAAAAACCAAGAAAACCATAAACTAGTTTTTCTGATAACATGATAGGTTCTTCATGTGGAAGAAATAAGCACACTGCAATCTTCCTTGGAAATAAACTTATCAAAGCACTTCGTAAAGTGATAAAGAAGACTGGTAAGTTTATAAGATCTCAAAAGGAAATTGCAAACTCTTGCAATTACAAGAGAAAGAAAGAACAAAAGGAAACACAGTCTATTGTGTTTATAAGTCATCATAAGGATGTCTTTGTTAACTATGGTGAGAATAAATCTCACCTCAACACACACTAATTGTGTTGAATTATGCATCCTCACTTGTTGCCCAAAATTCTGATTGTGAGGAAGCATAAATCTGGGCAAGTTGTTCATGTTTGTTTATTTAGTGAAAAATAATGAATATCTTTTATTTTTGGGAAAAATAGTTTAGGTTTCCATAAATCAAATTATTCCTTGATTTTCTCCCATCTTATATATATCTTCTTCTTGTCTGAAAGAAGACTATCTTATTTCAATGAAGAAATCGGTAAAAGAAGGGTCATCTCTTGATGATTTAGCACTCTGTGCATCAGTTATGACTGAAACTCATGATGTTTCTCTTCATTATAACTCTCAATATTCTCTAAGGAAACAGATTCTTACTATTAAAGGTTGCATTAGATATCATGAGCTGATGATAAAGGATTCAAAAGAAGTACTAGCTAATCTTCATTCTCAACTATTTGAGATGAACAAATTATCTACTGAAAAAGGAAGTGCTAATAAGAATTTGAATCCAGATTTTGAAAGCAATCTTCACAAGAATTGAGAAGAGAATGATAGATTCCAATTTTTGATTTGTTTCAATGATTGTATTAGGTCTATTTTTTGAATATAACTATCTTATTATTATAAATAAAATTATTTGATTTATAATTTTTCTTGTGATAGTTTTTGATTTACATAGCATGTGCTTGAATGCTTTATATTATTGCTATGTATGTTTATGGGATGTTTAATTTCGGTTTTCTAACCTTGATATTCGATCTCATATGTTGTGAACCCTTATGGTTTGGGTGACTTTTTGATTTAGCAGGATTAAGTTCTAGCCCATGTTGGTAGGCTTTATCAAAGGATCATGAGGGGTTCTGATAGAAACAATATGTGAAAAAGTCACAATATGTTGAATCGGTTTTGGTTTAGCATAAAAGCATATGTGTTTTGGGTTTTCAACTTTTGCTTGTGCTTAAAAACGGTTTTTAACCTTTCTCTGGTAAAGGTTGGTTGTTGTTATTCTTTTGTTTTGCATAAGGATGACAACATAATGATATTTCGATATCAATTCTTCCTGGAAGAAGATGCAAACATATTGGAGAAGAGGATGCGAAATTTGAGGTAATGAGTTTGTTAGTTAATCGTTTTCCTGTTTAAGAAAAGCCTGATTTTATTTCATATATTTATTGCTTTTGCTTAACAAAATTTCGGTACAATTGATGTTTTATTCCATTATTGTGTATGGATGTGTGTGTGATTCAATTGGTTCCAAAGATTAAGAAAACTATTGTTATCTTGCTTTATTGTGTGGTATTAATCGTTTAGGCTTACAAAATTTCGGTGCAATTGCGGTGCTTTAATGTCTATGTTGTTTCAAGCTTCCGGTTGAGGTGAATAATTATGCAAGTTAATTTATTTGGTTTGTATGAATGCAAGTTGATTTTTGATATTGGTTATCAAAAATGGTGTATGGAACCCTCGTGCTTAACTCTATAGGTTGCAAGTTTATTTTGAGATTTGTAAGATCCTTTAGGTTTGTCCTTTATTTTTTCGTTTCTTTGTCATTTTGTGACAAAAATGGGGAGAAATATATGGAGGAAACAAGTGATACTGGTATTGATTTATATTGATTGGTATCACTAAGGGAAAGGACAATGGTGCTTAAATGTTTATCTAACGAAAGAGTAAAAGCATAGACTAAGGGGGAGTAGCATATCATATGATACTTGTGGTAGGCTCGATAAAGTGTTTATTTCTACGCCTACATGTTATACCGCAAGTGCACGGCGTCTATCGGAGACGTGGCAGCACGGTCGAACCACAGAGACTTGTGGTGCTGTGGAGTTGATCAAGGCTTCCTAAACTGAATTTCTAGCAAGTGTAACACAATTATGATTTGTTGTCGAAGCGACTGAGGTGAAATTGTTGTGACAGTGAGCTAAGATGCAACTAGATTGTAAAGCACTAGGGTGTCGAATACACCACCTAATCTTAGCTAAGTCTGTCCACATTCAATAATATTCTTGTCCCTTGTAATGGACAACAGGCAAGATACAAGTCTGCCATTTATCCAGGGTTTCAATGGATAGTTTCTTATCAACTAAAGCAACTAAATAACCCCTAGTACTAGATGTCTTGTAATAGTACAACTAGTCACGATTAACTTCATTACTTAGGTGATTAAACATATCCTAAGATGGATATTCTAATTGTAATTAGAGTATCTTTCTATAGTACTAACTGTCTTCTCGGGGCACAATTAGTCTAAAGATCAATAATGATCAATGAAGCATGAATTGCACACATTCAACATAGAAATAGTCTGACTACAATGCATACATGGCATGAATTGTGAAAGTAAAATGCAGATGTGTTTAAATTAGATTTATCCTAAACATTGTAGCATAACAAGAACAATTATCAAAGGATGAACCAAACTTAGCAAAGCAAATTATGGGTTTCATCTCAACCCTAGCAAATTTATTTAAAACATCGAGGAAATAATAAAACACAAATTATTCTACAATTAAACCTAATTGGTGCAAGCTAGCCTGCATGCCCTCTATCACACACCCAAAAGTTCTATTTATACAAGCAAAGAAAAACAAACCCTAATTTTCTTAAAAGTAGAAATTACACCATACCCTTTCGCCCATACACTCTGAATCGAGCTCTCCTCTTGTCAAATCGTTCATGCGTCGATTTTTGGTGAAACCCTAGCTCTAGTTTTTCTAAGTTATCTTCTAGGGTTGGGAGAAGCTAAGAGATAGAAAACTAGACCTAAAAGAGGTGGAGCTTTGATGGAGAAGTCATTCTATGGCCGACAGAGATGGAGTGGTGGTGATGGGGTAGCTCGCACACAGGAGATGGAGGTGAAGGTGAAGGTAAGGGTTCTGCAGAGTCGTGGGAGAGAGAGAGAATGGAAGAAAGAAAGAGAAGGTGAAAATGGATTTTGTCGAAGGGTGTAGGTATAGGCAACTAGGGTGTGAAGCGGGTGCATCAAGATTTGATGAAGAGGCATCAGCGAGCGTCGGATGAAGCGGGTAAGATCTGAACGGCCGAGGGGATTTGCCGTTGAGCGGATGCATCAAGGAATTATGTGAGTGAAGGAGCGACCGTTGGATGCTTAAGATGGAGATCTCAACGGTTCAAATGGTACGGGCTTGGATCCGGGTCATGGGTAGCTCTAGCCCATATCTTCCTTGTTGGGTTGCAACGATTCGCGCGCGGCTTTGGCTTTTCTCGCTCCATAGATGCTCGACTCCAATTCTTCAATCTTTTGGCTCCTCGTTTCTCCGAGCTTTATTCACTACCTAAAAACACAAAATTAATTAGTACAAATATTTATTCTTGAAAACAAAGAAAATAAGAATTTGGGATAATATCTCGATTTCGAGCACAAAAGATGAGTAAAATGCCAATAAAAAGGTGTATAAATATGCAATATTTGGCACTCATCAAATACCCCCAAACCCGAATTTTACTTGTCCTCAAGTGAAACAGAAATGAAGAAATCCTAACTATACCCCGTCGCAGTCTCTCGAATGCATTTAGCGTATGCACTAAGCCTTTAAACCCCTAGGTGTCCCTAGTGGACGAGTTGTAGTCTTGTGAGGGTTTACCAGAGGTGTACCCACAAAACCTTCTCCAACTTCGAGTGTAAAAGAGTCTCAAGCATCCAAGGAGCTATGAGGACATAGAGTTTCGCATGCTAGTAACAAGAAGTTAGAACTACCAAAGAACGCATTCTCATCCTTAAGTGCCGAGCGAGAAGTAACCATACCATATGAAAGAATTCGGATTCGATTGTGATCATAAGCCTTGACTTCGCGCCTCACTAATAGGGTTTTATGATAATTGCACTCAAAAAGATCGCTTTTTAGTCTCTCATGTGTGCAGGCGGGAATAAAGAGAGAAATCCCGCACACGTTGTAGGTAAGAAGGATAACCTTCCGAAATAATTTCTGGAGACTCCACAAAAGTGTGGACAAAAAGAATCTTTTTCTGATGATCTCTAAGAAAGGAAATCAACCATTAGCAAGGGTGGGAGTACTCACTTACCTTCTCACCCGATCGGCAATTAACATCATTCTCTCATAGGAACCATAGAAACGTCTTCGGTCTTCAATTGTTGATGACGAACTTCTGAACTTCACAAAAACTTGACATTTTTTTTTTAAGTTGGTGGTAACTAGACTCAGAAAATAAACTAACAGATTTTTTTTTTTTTTTTTTTTTTTTTTTTTTTTTGTAACTGAAATGAAAATAACAATAAACGATAAAACTTGTATTGTCTTGATTTCACAAATTTCATTAATTCTCATCTTCTTTTTCTTTGTTGTATGTAACCTTGGACTATATCAATTTTTCTTCCAATATTCTGATAATGCTCCGCTTGCTGACGATGATGTGTTTCTATGGGTCTGTTGATTGAGAGAGAGAGTGATGCTAACTGCAAATCGGTATTTAGAAGAAGTTTTCATCTTTAAACGTCACCCTCATGATTGACAAAAACTAGCACTCAAGAGATCAAAAGTAGTGCTGAAAGTGGTGCGAAGTTGGGTAGCTCACCATTCCTACACGAATTGACGTACGGTGACACACACTCTAACATGATTTTCTAGAAAGTTGCAAAAATTGAAGGTTGGTGCCTCACTTGATGTAAAATGGGTAGTCTCCACTATGGGTGATCACAATTCTACTACCGAATATCTAAACAAGACCTAATTCGCCCTCCGGGTATGGTTAAATCCAACTTTAACGCTCTAATCAACTAAGAAACCCGATTGTGTTCTCCTAAGATACTTCTAACTTATGTTATTTCGGTCAGAATCTCTATGTAAACATAGCTAGAAGCATGCTAGTGACTCTAAAATCTCTAAAAGTTGGAGGTTTTTACAAAAAGAGTTTTTTTTTTTTTTTTTTTTTTTAAAGACTAAAAACTCTAAATGCAAAATGCAAATGCACCCCCAAACCTAAATCAAACATTGTCCTCAATGTGTCAACAGATACAAAGAATTTAAAGAGTCACATACCAAGAGAACTATGTTGAGAGGAGAAAAGGGAAGAGATTACGGATGTCGAGGCGGAAGCAAGGTTGGAACTTCATTAATCAAGGCTAGAATCCAACATTCTCAGCGGAGATCATATCGGATTAGCACAATATATGTACAAGAAGACTCAACCGATTCAAGAAAGAAAAATTTAACAAGTCCTACTGGATTATATACAATGAAAATTCACCATATACTAACAATCTAAAGAGTTGAGGATCAACCCAATAGACAATATGTACAAACATCAACAGTCTTACACATATATAACATGAGAGTGCAAGTAAGACTGCATATGGGAATGATTTTCCCCCAAACCTAAACTTGTAAACAGGTGTGTTTTTGAGCACAAAATCTTGCAAATTTAAAGGTACATCATGCAAAAGGTCTAACTCAAAATGAGTTTTGCTAAGAACAGGCAGACATACATATTCCAACTGTGGTTCCCTAAAGGTGTTATACTTTGATGCAAAATAGTCCAAGAGGACTTGGGAAGCACAAAGCTCTAAGCCTAAGTTAGGCATTTTCAGAAAAGTTGGTTTTGCAATTTTGTTACAAACTACACCTAGGTTTGGTGGAGGAGTTTCAATCTGTGACTTAGGAGAGAAAGTAGGTACATCTAAGTTGTTTTCATACATAAGATCATTTGCACCATTACACACTTTCCTCAAGTCGATTACTGTGTAAATCATGCTCACCAAAGATAGAACAATTCATCAATCACCATGTCATAATCATCAGAGCAGGCAACATATTGTGATATGGGTAGGGAATCAGACACAACAATACTATCATGATCCAAAAGAACATTAGTGTCAACAGAAGATTCATCCTTTCCTAAGTCACAAACAAGTTGTGTAGCATGCTCACATTCACTGAAGAATTTCACAAACCCAAGCTCAGAATCAACATCACATATATGAATGTTAGAAGAAGTATCATTCATAGGGTTCACAGAAGAGACACCTAACATATTTTGAACCAAAAGATTCCATCATATTTTGCACATGCTCTTCTAACATATCATATTCATCATCATCATCACAAAAATGCATTTCCCTATTAACATTTCTAGTGTACTCATTTTCCTCTAGATTAGGTTCATATTCAGTGTATGGTGGTGCATATGGTTCACTAGAGAAGGGATGCTCATGCAATGCTTTCCATCCAAGTATATCATTGTTTTGCTCTATGAGCTCTTCCATTAGTGATTGCCTACAAGGGGTTGGGGGAGTATAACATTGTTCAACTTCCCACTGTGATGGATGATGCATGTGTGTATGGTTGTCATGGCTTTCCCTAGACTGCCTAAACTCATGCAAAATGTAGCAGCTTCTCACAGGTGGTCTAAGCTACCACATAAGGTACAAGCATACATTTCATAGTGCCTAGGGGGATTAGACTCGACAGATTGCTCATGTAATTGCCTTTCTAAAGCATATACTTGAGCTTCTAATTGATCTAAAAGTGATGATGGGTATGAGAAAATTGTTCATTTTCAACCTGTGGTGGATGATGCATGTGTTCATAATGATTAGGGTATGTGAGGTCAGGGCCCTGAGAAGGCTCATAAAATTCCCTAAAATCACTATGGTATGTGGGGAGTTCATACTGTGAAGCATGCCCGTAAGCAAGTTCTCTGATGGATTTGTTTGTATCCCCAGTTGCAGACCAAAATCCTGACATGATTTAACAACTCAAATTGAACTCAAAGCCCAGTTGTAGTGGACTCAGTTTGGTTTATGTGGGCTTTGGTTTGGTGGGATTTGGATTAATTGTTTGCAGCCCAGGTTTTGTGAAACTTGCACAGCCCAGTTGCACAACCCAGTATTTTGGCTTCAGGGTGTGTGTAGTTGAAGCAGCCCAGGTTGGGTGACAGGTTAATAGCCCAGGTGCACAGCCCAGTATTTGGGCTTCAGCTTATGCAGAAACAAAATTATGTGCAACCCAGCAGTTGCACAATGGGCTTTTAGTTGAAAGTGTAGCCCAGTTGGCAGAAGCAGAGCCCTGTGAGTTACAATTTACAAAACTAACACCTAATTTCTCAAATTTAAGCACAAAGAAATGCTTGTTGTTGGAGAGTTCACAGGATATTGAGCATGGATTACTCAGCACAGCTTAGCCTGGGTTATGCTCAGCAAAGGTTGCACATCCCAGTTTATGTGTAGCTGAGCTTAGCTATGCACAACCCAGTGATGTGCAGCTCAGTACACAGTGGGTCTCAGCACAGGTTGGGTGGTGGTTAGCAGCTCAAGTACAACCTGGCTAGCTTGCACAACACAAGTCTAAGTGCACTCACTTCACAGCACAGCAAGTGAGCAGCTTATGCACAGGCTAACAAATATACACCCACAGGGTAGCACAAACTCACACAAGGTTTAAGGCAAGATCAAGCATGCATTGCAGGGTCAACAGGTTGGCTCACTTGTCACACAGGGGAGTGATTCTTGAGAATGCACAGCACAGGGTGGTCTATGCACAGATCGTGTCACTCTTAGTTCAGAGCATCACAAGTTCACAGTTCAACACAATATAGATATGCAACCTTGTAAATGTAGCAGATTAACTAGCAAATGGACAATACCTACAGTTTCCACATGCTCAGGGTGTCAACACAGTCAAGAGGTACCCAAGTTATCAAAAATTTGCAGGGCAGAGTAAAGCTTGATAGAGTAAGCTCAGGGTCAACTGGGGTAGTTGATATCAACCAGCCCAGTTGATGCAGCAGACTTGGGTATCTTAACTCAAACTCACAGCTTCAGGGGGGCTGGAGTTAAGCTCAGGGTTAGTCGACAGGGTCTGTCGGCAGGTTTAAGCCCAAAAATGTAAGACAGAGGGTTCACACAAGGCACACAGGTGCACAAACAAAGATGCTCAGGGTGTGTGTACTACCTAGCACAGGTTATAGCGTGTATTCAAGGTGATGCTTATGAGATTTTCAATCAACTCAGGGGTGATTACCTAGCAAGGTAGCTAATTTATTGGCACCAGGGCAAATGATTATGCTCACTCAAGTTAATCAACACTCATTCAGATGTTATAAGATCACACACAATGCTAAAGCCAATTCACAAATGCAATAAGGTTGACAGGGCTGATGGCTTACAATTTCAGTTGACTCAGGTCTGTCACAGGTTTGCACAAGTGAAGATGACTTGGCATGCAATATGTAGTAGTTACATTGTGTGTGTCAACAACCTTGGTTGACTGAGTAGAGTATGCAAAGTACAGGGCATCTAGTCTATCATGCAAAACATGGTTCACAAGTCATGCTCATAATGCACAGTTTAGTCGAATAGTAATGAGGTACATCTCATGAACAAGTGACAAATTCATACAGGGGAAGTTTACAGAGCAGACATAACACAGGGCAGAAATAGGGTTTAAAATCACAGCTCATTCACAGCACATTCCCAGGCTAACATCAAAATTACTTGTCAGTTGATATCAACTTCCTCAGTTGACTTCACTGGGGTTTGCAGGTATCTTTGCTAACCAATGTTCACAGGGAAATACAATGTTTGGTAGGCTTACCTCAAGTTCTGGGCTTTCCTTGGTTTCCTTGGGTTGGCTCAGTTGCTCAGCAGCACAGCAGCACAGGTACCTGCTTACTCAAGAGAGAAGTTAGTTCTCAGGAGAGTTACACAGCTGAAACAAGAATATCAAAACATTAATGCTGAAATTTCAGATACAATGATTCTAAGCAAGCAAGGCAGATGTAACAAGGAAGGCACTTTGATGAGGATAGTGACTTATGCTCACGTAAACTATGATTCTTAGTGATCGAGAAATTTGCGCTTTTATTGCAAAAGAGAGTACCAACCGAGAGGAGTCTACAAAGATGAAAGGGTGATATGAATGTGGTGTTTTGGATCGATCGGGATCAAGAGTTACAAATAACTCTAAGATTCAGTGGCAATGTTGCTTAAGTTCCTTGTAGACAAAGTGACAAAGCTCCGGATGAGCTACAAGTACTACGTATATGCACTGAGATGCAAATGATATGCTTGAAACTGCAACTAAGCTACAAGCAAGAAACACTAAGATGATAAATATGTACTGGGAGATGCAATGCAGACAAAGAAACTAACAGGTAAATGCAATGATATACTAAGTTACAATAATTAAAGGCTAATATGCTAACAGTTAAGAGAAAGAAACTAACAGTTAGGACTAACAGCTAATATGCTAAAACAATGAAAATGCAACAAAAGAGAGCAGCTAAGTTATACTAAGACAGGGCTACAAGCAAAAATTTAAAGTGAATATGTACAAGGTGAAATGAAACTCAGTGAAGACAGCAATGGATCAACAGGGCACACGCCAAGTCCCCGGCAACGGCGCCAAAAACTTGGTAGGCTCGATAAAGTGTTTATTTCTACGCCTACATGTTATACCGCAAGTGCACGACGTCTATCGGAGACGTGGCAAGTACGGGTCGAACCACAAAGACTTGTGGTGTTGTGGAGTTGATCAAGGCTTCTTAAAATGAATTTCTGGCAAGTGTAACACAATTATGATTTGTTGTCGAAGCGACTGAGGTGAAATTGTTGTGACAGTGAGCTAAGATGCAACTAGATTGTAAAGCACTAGGGTGTCGAATACACCACCTAATCTTAGATAAGTCAGTCCACATTCAATAATATTCTTGTCCCTTGTAATGGACAACAGGCAAGATACAAGTCTGCCATTTATCCAGGGTTTCAATGGATAGTTTCTTATCAACTAAAGCAACTAAATAACCCCTAGTACTAGCTATCTTGTAATAGTACAACTAGTCACAGATTAACTTCATTACTTAGGTGATTAAACATATCCTAAGATGGATATTCTAATTGCAATTAGAGTATCTTTCTATAGTACTAACTGTCTTCTCAGGGCACAATTAGTCTAAAGATCAATAATGATCAATGAAGCATGAATTGCACACATTCAACATAGAAATAGTCTGACTACAATGCATACATGGCATGAATTGTGAAAGTAAAATGCAGATGTGTTTAAATTAGATTTATCCTAAACATTGTAGCATAACAAGAACAATTATCAAAGGATGAACCAAACTTAGCAAAGAAATTATGGGTTTCATCTCAACCCTAGCAAATTTATTTAAAACATCAGAGGAAATAATAAAACACAAATTATTCTACAATTAAACCTAATTGGTGCTCTGGCTAGCCCAGGCATGCCCCTCTATCACACACCCAAAAGTTCTATTTATACAAGCAAAGAAAAATAAACCCTAATTTTCTCAAAAATAGAAATTACACCATACCCTTTCGCCCATACACTCTGAATCGAGCTCTCCTCTTGTCAAATCGTTCATGCGTCGATTTTTGGTGAAACCCTAGCTCTAGTTTTCTCTAAGTTAGCTTCTAGGGTTGGGAGAAGCTAAGAGATAGAAAACTAGACCTAGAGAGGTGGAGCAGGTCGATGGAGAAGTTGTTGCGGGCCGACAGAGATGGAGTGGTGGTGATGGGGTAGCTCTGCACAGGAGATGGAGGTGAAGGTGAAGGTAAGGGTTCGCAGAGTCGTGGGAGAGAGAGAGAATGGAAGAAAGAAAGAGAAGGTGAAAATGGATTTTGTCGAAGGGTGTAGGTATAGGCAACTAGGGTGTGAAGCGGGTCTTTGCAAGATTTGATGAAGAGGCATCACGAGCGTCGGATGAAGCGGGTAAGATCCGAACTACCGAGGGATTTTTGCTGTTGAGCGGATGCATCAAGGAATGATGTGAGTGAAGGAGCGACCGTTGGATGCTTAAGATGGAGATCTCAACGGTTCAAATGGTACGGGCTTGGATCCGGGTCATGGGTAGCTCTAGCCCATGTCTTCCTTGTTGGGTTGCAACTGATTCGTGCGCGCGCGGCTTTGGCTTTCTGCTCCATAGATGCTCGACTCCAATTCTTCGCTCTTTTGGCTCCTTTGTTTCTCCGAGCTTTATTCACTACCTAAAAACACAAAATTAATTAGTACAAATATTTATTCTTGAAAACAAAGAAAATACATAATTTGGGATAATATCTGATTTCTGAGCACAAAAGATGAGTAAAATGCCAATAAAAAGGTGTATAAATATGCAATATTTGGCACTCATCAACTTGTAGTTATATGGACTACAAAGTAATAACAAAGATGTGCGGATTGAAAATCTACCTATCTCACCTTTAGGGGGAGTATTAGCTTTGTTATTATAATGTCAACAACGACATTTATGGATTGAATGTATACAGGTTATTGTGTTGTTACACCAATTACCTACTACTTATTCGGACTAGATGTAGTACATGCTTCAGCTGTATTCACGCACCTGTATAACTCTTAGCAGAACACCAATTCTCTTTAAGAATTGTTCTCTTAAACCTTCTAGCAGAACACCAATTCTCTTTAGAATATACTCTTGAAAATCTTCTGGCAGAACACCAATTCTCTTCAGAAGATACTCCTTAACAATTAGGTTACGAAACCGTAACCCTAATAGAATCTTCCTTACAAGATCACCTAGAAAA
Source organism: Papaver armeniacum (assembly GCA_023531295.1). Lineage (NCBI taxonomy): Eukaryota > Viridiplantae > Streptophyta > Magnoliopsida > Ranunculales > Papaveraceae > Papaver > Papaver armeniacum. The sequence continues at coordinate 71,296 of JAJJWW010004049.1, forward strand.
GACTAGGGTTATCTTGCTCTATCAAATCTAGGGTTTATGAAAAACACCTAGGAACAGGTTTCGTAACTATCAAAAAAGATAGCTTCTATGTGCTTTACGATCTCCAAGTAAAGTTTTTTGAAATCTCACTCTTGTTCGTGAAGAACAAAGATATGGAAAATAACCTTATGCAACCACACACAATTTTTCGAGGGATAGGTTGTGTGGTTAAATGAAACCTAGTCTAGTCCAAAACTGACTTTAGTGACTCAATCAAGAATGTGTTTTGTCATCTTAATTTGACAACTAACTTGACATACCAATGCTAGTGGGTTCAACCGAGAATTTCTCCAAAACTTTTCTTTAAGAAGGGGAGGGCCAACTTTGCCTTCGACAAGAGTCGGAGCCCAATACTTGATCCATAATGGGAAGGACGCGTGTTTAGCAACTCTGATGACGTACTCGGTGGACTAGTCTTGAACAACTTCTTCCAAAGGAAAGAGCCTCAAAGATTTTTATGGAACTACCCAACAACTTCTCCCGCGACTCAGTCATGGGAAGAGATTTTGGAAAAGCTTCATCACCAGTTATGACGAATTTTCCTTTAGTTGAGGAAGGTGGAAGACTCATGCGTATCTGATTTATCCCCTTCCATTTTGTATCCCCCGGTGGCATCCTTACCCCCACTTATTTCCCTTTAGACTTGTATCATTTTTTCCGCTTTGCCTCGCTTTTCTTAGGGATATATTTCCTCGTTACTTTCTCTTCTTGAGACTTATCCCTGCAATCGAGTAAATATGCTCTCAAATCCTTGTGCGACTGGTTGATAGCCCCATAGAGGACCTGCTCGTGATAAAGGTGAGTACCATGTATCGGCAACCTGGTAAGAGCAACAACATCTTACTAAACCGGGGTTGCCTCTCCCATGCAAACAAGCAAGTTTGGACATGAGGCATCGAACGCGCGTAAAGAAGAAGAAAGTCGTTTTGTCTTCGACGATTTCACGATATAATGACTCGTTTATCGCTTCGTCAATCCCCAAATATCGAAGCATGGCGGCATGATCTGGATTATAGCATATGTACTCGATCCAATTCTTCCAAAAGGGAAGAAGTCTTGACTGGCGAGTGGAATTAAACACTTGGTAAGTAATAATCCTCGCGCATGGCGCGGGTTGCAAAGGCGAGGGACGGGGTAATCGTCTATACGGGGTATCTTCTGCCCAATGTCGAGGAGCGCAGGTCGTAACATACGCACCAAGCGCCTATTACCGGTGATCTTTCCTATCTCGTATTCCACACCGTCCGTCGGTTCAGGACGCGACCCACTACTAGAGAAACAGGTTGACTCCGCTTCTTGTTCAACTTTGCCGCTCATGTGGGAGTTTTCTGACATGAGAGAGTGAACGATAATGAGTGCAGTAAAAGATGAAGGTGATAAAAAGGATTATCGTATAAATAGAAGAAATTTTGACAAGATCGGAGGGGCGTTTACTTACCTGAGGTTGTAACTGGAGGGAAGTCTAAAAGGTGATGAGACATGTCAGGTAAAGGTAAGTTGAAGGGGCCCATCTTGCAGTCCGTTTCGAAGAAGAAAAATTGTTGTAAACCGACGTGCGTGATTAGGGAGCACATCTTAGGGAGTTAGCAGGAAATGAAGTTGATCTTGTGGCAATGGGGTGACTATTGGGCAATTTGATAATTTACCCCAATAGTTAGGTGATTAATGTTGACAAATAAAAATTGATAACCCATTGAAAATAGGGGTTACATTCATATGGAAGGCCCAAACCCATGAGACTCCTGGGGACTAAGTCTCTAAAGCGTGCCCACAAGGAAAACGTGTAAAAAATGAAAGCAAGGAGATAATTGAGGCTAAAATAATAGGAAAATGGTAGTTTAGTAAATAAGAGAATCAAAGGGACATGTGTCATAATGAGATATGAAATTGAAATCTGTTAAAGGGAATGAAATAATACTATAGAAAAGATCTTCTGTCTTTTACTCTTCTCGGAAAGGTGCAGTACTTGATGAGTCTTGGTCAGGTCTCCCTTTTACCACTTTACCCCTAAAACAGTCATAAAATTTTAGAATATATTTCCAACTCGTGTATGAGAAATCTTGCTAGTATGACAAATAATATTAGCTAGCACACAATATATACTTTCTAAATATAATCAACTAGTTATATGCAATCTTCCGGGAAAAATAATCATATCAATTTCGATTTCAGAGATAGATTCAAAAGAATTTCTCATAATATTAATGGGATCTTAGCTTTGAGTATCAAGAGAATATATTTGAAAAATAATATATTAGTGATAAAATACAAGTTCAATATTTTCATACATAAAATTTTTCATTCTTTCGAAATCTTAAAGATATATAATGAAAAAACTTTCTTAACGTGAATTCAAGGTCCGGATTCACCATTAGATAGATATTTTAATTTCCTGAAATTTCAACATTAATCCATGACAAAAGTCATACTAATGTCATGTCATAACTATGAAAGTATAGTAAATTATACTACACAACTCTATACAATAAGTAGTGGAAACAACTAATGTGTATCCTTTCTTTGACACTTAGATCATAAAATGACAAAGTCATCTAAACAACTAAATCCATGTAAAACAAACTTCGCCGTGTTATGTTTTCAATAAATATGAATTAAAGAACTTTATAAAAATTGAACAAGTCAAAGTCGTAGCTAATAACCTCATTCTGAAGGATGATGTCTTCGTTTATCTTCAAATCTTCGACGAGTAACTTGAGATTGCCTCAATATTTATAATGTCCTAAATCTAACCAAACGAAGTTGGCTTTAGTAAACAATTGAGCGACTAAGTTTTGTAACTAAACTTAACTACCAAACTTGACATACCAATGCTTGGTTGGGTTTAGCCGAGCATTTCTCTAAAATACACGTATATTATATTGAAATTAAAATAGTAAGGGTACCAAAATTTGGTATGAATTAGAGAATTTTATGATTATAATGTCGAATTTTTCTAGTTCATATAAAATATACAAGATTGGTTATTGATTCACTGATTTGTTTATTACTTGTTTTACTAAATCACAACGAGTCTGTGACGATTTGGTACCTTTTCTTTGAAATGGGAAAAATCGATGTTCTTTCTTGATTCCATATGAAACTTGGTGATATAGCAACAAATCATCTTGGGTGATATAACAACAAATTATTTTTAAAATAATTAAATAAGCATATTGGATTGAATTTCAATTTTTAAAATTTAAGATCATGTTGATTTGATCAGTTTTATAAAGTAATAAACCGACAATGATTTTTGTTTAACCTCGGAAAAAACCACTTCAAAATCATATTCACCCCCAAAATATCTATAAAAAGAAGTGAAAACCTCTTTTGGAAAGCGGTAAATCCCGAATCGATGGCGGAGTTATGGGTTGACTAATCCAGGCTCTAACCCCCACAAAAAACTTCATAATCATATAAGAGAAAACAAAATTATAAAGATAAAATCACACAAAGCTATTGGTTGGCAACCTAGCAACAAGCTGGGCACCAACCCCCTCTGAATAGCAATGCCTACTTCATAATCATATAAGTATATGGTGGGTTTGGTTGTAGAATTTTAGAGGTGGGATTTATGGGTCCAGGGGATTTGGTGGAATTACGTTTCCCTCGGTTTGTTTGGTTGCCCAAATTCCTGGAATCACGTTTCCCACGGGAATCAGTTTTCCAGCAAATCCTCCATATGAAGTCCGACCCCTCCCCCCTAAGATTTGCTGGGAAACTTATCAAGGGATTTATGGACCTACTTTTTTAAACTCTAAATCCCATATATATACAATTTTAAAATTCCAAGGGTAAAACCAAACAGTATATGGACTTTAGAACAAAATAATTCTATGAATCCTATGAATTTTAAGTGAGTTACCAAACACACAAGGAATTTACATGAATCCCAGAATTTATAATCCCATGGGATTATAAATTCTTGGAAATCGTGAATTCTGCAAACAAACCCACCAATACTTCATTTAATCTTGTAATTAGTGATTTTTCCACCAAATAATATTTAGCTTTAATTTCTATAAAAAAATTATCCCTTCTTTCATAGTTTCTTCTGGCTCCGCCACTGTCACGAATTGAATACCATGTAATGTAACCCACGACAAATCTTTCTTTCTTTTCTTATCTTTTTATTTTGTCCATCAATTATTTTTTGTAAATAAAATAGGTGGAGAGTTGCAAGATTGCAAATAGGGGTACCAGTTTACCTGGAGGTGTACCAAATTCTATATAAAACAGAATATTTTAGTATTTTACATCTTTGGAATGTTACACCCCAAGCAAACTGGTACCCCAGTTAGCAGCCATGGAGAGCTGTGAGTCGATACATGTAGCCCTGCTCTCTCAAGTTGGGTATCCTTCGTCCGAGTTGCAAATCTTATAACTCACCGAGTTAGACCCCTCAATTTTCTACTCAGGCAAGGCCGCAAGGGTTTTACGAGATTTACACTTCTGTTTCTTTCCTTCTCAGTCAAATGGTGTAGTGAGACATCACCTCTACACAACAATGGCCGCATTAATAAGCAAATCGAGAGGAACATGGTCACGGATACTCCTAAAATCATCATCCTTAAAAAACCCTAGCACTCCTCACAAAAATCTATGCAGAAAAATCTCAAATTCTAGCCCCCAAATTCATCATTTCCAAATACCTAAATCAAATCTATCATTATCTCATTACAGATTCAGTTCATCTTTTGCCCCTTCTAGCGATAGAGTAATCCAAAAACTTCTAGAGGAGGCGGAGGCGGCGAAACAAAACGAGAAAGATGAGAAGAGAAAAGCTGGTTTGCTTGATGATAATGATGATGTAGAAGAAGAAGAAGATTATATGAGCGTTGGTCCAATGATTGAGAAACTTGAAAAGCAAAATGCTAAAGAGAAAGGACCACTTGGGCAACATGAAGAACCAACTGATTCAGAAAGTGAAGTTGATGAGAGATGGGAACCTGATGCTGTTCAGAAACGATCCAATGAATTTGAAAAGAAATGTAACCGTCATGCTGAATTACTCACCAGCTTTGCTCATTCTGGTAAAATTTGTCTCTTTTCTAGCTACTTATTCATATGTTACAGGATATTGCCTTAGATGAGGTACATTTAAATTGTTTTGTTATATTAGAGAGTTTGAGAATTGTATCAGTTTAGGATTGTTTTCCTTGTGTTAATTTTTCGGCTTGAGGAGAAGGTGTGAACCAACTCCTCGGTGGAGAGGCATGGCAAGGGGGATGCACTCCACTTGCCTCCCAGCTGAACTTGTTGGCTTCATGGATTACAGTTGAATATCTTTAACTCGTTTTGGTTTGTTTTGGAAGAAACTGAATGGTTCTAATACATGAGTTCCTAGTATATTTATGGTGTTGAGAGTATCAGCATGTGAAGTATTTCATTATCAACCATTTATGCCTTTTCTTTTATTTTTAGAAACCCTTGACGAAGCTCACAACTGGATGCATAAAATTGACCACTTTGAACAAAAGCATCTCCAACTTCCATTTGAGTATAGGGTTATAGGAGAACTGATGAACCGTTTGAAAGACGCTACTGGGAAGGAGAGGTTTATGATTCTTCAGAAACTGAATAGAGCTATGAGAATGGTACAGTGGAAAGAGACTTATGATCCTAATAATCCTGCAAATTCTGGATTTATTCAGCACGATAAAGGACGAGGCAATGTGGATGTTTCTGTAGAGCATTCAGGAGGATTTGACAAAGAAAGGCAATTGATTAAAGGGTTTGGGGATGACGATGAGGATCAAGATTTCATTGATGATAAGGATGATATATTGATGGAGAAGCTCAATGCCATTGACAGCAAGCTTGAAGAGAAGTTAGCGGCATTGGATCATACATTTGGAAAGAAGGGGAGGGTTTTGGAGGAGGAGATTAAAGAACTCGCAGAGGAAAGAAATAGTTTAACTGAGGAGAAAAGAAGGCCACTTTACAGGAAAGTAAGTTTGTATGTCTCTGTATGTATTTCATGTAAGGTTACTTTTAAATTCCATTTACAAAATCTGACAATGATTATTAGAATTAGATAAAGAATGCTCTAATATCTAATGGTTAATAGTGGTTAACTCATTTCTGAATTACTTTTGTTGTGCAATCGTTTGTTGCTTTGGCAAGTATTCAGATACTTTCATTTGACCATAGGATGGAAAAGGATACACCTAGCCTTTCCCTTGCACGTTTCATCCATTTGATTTGATTAGTATGACGTAGTTGCATATGTATACACTAGACATTCAACCATAAGAGTTTTTTTTTTTTTTTTTTGAAGAATAAGGTTATTCAACCATAAGAGTTAACAAGTTGTTTGAGTCACTTTCCATTTCTGGAATTGAAGCTAAACAACAGTGGTAGGTTCTGTAGATTTTTCTTTAGAAGTCAAGAGTCTGCAACGTATCCGTTTCATTTAGATTTAGGGTCGTGGCTATCTTACTTCTACTCATTGGTTGTCTTTTGGAAGTATTTTGGCATTACAGCTTTGGTTCAAGTTTTGGCTCGCAAAGCTTAAATTGAATGTTGTATGCCTTTTTTTAATCGATAAAGTATATATGGCGTTTGATGGAAGTCTGCTAAGTTGATATTGTGTCACTGTTGTTATCATAATTACGTTTTTCTTTTTGAAACCTGTAATGGGAACTTTATGCATATAGATTCTGCAGCACTTAATACTGCATTCCCAATTTCTTGATGTCTATCAGTACTTCTTCCCTGCTAATGTTTTTCTATTATATCAGGGTTTTGATACGCGATTAGTTGATATGAACCGAACATGTAAAGTAACTAAGGTATGAAAGCTATATTTTGTCAAATTACTCGCGTTCTGTATTGGTTATTTTGCTGATAATTGTTCTGTCATCATCTGTGTTCTAGGGTGGACAAATTTTCAAGTACACAGCTATGTTAGTTTGCGGGAACTATAATGGAGTCATTGGTTTTGCAAAGGGAAAAGGTCCAGCGGCTCCCATTGCACTTCAAAAGGTATTAAGTTCTCTAGTCTAGTAATACAGCTGCTTTATATTCGTTTCCGTACCTCAAGTAGGGTCGATACCATCTCAGATAGGGTTAAACGTTTTCATGGCACGATTACTGCCCTATTACTCTTCCTGCTTAACTTCTAACACAGACACCTGTCACATTATCAGAACACTACTCTCATAAACTGCAGTTAAAAATAGCTGGATAAAGTTCAAGTACTTTTATGAGTTTATCAGGTTATTCACATTAGCAGAACAATGGAGAATTACTTCTAAGCCCACTAGGAAAAGAAACTAACTGATAAAAGATCCTTATCTTTCTTAATGGCTCGAATTATCTTTAGGAGTTGTTTTTCTCCTTAACATTGTCGTATGCATTTTTTATCAGGAGTTGTTTTTCTTCTTAATATTGTTGTATGCATTTTTTAACTCTTTTTTTATATCTTCTGGTCATCTCATTATCTCAGTTGCTAACTGCATTTGTGATTCTCAGGCATACGAGAGATGCTTCCAGAATCTTCATTATGTAGAGCGACACGAGGAGCACACGATTACACATGCAGTGCAAACCGAGTATAAGAAAACAAAGGTTCGCGTACATGCGTATTTCTCCCCTCTCCCTCTCCCTCTCCCTCTTTCCTCGCATTTCCTAACTTAGAAGTAACTTGTTTATTCTCCTCTCATTTCCTAAAATGCTGGACTTGGGCTTGTTTCTTTTCCTAGATATACCTATGGCCCGCCCCTACCACAACAGGGATTAAAGCTGGCAAAACTGTTGAACTCGTCCTAAATCTAGCCGGTTTCAAAAATGTCAAGTCAAAGGTAAATAACCATCAAACAGATGACTTTGTGCATCTTTTTTCACAATTTGGTGTTCATCCCTGATGTTCATTGTTTCATGTAGGTTGTGGGATCAAGAAACCCCCATAACACAGTTAAAGCACTTTTTAAAGCTCTAAATGCGGTAAGTGGTAGACTATAACAGAAGTTGCAGTAAATGAGTTACATCACTGACAATTCTTTGACAAATTCATTTGCAATAGGTACTATGGAATTTGATTTTTCTGCTAAACTTTCTTTGTTCAGATTGAAACTCCCAAAGATGTTCAAGAAAAGTTTGGCCGAGCTGTTGTTGAGTCACATCTTGTATAAGAAGAGGTATTTTTACCATTTTCTTCTTTACTTCCTCAGTGAACTGGAAGAGATAACGGTGTCGAAACTAGAAAGTTATTGATTTACATAAAGAATTTGCACATTATTTTTGTTGGTCATTGTTTCTCGTTATGTTTTCTGTTGGCATGATGCATACCGTAATAAAGATACGCTTCATAACTGAACTGGTTGCCAGATATCTTTTGTCGGTAATGAATGAGAAAATATACGTACATTGATGAGAAAGTGAAAGGAAGAGCCAGGGACTGTTGAAGTTTTCATTACTGTAATGATTTTTATTTCTTTTTGGTGAAATATTCTTTGTTGGAAACTGAATTAAAAAGGAAAGGAAAGAACAAATTTGAGTTAAGCTGTTAGAGCTTTTATTATTTGGGTCCCTATGTTGTGTAGGTTTGGTTTTGGGGTTTGATGTTACAACTCAAGTATTGTCTCTCACCTTCAACTTTAAGGGTTTATTGTTTTGTTCTTTTAAAAAATTTGAATTTGTTTGGAGATAAAGCTTCACATGGTGATGCAGGGCTTGTATTATTCTATTGTCTTACTTCTAAGAAACCCATTGCATGGCGTTTGCTTTTTTTTTTTTTTTTTTTTTTTTTTTGTCCTCCACAAATCAGGGTTAAGCAGAGGGTAAGAAATAAAGTTTCATAATCTACTCCATGAACAATTCTCTGTATTATCTCAATCCCATGACAAATATTATCATCTATATAAACTATTTAAATTCTATCATGGCCATTAAGGTAATAGTGTGTATGCTTTTGTCTCGAGAATTTAAAGAGATGGACTTGATAATACGGGCGTGTGCAGAGCGGCAACCGGCAAGTCCCATGCAAAGGGTCCATTGGGTTTTAGTAGTTCATTTCTCCAGCTAAGATATCAACATTGCCTTTGGAAAAAGATTGCGTTTTAGTCTAGCTTTTGAGAAATCACTTCAGCTATTCAAAGCAGTTCCAGTTTTGTACGTAGAAGTACTGGAACATGATATGTATACGGCACAGCTGAAAAAATGAATTTCGAAACTCACTGCTAATCCCAAACTAAGAGATCAAGTGGGTAACAAAGACACTTCGCTTTTAAAACTTAATTCTTTGTGGATGCACTGGCACATGGACACTTACAACAGGTATACTGGACGCGTGTACTGGGTTTTTGGACAAGAAATTAGATGCCGTGTACTTGCTTGGTGGGAAGAGTAATATCAGGGGTACTGGAATGACACTTTGTACTTATAGTTTTCGAATCTCAACATACCATGATTTTGAATGATTATTTTAGCATTTATATCTAAATTTTGGTTGGTAATTGTCGTTGATTTTGCTTGTATTTCACTAAACTGAAACAGCTTATCGCATCCATTCCCAAGGGCTCTTCTTCTGATACGGTGTGTCAACCATGCCCTGAATAAAGTAGTAGACTTGCACTTCTGTTCGATTGATCCAAAACTAGGGATGCTTTAGCAGCTGTCTCTTTCTTTTCCTCTCCTTTTAAGATTTGTTCAGCTTAAGAAGCCTCGCATTTTTAGGGGCGACTCCAAAAGAATTAGGGGCGACACAAAAGACAAAAAAGGTCACCCAAACGTAAAATGTAGCCATCCCTTATCTCTCATTTTTTTAATGGCCAAATTACCCTTTACAATCAGTAGCTAACTTTACAATCGGGAGTAAATTTAGTTTATATAACTTCCGAATATAAAGAATCCCCAAAATAAAATCCTCTATCTTTTGAATTTTGATTATCCTATAATCGGTAGTAAATAAAGAACGCGTAATTGGGGATATGAAAACTAATTGGGGGATATAGCTAAATGACAAAATAGGGATCCAAATATCCTAGCTGGGTTACCCCTTATATAATTAAATTATTAATTCCTAATCTAACCCTCCCTAATCATAATTAGTAATTAATCCTGATTAGTAAAATATTAATGATTTGGGGGATATAAGTATTTATGTTTATTTGAATTTGTGTGGGTTAGTTGAGAGTAGAATGAGGGAAAAAAATTTTGAGTAGAATTTTTTTTTTTTTTGAAAATGGAAGATGATTGTGATGAGAGACTTGCATTTCTTTGAATCTTTAACTCAATTACAACAACAATCATATCTTCAATCTTCGATTAATGATAACAACTCACAATTGAGTGGAAATTTTTTTTTTGAAAATGGAAGATGATTGTGATGAGAGAATTACCGCTAATAAGAGGTTGAAAAATTGATTTTTGTTCTTTGAATCCACCATTGTTGCAGCTGAAAAAGCTTGGTGCCGGCATGGTATTCAACCAAAAACCCATGCGGGCAATTGTTGGAAATGTTCATAAATTGTTTGCCACTTCCGAATAAAAAAAAAATTGGTTTCCAAAGTAAAGAGAAGAGAATTTGATATAGAGTGGGGAGAGTTTAGATTGAAAGGGAATGGGAAATATTTGGGTTTCAAAGCTCCACCCCTAAATAAGATTAATAAGAAGTGGAGATGGAAATGGGGGATATGATTTTGTTTTTTGATTTTAAGTTTTTGATTTTAAGTTTTTGATTTTTATTTTGTGGGAAGGGTATTTTAGTATTTTCATAACCAATGGTCACCCCTTAGCCGAAATCATGGGTTGGGGGAAGTAATTCATATCCCCCAATTAGTTTTCATATCCCCCAATTACGCGTTCTAAATAAAGTTATCTTGACTGCCAATTAAAGTAGACCTTTGGCCAAAATGCGACCATAATCGGTAGTGAATTTAGGTTATTTAACTCTCGAATATAAAGTAGCCCCAAAATGAGACTTTGCAAAAATTATCTATCTTTTGAATTTTGGTTGAGCCAATAATCGGTAGTAAATGAAGGTATCCTGACTTCCGATTATACAGTAGATCTCTTTATCGAAATCCTAGCATAATCAGTTGTCAAGATAGTTCATATAACTACCGAGTATAGAGTTGCCCCAAAATGAGATTTTGCAAAAATCCTTTATTTTTTGAATTTTGGTTGAGCCTATAACCGATAGTAAATGAAGTTATCTTGACTTCCGATTATGCAGTGGCTCTCTTTGCAAATATCCTACCATAATCGGTAGTCAAGATAGTTTATATAACTACCGAATATAGAGTAGCCCCAAAATGAGATTTTGCAAAATTCTAATTTTTTTGAATTTTGGTTGAGCCTATAATCGGTAGTAAATGAAGTTATCCTGACTTCCGATTATACAGTGGCTCTCTTTGCAAATATCCTACCATAATCGGTAGTCAAGATAGTTCATATAACTACCGAATATAGAGTAGCCCCAAAATGAGATTTTGCCAAAATCATCTATTTTTTTGGATTTTGGTTGAGCCTATAATCGGTAGTAAATGAGGTAAAATCCCGACTTCCGATTATACAGTGGCTCTCTTTGCAAATATTCAACCATATTGGTAGTCAAAATAGTTCATATAACTACCGAATACAGAGTAGCCCCAAAATGAGATTTTACAAAAATTCTATTTTTTTTTTTAATTTTGGTTGAACCTATAATCGGTAGTAAATGAATTTATCATTAACTTCCGATTAATAGTAGCCCCAAATACGCATTTAGCACAAATTCATATCAATCGGTAGTCTCTGTGTGTTTCTTAACTGCCGATTTACTCTCAACAATCGGTAGTTAAGAAACTTCCGATTACGGGAGGGCATTAACGTATTTTATTATCTTTTGGACATCCCTTAACCTTGTCTATGGGTTGGGAATAAAAAAATCGCCCCTAATTCTTTCGGAGTCGTCCCTAAAAATGCCAGGCTAAGAAGCACGACTCTCTAGAAGATCGGTAGAATTTTTATCTTTGTATGAAAACACTATTATCCAAGGGTTTTCAACCCGCTAGCTTATTTAGCTTTCCCGCGGTGTCGCGCGGGAGAGCATTACCTGCATCAAGACAAAAAGAAGCAATCTGCAGTGCATTAAAACAACTAGACCTAAACTTGTATTGATGGAGTACAAGTCGAACAACTCCAATTATTTTGCTAATCAGGGTTTTAGTTAGTTTGGATAACCAACTAAAACTTGACACATGCAGTGGTGTATGGTTTGCGGTAGCTGTGCAGTTGAAAGTTTACTTTTGTCATTAGTACTCTTTAGATAGGACAAAATGTTCTACCAAAATTCGGTCTCATTTGTTCACGTATTAAAAAAAAAAAAAAAAAAAACTAGCAGCACAGCAGCGCATTAAAATGCACCTATTTCCCTACCTGTTTTTGCGATTGTGCTGTGCTCATTAATGAACATCTCTCACCCTCAAAATACAGCAAAAAGAGTTCAACAAACATCAACTCAGTTTTTATGGGTTCAGGCATCAAAAACTTGCCCAACATTCCCCATCCTCTAATTTTTGGATTTTCCTCATTTGAAATGTATAAATCTTCCCATGTTACAAATAAGGTTTTCAGAAATTTCTCTAGATCAAAATTTACTGCTAAATATATTCTCCCTTAGATTTTTTACAGAAATTCACTTTTGTTCAATGTACTGCTATTTATACAATTCAGTAGTACATGTTTCTTTGCCTAAGATATCATATTGCATAATTAAGTTTCAGGTGTTACTGAACGAATGAACACATATGGCATCAAAACTCAAAAAGATTTTGTGCACCCAATCTAATTTCGTAAAGACACTAAAATCCTTTAGCAGAGTTTTCAGTATATATATTTAGGATTCTTTTCCTTCTATATCTTAGTATAATTTTGTGCTACTAGTCCTTCATACTTTTCTTTTTATTGTTAAGAACTAGTACTAGTACTTTGTATACCTCTTTGTACCACTGGGACTAATTACTCTTAAATTTAGAACATGAGATTGCATGCAATTGAACGGTCTCGATTAAGGCATACACCACTCGAAGATGATGATGACTCACTCACTCACACACCCAACAAATCAACTAACTACATGCACCATCATATTCATAGGACTCATAGTCATAAATTCTTAGTAGTCTTTCATTTGGAGTTTCGGAGAGGGAGAAACACACAACGTCTGATCTTACAAAGAGTCTCTCCATGCATCTAGAGCTTTGTTAGTAGTAGATAGAAGAGATATTGGTAGTGACATGGAAACAACAATAATCTCATCCACAAGAAATAGTGAGAGTGGCTTTTGCTCATTAACAGGTATCTACTACAGCAAATGGGAGTCACCAAACATTCCTAAAACTCCGTCTCTTTCCCTCCCTTCATTTCTTCTCTCCCAACTCTCCCCTCGACACTTGAAAAAACCGGCTTATATAGACTCGGTCTCCGGTAAGTCCCTCACTTACCAAGAGCTTCGATCACTCTCAATTGGCATAGCCAGCACTCTACATTCTTGTTTCGGTATAAAAAAAGGCGATGTTGTTCTTGTGGTTTCCTCAAATTCCATTCATTTTCCTCTACTAATTCTTTCCATAATGTCAATGGGAGCAATTTTCACCACAGCTAATCCATTATACAGCACGGAAGAATTACAATGTCAAATTCAAGACTCAAATCCTGTACTAGTATTTACAACCCACGAGTTTAAGTCGAAATTTGACGGTATAATATTAAAGAATCGTGTCCTGTTAGTTGAAGAATTCATGTACAACTTGTTAGTGAGCTCTTCAAACACACCTACCAGCATTCCTACCAATATCAAATTAGATGATGTTGCTGCTTTAATGTACTCTTCGGGAACAACCGGGAAGAGCAAAGCAGTGGTTTGTTCCCACCGGAACTTGGTCTCCATGGGTGGTTTACTAAGACACGTTTGGAATACTCAAGGAGGTGGTGATGACGGATCAAACGACGTTTACATGTGTGTTGTACCATTGTTTCACATGTTTGGGTTATCCATGATGGTTTGTGGGGTACTAGCAGCTAGATCAACAGCTGTGCTTGTTACTAAGTATTCCGTCCAGGAGATGCTCAGCGGTATTGAGAGGTATAAGGTAACGAGGCTTCCGGTGGCTCCACCAGTGGTGGTTCAGATGGTGAGGTTTCAAAACAAGATGAATAAGTATAACTTGAAATCTCTTAAAGAGGTGATCTGTTCAGGGGCACCCTTAGGGAACGACCACATTGAAAGATTTTGCAAGATCTATCCCCAGATAAACCTAACTCAGGTACTTGCTATTTATTTTTCCTTAATTAATTGCTTCACCGGCCCATACTTAGAGCATTAAACTCTAAAGTCATTCTACAGTACTAGTAAGGCTTGAATTGGATTCTTTTAACAACACCAAATTTGATAATAATAGAAAAAAGATCTTAAAATAAAAATTTAATATCCTTGTTTGTACTCATTACGTAGATAATTTAAAAAGCTTTCCAAATATATTAATTTTGCAAAAATCCGATGTGTATTTTTAAAGATATCTAAGTTTTAATTTTTTTGATTTATTTTTAAAAAACAATGGCATTCCTGCAAATATACAAATATTAACTAAAAACTTAGTTAATGAGGGTATTATTGTCATGTAAAAAGTCTTCACCAAAAATACCTCTTTTCTTTATATTAACTAGTAAGGACACATGTGCGATGCACATGTTTGAATTTTAATCATCCAACAATATTAAATTTGAAAGTCACTGAAATTTTTTCGTAAAACAAAAATTTATTATTCTTATTTGTATTCGTTATGTAGATAATTGAAAGAGCTTTTCAAATATATAAATTTTATAAAAAATCGATGTATATTTTGAAAGATATTAAGTTTTCTTAAATTTTGATCTATTTTTAAAACAATGGTATTTCTGTAAATATGTAAAAGATAGGGACAACTAAGTAATTTAGGGGGTCTCTTACCAAAAAAAGCTATTTTCTTTATATTAGTAAGATATAAGATAAGATAAGATTTCTACAACTTGTATCCATGTCAAAGATGTGCAGCATATTAATTGTGAGATTATCCTCGAACATGGTCTAAAAATTTATATATGTTGAGTGGATTTAGCAGTAACACAGTACTTTAACGTCCAAACCGTAACTATACAACTCAAAATGGAAAATGAAATGATGATGTATCGATTTGGATATGCAACAGTGTTATGGGTTAACCGAAACAAATGGACCCATCACTCTCTGCGATGGCAGGAGCAGGACCGCTACTAGGGCAATTACAGCAGCATCAGTTGGAAGGCTTATTCCATCTATGGAAGCTAAGATCATCCATGTCAAAACTGGTAAACCCTTGCCACCTTTCAGCTCTGGAGAACTTTGTGTCAGAGGTGTCCCTGTAACCCAAGGTAATCCCAAGTACTTCTATCCTTTTAAAAAGCCTTTCGAATGTTGAGATTTTATAGTGCAACGTACATGACATCTGACAAGATAAATATTTCATTGGCAATTTTTAGGTTACTTTAAAAATGCTGAGGCAACATTATTGGCAATAGACAAAGATGGATGGTTACGTACTGGAGATTTATGCTTCGTAGACAAGTTTGGTTTCGTCCATATTGTTGATAGAATTAAAGAACTCATTAAGTACAAAGCCTATCAAGTAATATCTTCTGTCATTTTCCCTTCTATATATTTTTAAGATACTCAACTTTGAATATGGTTTAATTGTTCTACATTTTGAAATATTAATCGTATTTCTCTTTTTGTGCTGCTGTACAGGTTGCACCGGCAGAACTCGAGGAAATCCTATCGGGTCACCCTGAGATTACTGATGCAGCTGTGACATCGTAAGTAGTTAAACAGTTGCTGCGCCATTTTCTTCTTACAGATATTTTTGATATTCTAAATAGCTTCATGCTGCAAATGTGTAAAAATACTTTAATTTGGTTGGAAACTGGGTAATTTAATTTGTTCAAAGCGAACTACAAAATTTGAGCAATTTATAAGAAACCAAACAGAGCATCAGACTTCTCTTGTCACCTCCCCCAACATACCAAGCAATTTATAAGCATTCTGTCGAACAATATCAAATGTGAATAAATCTACATAGGGTTGAGCTAATTTAATAATTACAGGTACCCAGATGAAGAAGCAGGAGAAATCCCAATGGCTTATGTGGTGAGAAATAAGAAGAGTAAAATTGAAGGAGAAGATATTATGGCGTTTATGGCTAACAAGGTACTGGTCCTCATCTACTTTCTCTTTCTTTCTTCATGAAGATTGAAACATTTACTACCCAATAAAAAAAATTAAATTCTTACCCAATGTAAATTTTTGGTATTGCCCAACAGGTGGCTCCATACAAGAAGATAAGGAAAGTGGTTTTTGTGGAACGTATCCCTAGGTCCCCTTCCGGCAAGATTTTAAGGAAGAACCTCAAAGCACTCGCCAAGATTTCTCCAAAGCTGTGAATGATTGAAGATTCATCACAATAACTAACTAGAAATTTCGTGATATTTTCATGTGGAAGTCTGCACTTGCTACTTTATTCTTTAAAATTCTATTTTAATCCATCACATATCATTGGATTCTCTCTTTTTTTTTTTCTTTAGCTTTTGTTAACTTGTATATACATATTAAGGTTTAATAACGAATTATTTTATTTCATTGAAAATTGTGTTTTTGTAATAAAGAATTATTTTATTTAGAAAATTGGTCTTTTTTGAAATTGGAAAAAAAACAAATCTTTTCCCAATACAAAGAATCAATGTTTTCAATGCAATAAAACAAACAAATCTTGTTTCCAATGCAAAAAATAGTTTTTTTAGTGAACCTTAACATGTATACGGGTATACAAGTTAACCTTCTTAAATGGTAAGGAATATAGATCACTTGCTTCTCATTAGGAAGCCAATCTTTTGTTTCTGTTGGTAGTCTTGTTCCTTCTGAAATTAAATCGTAAGTCTATACATTTAAAATCGATTCTGTGTTTGCTCAACATCTAAGACCAAGTAAAGTTTAATCGACATCTTTGAAGTTACTATTCCTGACAAATCTTATGCTTTTGCTGGGATTCACAACACAAGGCAAAACGAAGAAAGCTTTCCCCAATCTACAGTTGCATTGCAGGTTCAAAAAGGTAACAACAAAATAAAGAATCAAGCAACATTATCCTTGAGAACAAAAATTATATATTCTTAACTTTTTAGAAAGAAAGAAATATATTGAAAATTTGAAAGAGATTATCTATTCCTGTATTTAGGTTAAACAAGGTTGTACAAATGGGATTCCGATGACTAGATTCTCTGGATGAGTACATCATACATGGTCTTATCAGAATCCATACCTGCAACCAATTACTGAAGACTCCCCACTAGCCTTGCTTGAAGCTCCAGAATCAGAGTACTAGACATCTTGACAGAAACCTGCTTCCTACGAATAAAGTTTTTGTGCTACTCATGATCCATCCCTTTGTTCATTCTTCCATGAGTTTTTGGCGGCTTCAGCTTCTGCAGTAATTTCCGATTTTGGTTTGGAGAAGAAAGGATCCCACTCATGAGCTCCTACTTCACGCTGTCCTTCCTCTAATAATTCATATTTCCAACTGTTCTCCTCTATAAATTCATCATTTGTGCGTCCTGCAATGATATCCCTCCTCAAGTTTGTAACTTTGTCAATGATTGCCTGAACTGCTACATCAAAGGCATCTTTGAGGGTTTCCAACCTAGACCGAGGATCTGCATAGATCAGACCCGGTATAAGGTTAATAACCTCCTCCCTCATTGTCTTAACATCCTCCGCAGAAAATTGAAGAAGCCTTTGCTCTATACTAATGTTATTACGAACATCATCCTCGGGAATGAAAACCGAATACTTTGAGAAATTCCTCGGAAGATGCCATGTGTATTGTGTATAAGCTGAACCAGGGTGGAAAAACACAGGTATACAACCTGCCAACATCGAATCAAAAGCGGATCTCCGAGTATATGAATCGCCCTGAGGCTGCAGGCAAAATATGGAACTCTGGAACATCTGCATTATACTGCTCGGAGAGTGACACTTACTCTCCCCAAAATCACATTCGAGCAACTTTCCAAGCTTGGATTTCCTACATTGATCAATAAGTTGTCCTCTGATTGATTTTGGGTTATCAGGCCGTGGAGCTCCAGCAAATGAGAAGAGAAACGGACGCTTCAACTTCCTCATCCGATCTTGCCAAGTGAACACTTCAGCATCCTTTGCAGGGTGGAAGTAAGTAGGATAAGGTATAGCAAAATCATTTGCATTCCACGGACTTGATTCTACAACAAACATCGACATATTTTTTGCAGCAGGAAGAAACAAAAGCTTGTTACCCCAATCTGATTCAGATTCACTTAATCTCCTGAAATCCCATGTTATCCTTCCAGCAACTAAAAAATGGTCCTTTCCCCCCATAACATTCCACTCAGGTCTTTTCGTAAGCCAATCAACCAAAGCCAGAGATGCTGCATCCCTGGTCGAAATATTATGACCCCACAGATATCTAGAGATATCCAACCCTGCATAAAAGGGAACGAATACTGCAGCAGCAATAGAAGAATCTTTTGTTAAGCACTCGTATTGCTTCATCCGGTTACTAAAGATGACATCAACTGCAAACTGATTCGTCGCATACCACCCAGTATTAGAAAAGACACCTTCGATATTCTCTAGTGGAGGACCAAGGCCTGCATTACTAGTAAATTTACACATATTGGTCCAAAGACTTAAACTCTTACATTCTTTCAACATATCTTCATTGAATTGAGGAGGAAGGTCATGAACATAGATATATCTTCCACCACATGGATCACTCTTATTCTCAATGGTTTTCAGAGCCGGTGTAAATAAATACTCAACTGGCTTGATGATCTCTTTCTTTGGTTCTATATGAATAGGATAGTGTCTTGGTGGTTGTTGTTGATTTATAGGTTGGTGTTGTGGTTGTTGAGGTTCTACATCTAATGACTTTTCAACAACATTTCCATTATTAAGAACACTAAAATGAAAGTAACATAAAATGAACCAAAAGGCAGCAGACAAGGATGCTAATGCACAGATTCTTGTTTGTTGATTCTTCCCGACCAATTTCTCCATCTGATCGGCCGGATTAGTTGACAACGAACGACGTCTCATCAGATATCACAGAAACCCAATGTAAAGTAATAATATGATCAAACTCTAAATTAGCTAAAGTACTGACATTACAAAATTATCTTTAAGAAAACCCTTAAAGTGATACCCTAACCCCTAATTCTCTGAATTCAGAGGCAATACTGAACTCAATTAGCAGCAGATGAAACAGAGATATATCAACCAATAACTTAATTCAATACAGAAAATGAATCAGCGAACTAAAATCCAGATTGATATGAAGGAGAAATCGCAAATCTAATCAGTTTGGGATCACTTACAAATAATAGCTCGGATCTACACCCAGAAATGATCCAAGAAGAATCGATGGAATAAGATGAATTGGAAGATGTTACAAAGGAAAAGGGAGAATCATATAGCAGTAATAAGAAACCCTAATTGGAAAATTTCTAGGGTTTCCTCCTAAAATTTATTTAATGTGTGTTTGTGTTCATCGGAACCCAATGAGGTTCTAGATGGGTGGGTGATGATGAGTGTGTAATAACTGGTGATACTATAATGGAAAATAACAACCTGGCGCATCTTAGAGTTGGCCGCGCATGCCAGAAATTTTTCTCTCTCTTTTCAACTGTCGGTGGTCGGTGATTTTTGAGCCACGTAGGACGAATTCTGCTTTCTTGATGTTAGGCTAAGTCTTGACGAGTAAAATATTCTAATGATTAGATAAAATATCCATCCACGTCTGTTATAAAGAAATGACAAAAAAACCTCCTCGATTTTAGGCTAAGTCTTATGATTGTTATATTTGACTTAACACTTTTTAGATTTGCTAAAATTAATTAAATTATTATTTAATATTTTTTTATTTTTTTTTATTGAAAAATGAAAAAAAGTGTTGCAAATCATGAAAAAAGTGTGGGAAAAAGTTAACACTAAATTTAGGTGGACCAAAGCTGGCTTCTTCTCCTCTTTTGAAAATCGAAGCATTTGCTTGATTTTTTTTTACCAAACACCGATTTCCACTATAGGTTTTGAAATCGAAAAATAAAAGATTGAAACGTTGAATAGTGCGGCGCTCAAAAAGTGACCAAAATTTGAATGGTTGAAAAAAGTGTGGCGTTATATAATTTTTTCGGAGAGAGAAGGAAAAGAGGGAGAGAGAAAGAGTAAAAGAAGGAGAGAGAGAAGCGTAGAGATGGAGGAAAAGAAGGAGAGAGAGAAGAAAAAGAGGAAAAGAAGTAGAGAGAATTGGTAACGCCGAATCATTAGGCGTTTCGCTGCTAGATTGGCCATCCCATAGGGGTTAGGAGGTTGCCCTATCAGACGTGGATGGACAATCTAGCAGCTAAATATCTAGCCCATAGGACTAAGCCCAAGGCTAAGTCCTATGGGCTAGATTGAACTGTTAGATTGGCCAAAAAGTGTTGCAAATCAAGAAAAAAGTGTGGGAAAAAAGTTAACACTACTTTTGTCTACTTCTCTCTCCTAGCAAGTACTCGTAGTTCAACTAGCAGCGAGATTGAAGAAAGAGTTATTTGAATGATTCGGCGCAAAAAAGTGGTCAAGCATTTTGAAGCAGTTCGAGCGTTTTGCGAATATTCCGAGCCATCAATTTGAATTGTTCGGCGCTTCCATTGGCCAGGCGTTGTTCCATTCAACGTTAGAGGTATATTACTTCTACCCATTAAGCGTTTTAAAGTATTTGTTCGGTTCAGCTTCCCGTTCACGGGATTTTGCTTGCACTTATTCGGCGTTAATGCCTGTATTATTCGACGATTCCGCTGCTAGATTCGCCATCCCATAGGACTTAGGAGGTTGCCCAGGCTGACGTGGATGGCCAATCTAGCAGCTAGATATCTAGCTCATAGGACTTAGCCTAAGTCCTATGGGATGGCGAATCTAGCAATGTGAACATTTGGATAATACTGGCGTAACAACGCCGAATGTGCAGCGTCCGTGTGAACGTTGAACCGAAACAGCTTAAAACGCTTAATTGGTAGAAGTAATATACCTCTAACGCCGAATGGAACAGCGTGTGGAAGCGCCAACAGTTCAGCGTTGATGCCTGGAATATTCGCAAAACGCTGAACTGTTCAGCGTTTGGACCACTTTTTGGACGCTGAATCATTCAGCGTTTCAATCTCGCTGCTAGTTGAACTGCGAGTACTTGTTAGGAGAGAGAAGTAGACAAAAGTAGTGTTAACTTTTTTCCCATATTTTTTTCTTGATTTGCAACACTTTTTGGCCAATCTAGCAGTTCAATCTAGCCCATATGACTTAGCCTTAGATCTTCTGAGAGTAGGACGCCGTCTTAGCACGTGGCAATCATGTGTTGGGAAGGAAGTTAGAAGCCGGGAGTCCAAGTCGAGTTTAAGAAGAAGACGTGCGGGCCACCTGATTTGTGGTCCCACCTTCTTAATTTTGTGGAGGGAAATATACAGTTTAGTCCAAAATCCCATCCAAATATACTAATTGGTCCTGGCCCATTCAACTAGGTACAGATTAGTCCTTTCTTTATTTGAAATATGGAAAATACACAAGTAATCTTCTTGATTTACAACTTAGTCCAAATGTTTACATCTCGGTCCAAAGTGATTTATCATGACGTCAGCAACTTCAAATAATTAAAAAAATGATTTATTTTCCGAACCGCTCGTCCAAAATTAGCAAACTTTATATATTCGGAAAGCTCTTTCTGAGACGAGTAAAAAGAGTACCCATGTGACTATATAATTTTCACTTTTTTAATTTTTTAATTTACATTGGTGTACAAATGTACACAGCTGTAAAAATCGTGAAATTCATATCCATACTCACATAACAGTCAATATATCCATGAGAAGGGACGATGGTGTACAACAATGTACACACCTACAAAATATAGAAAATGCAACATTCACACAACAAAATAGGCCACATATTCATGATACAGGACAATGTGGACTATATAAAAAAAGTACAAAATAGGCCACATATTCAAGAGCTACAATAAGAGTACCCATATGAATTTATAATTTTCATTTTAAAAAAATCTCAGTTTACACTGGTGTACAAACATGTACACGTCTATAAAAATCCAAGAAAATCCAAAGACAAGACAAGATGCGCCAGTTTGTATACCACATACAAATTGAATCGTCCACATATGCACCACTAACACTATACATATTAAATAAACATAACATGGAAACTCAAATGGATTTGAACCATCAACCTTCGCAAACCTTGTGATAGGCTTGGGCGCTCTACCATTTTGAGCTTATGAGTCCCTAGAGATAAACAATAGATGTGCACAGTAACAATACAACTATGCATACGTTGTGTACCCAAAACATGTGTACCAAGGACATATCCACTGACATTAACAATCGACGTTTGTACAATTGTGTGCACATTAAAAATCAACATGTATATAACTATGTGCACATTAACAATCACCAACAACAACTACAGTATAATAATGTGCATATGATTTTGCTAGAAATCATATGAAACAAAAGTAAAATAAGCTTCCACAAATAAATAAGATGTTTGACGTTGCTAGCCCACCAAAAGTCTAATAATATTACTACTCCTGTAACTCGGGAGTCTTAAAAAATTGCTTACTTGAACCATATTAGTCACAACAAAAAGATAAAGTGCTTACTAGAATCAGATTCAAGGGAGACTACTACTCTCAAGGGAGAGAACAAGCTAAAGTCCAGGCAAACCTAATCTAATTTGAACCATAATAGTCATAACAACACAAACCAGTTAAATCATCAAGTAAGAAGGAATTTGATACCTCATTGATATCTAAAAAAATGTCCACTGTTCTTCTCCATTTTCTTAAGCTCCTTCGAAAAGTACATAAACACATAGAAAGCACGATATTGAAATCATCAAATGATATCGAAAACCAATAACTTAGGGTTTCATCAAGAATTATCTTTTTATATTTTTGAGAGAGCAAAATATTGTACAATTATGTACACACCTACAAAAATATAACATCCATACCCACAAAACAGACCATATGTTATTGCGATAACACAACGGTGTACAACTATGTACACCCCTAAAAAATCCAACTAATCCAACATCCATACAAACAAAACATGTCATATATATTATTATTGAGATTGTATAATGGTGAACAATGGTGTACACGCCAACAAAAATCCAACAAATCCAACATACATACCCACAAAAATGGCCATAAAATCATGAGAGAACATAATGGTGTACAACTATGTACACACTTTCAAAAATCCATCATTTATATACCCATAAAACATACATATATTATTGAGATAGCACATTGGTGGACAGCTGTGTACACACCCATAAAAAATCTACTTTCCGTGTATAAAAATTATCATTTTTTGTGCACATAGTTGAATCAACAGATGTACAATTATGTGCACATTAAAAATTAATATATGTAACAATCAACAGTTGTACATGTTATGTACACATTAACGATCATCCGGTGTACATATATATGCACATTAAAAATCAACAAGTGTACAAATGTGTACACCTTAGTTATTTACGCAAGCATAAGCTTATGGAATCATTTATTTCTCACATGGGCACTAGTTTATACACCCTTGTTGATGGTGGATTTTCGACAAAGGTCAAAATCGTAAAATCATGATACTGCATGTTTCTGACCCGGCTTCAGGAACGCATGTGACGATTCATATTTTACGATCCG
The DNA here is from genome assembly GCA_023531295.1 of Papaver armeniacum. NCBI lineage: Eukaryota > Viridiplantae > Streptophyta > Magnoliopsida > Ranunculales > Papaveraceae > Papaver > Papaver armeniacum. The sequence goes on from JAJJWW010004049.1 coordinate 95,118, forward strand.
TGAACCGTTTCACGAGCTCTGATCGAGTTCCTCCCAAAGCCATGGTGAATATGTTTCTCGAAAGGCCTCCCACTAGCTGACCGTTCGATGCTACACATTTCATCATGCCATCTATGTAGAATAACATGATTGGGCGGTCCTCCTACATAATTGTTTGTTGAGAGGGCTTAATGCCTTCAGGACGTCGGCGATACTCGTTGTTCCCTAACTACATAGAGAGACCCCCCTCTACATAGAAGAACGATTGGGCGGTCCTCCTACATAATTGTTTGTTGAGAGGGCTTAACGCCTTCAGGACGTCGGTGACACTCGTTGTTCCCCGACTATGTAGAGAGACTGTGTATAGATTCAGGCGGCTCTCCTACATAATTGTTTGTTGAGGGAGCTAAACGCCTTCAGGACGTCAACAACGCTGCACGTTGTTCCCTGACTATGCACCTTTCGAACGAGTATGATGCTTCAACTATCTCATATCTCGATTCTACAATAGATTAATTCTACTGTGACATTCATCCACTGAATTCCTAGAAAATAATCTATTTTATCTCATTACTCCGTTCCATGGTCGATCCCCGGCTAATTCCATGGATTAGTAATAGATAACCAATTTATCTCATTACTCTGTTCCCTGAATTCCCCGACTGGATTTCATGGATTAGTAATAGATGCACAATTTATAATTATCACTCCATTTCATGAATCATTATCCCCTGAATTTCATGAATTAGTAATAATTACTCAACAATCAGGCATCTGGAATAAAATGGTGCAAGTGTACTCAACAATGATGCACGAACGAGCACCCAAATGCGCAAATGAGCATTCAGATATATGGACAAACGAGGAATCCTACACAAAATATGAGAGAGAAAATAATATTAAAAAATAATAAAAGAGGCGCCTAGGGGACCGGGCCCACCGGTCGGCCGGTCCCCCACGCCCCTTCCCTTTATTTTTCTTATTTTTTTATTTTCATGAACTCATGAAAACTCCTTCATTAAAAGATAGTTGGACCAGGCTATACGAATCTCTAAGTGAAGTCGTTAAGTCGTTAACCTAATTATGTTTCACAGAGGAAATCTATGTTAATAGAGGACAACTCTAGCATACAACTAGGACAAACAAAACTGTCAGGGATTGAATTTTCCAGTTGTTTGAGTCTCTCTATTTAAAGACTTTCAAGATCGAAGGTCGCTTAAGATTCAAGCTAAGGTAGCTTGGGAATCAAGCAAACACTTTCTCTGTTTAGATTAAACTCTGATTATGGTTTCACATAACCGTATGAGAAATTCGACTTGAAATCACATAGAAGAATATACATTATGGTCAGCCGTAACTGAACCGTGTATAATGATAGTTCATGGTTGGTTAACAATTTGAACCATAAGCTTAGCCATATTCATTTAACACTTTAGACTTTAATCTCGATGCACAATCACAAGTGATTAAGTGATCAAATATGTCTTAGAGGTGTTTTTCGAGAGTTAATCAAATGCCAAACATATCGTAGAAATAGTTTGAATGCATCTGAAAATATTCAGTAGGGTAAGTACGTGAACAAGACCCAAATCCGTGAACTCAGACTGCCAATGTACGTGCACCGGGTATGTGTACCCTTAAGGCAATTCTCGGACAGACTATTTTGGTATGCATACTGGGTACATATTTCGTAAGTCAGTTTCCGAACTCATGTTGTTTTGGTATATGTACTGGGTACGTGCACCATAAGCCAATTCACGAACTCAGGTTGTTTTGGTATGCGTATTGGGTATGTGTACCATGAGCCATTACTGAACTAGAGATAAGCTGGTGCGCGTAATGGGCATGCGTACCACTGATCCGGAACCAATACAGTTACGCTGGTACATGTCCCATACATGTATCCAGATTTTCATTAGTTCTATTACTCTCTTCTAATCAATTGAAAATATTCCCAAATGACATCAATGACGAATATCATCGCTCGGGATATTTTCAAATGATTAACTGGAATCATTACTTAGTTCATAAACAATAAATTGTTCTTAACTAAATCCATCAAGTATATGAATGACTATTGATTTGAATCATATTTCGAGATATTTAACATGATAAGCTTGACTCTAAACTTCTTATATTCAATTTTTTTGAAGTCCACGTAGTCATACGACTTAGTCTCAAAGATAGAAAGATGAATATTTGAGTAATGGATTGGTTCAGTCTTCACATACCTTTTGTTGATGAAGTTCTCCAAATGTGTTCAGTTGTCCCCTGTCTTCAATAGGTGATTCAGTGATGTCTGATACTCAATTATACACTTCTAATCCTAGTCTGATACCTGACTAATATGTAGACTAGAAATCAAGATATAGTTTTGTGCAACTAAATTTGACAACAAGCTTGATATAGCAAAACTTGCGAGTTCGATCAAGCAGTGCTTTAACAATCTCCCCCTTTGTCAATTTTAGTGACCAAACTATTAATACATACTGATTCAAAATAAATAAACCTTTTAGATCCAAAATCCTCCATGCTTGATTTCCTTGGTTCTTTAAAATCGTCTTAAATTCTTCTTACTCAAATTTTTCAATGGTTATGTGCATGTTCAACTCAGCACCATTGTTGTTGAAGGTCCGTAAAGATAAAAACTTATGAGGATACTCCTGAAACCGCGGGGGTACCAAATACACCACCAATTTTTTTTCGTTTGGACCTATAAGACAAAACCTAATACAATTGCAAGTAGACCAACTTAATTATCCCTGAAAAATATGTGTATACGGTTTATCTTTCTTGTACAATCAGTAGTTTAGATCAAAGATCCGTGAAGCTGATTGTAGTAGCAGGTTTTCCCACACTACACCCCTCACTATATTTTGGTTAATTAGTCCATTGAAAGTTGCATAATTGAGAATGTTTATTGATTAATTTCAATGAGTTGTTTACACGGAAAAATAGGATTACCCTTAGCAAATAAAACACTCTTGAACTTTCTCTCTCTAATGACTTGCCCAACAATTCTAAAAAGATCTCTCCCTACAACAGACTCACTCGACCCTTTATATAGGGTAATACATAGTGGATGACAGACTAAGCTATCCTTTATTTTCGGGAATGCCTCGCGAAGTGTCGCCGAGTGTACAACTATTCAATCTCGCGACACTTCTTAACCCTCGCCAGATCTCACATCTTCTTTATGTCTCACCTGTCGTTATTCTTTGCGTCGTTTATTTTAGCTCTCTGCGACTGCCTCGCGACATCGTTGTTTATTAACCCCGCGAGTCCTGTACGTTGCGATATTATGGTCCTACATCTTGCCTCTTTTTCCTTGAATATTGCTTGAAGAGCGATCTTGAAGGAAAAATCCGTTGTTGTAGTAATCTTTGATCTTTGTTGATGAAGGAACGAGCGGAAGAATCATGTACTTGAAAAAGTACGTACTTGCCTCTATTCTTTTGCGAAGTTCGGAGCTTCTTTGAGATATATATGAAGTATCGTCTCTTATCTCTCTGCGAGGGGAAGAGTACCATGAGATTTTTACAATATTGTTGCCGCGACTTCTTATCTTGATTTTGTACTTTTACACGGATTTTGATTATTACTATCATTTCTTGACACGTCTCTTTCAACCACTTTTTCTTGACCGTTCATGTCTCTTCGCATTAAATGACCTTGTTTTCTCGAGGCTCTTTTCCCTATATATAATTTTCTTTTCCCCTTCTTTTCATCTTTTAGTTTGTCTCTGCAACTTTTCTTTGATTCTCTCCTTCCGCAATTTGCGCTCCTGCTACTGCAAAGCTTTCCTTCATCCTTTCTAGCGCTGTTTTTAATCTCCAATCTTTCATCCATTCCCATACTGATAAATGGCTTCCATCAGTCGTGGATACAAAACTTCTTTTGAAGAAGTTCAACAGAAGTTACGAGAAGGGTTTTACTCTGTCAACCATTCGATCAAGAACCCTCATCCATTCTTTTCTGTAAATCTTTTCTCTGATCATCAATGTGATGATCAAAAGATTATAGTCTCGCTCGGTCAACTTCTCGCGGGACTTCCTATTCCCTTGTACAATCCTGAGTTGCCTTTATTTTATGAAATTTTGGCCCATGAAAAATTCTCTCGGGCTGTTTATCAATTAAGTGGCGATTGTATTCGCCTGATGCTTGAGTTCGCGAACCGCGGTGCAGGCAAAGGATCTTTATACCCTAATTCTGCCAGAAATCCCAAATTCGCAGATTTGGAAATAGCTGTTGAGAAATACACTGTGGAAAACTTTTTTGAAAATTACTCAGTGATAACTATGGTGAATGCGAGATCTCGCTGGGGTGTTCGTCTGAAGAAAAATGACAATGTCTCTGAAGATAAATTACTCATGCAAGACATTGATTGGCACCTGTGTAATAATTCCTCTCCTCGTCATTCCAAAGACGAGAAATGGTGGGTCGTACCCTTGATCTTAAATGGTCCTTACATCGCGGGCTCGCATATTCTTCTGCGAATCTCGCGAGGATATCATCCTTGGGAATTCAAATGGCACGAGAAGAAGAAAGAGGTATGTTTCCGACTTCAACTTTGGTTTTCGTAATTTTCTTTCTATAATTCTTTGAGTTTGTGAAATCTTTCAGATAGCCAGGTTGAAAAGAAGCTACAAAAAGGATCCGTCGGAGGATACTCTGACATTGCTTCGATCGCTTACGGGTGAAGTAAGAATCACTTCCTTTCTTCTTATTTAAACAATACTATTGCCTCTGTTTCTTATCTTTACGCGTATGCGAAGGTTGGAGTTGAAGAAACTATTGCTGCGAAGACTAAAAGTAAGGGTAAAACTGTCGCTCGCAAGGGTAAATCCTCTGCCCCCTTAACTAAGAAGCGAAAGGTCCAATCCTCTTCTCGCCTTAGCTCAAACTCGAGTCTTCGATGAAGATGACCATGATTCCAATCGCTCTCTCACTACAAGGACCCCAGATTAACCGGTTCTTCTATGGGTCGGTTGTCTAGTATCTTCTACGATTCTTTCCAAGGAATGGGAGATGCTCCCTAGCTTCTCTTTGCGGGACTCTCGCAAACGTGTGCAATGCCACTCTTACGGAGGGCAATGATTCTTTCAATGGAGTCTCTAGAACTATGTCTCCCGACTTCTTGAATGCGCTTGGATCCTTGGTATGTATACTATCATATCTCCCCATTGGCTTTATATTGTTGTATATGTATTAATGACTTTCCTATCTTCTTTCATAGGTTGGAAGGTCTTCTTTTGTAGTTGCCTCGGATCTTGAGAGAAGACGCAACAATCTTGAGAAGAAGAATTCGCAATTGAGCAAGAAGATTCGAGAATTGAGGATGAAGGCTGCGTTATCTCGCGATAAAGACGAGACGATTCAAAAGTTAAATACCGAACTTGACTCTCAAAAGAGAGGGTATCCACCCTTCAAAATGCTAATCAACAACTTTATGGTATAATATTTGCCTTCTTTTATTATTTTTATTTTATTGGTCGTGTATTGCCACCTAACTTATTACTTTTTGAGACGTATATAATCTCTCAGATGAAGCTATTCTTCTCCATACATTTCCTGAACCTATGGATAATAACCTTCTTCTCGCTCATCTCAACACTTCTTTAAGTAGTTCTTGAACAAAATTAACTCTCTTTCATTAGATGAACTTGGACCAAATATCGCCTTTTAGAGATTGAACATAGATCTGGTTTAAGTGCGGCCAACCAATTTAAACAAATGTTTCTTGAGTCTCGTAAAGAAATCAAAATTTTGAGGAAGAAAATTAGTGATCACATAGATGACAAAGACCGCATTGCTAACAATGGTGCTCAAGCATTAGCAACATTTCAAAATCTCTTCTTGAGCTACAAATTGAGCGAGATGAATTGCTTCGCTGAGAATTCCTTACTTAGTGAGCGAGAAGATCAGATTCGTTCGCTCCTTGTTATAAATAATGATGATGAATTCGCACTTTGGCTGCGAAAGTTTTAGATAACGCCGAAATAACCTAGGTGTTGATGTTAGTCTTCACGCCGAGCATACTTCCTTGGTTAAAGATATGATATCCGATGAGAGAAGGTTGCTTATTATACCTTATGCTTCTTATTTCCGTAATATTACTTATAAATTGTTAACTTGTTGTTTCTTATTTGCGAGAATCGAGAAGAGGCTTCGGGTTAGAATTAGAGAGCTTGAATCGAAAAAGAGCAACTCACGGGAATTTTCAGTGAGAATTGAAGAACTCGAAACCGAAAAGAACATTTCGCAAAGAATCTCTTCCTTCGAGAATAGATATTCCAAGTTGAAGAAACAATTTCTAACGACGGTGGAGAACTTTAACAATGATCTTTTTCTTTCGCAATAGAGGCATGGAGTATGTTTGTAAGGACCATAATATCCCTCTGCATTCATATCCTGGCTCCTTGAAAAGGTTCTGAGAATGCACTTTCTGTCTCAGACGTTTCTGATAGCGAGGCTGGCGAAGAAGAAAATTCTGGCGATGAGAATAATCAGACTGAAGAATCAGACGAAGAAGAAGAATCGCCAAAGAAATAACTTTTTTCGTTTTCTTTCTCTGCTTGTAGTATCTGTACATTTCTGTATCCTTATTATAGTGTATTTCTTGGATTTTTCTCCTCTGAATTCAATCTTCAGTCCCCTTTTTTGGTAGTTCTTCCTTGTAATATAATTGATTAACATTATTGATGTATAATTCTTTCATCAGAAGATGAATAGCAATATTTCATCTTTTCCATTCCCATACTTGCCTGTGGTATTCTTCTTGAGATGGAAGATTTTAGTTGTCATCAAGTATTTTGTTGGTTATTAATTGTATAGCGCATGACGAGATTCGCGAGTATCTTTATGAATCGAGAATTCTATCTCTTTTTGCTGCGACAAGGTCGCAGGCCGCCTCTACACTTTCATGTAAAGGCCCATTGACCTTGCTTTATCATTTTGTGTGGTCTTCCAAGTTAGACCTCCCTAATTAGAGGTCCTCCCCTGCCACCGTTTATTGCGACAAAATCGCAGGACGTCTTTACACTTGTATGTAAAGACCCATTGATCTTGCCTTATCATTTTTCAAGTATTTTTGCCTCTGCAGGATGTTTTGGTTGCAACAATATGACAGGCCTAGATATCCTTGCGAATATAAAGTCCTATGACATTGCTTAGTCTTGCGACGAAATCGCGGGACGTCCGTACACTTTCGTGCAAAGACCCATTGATCTCGCCTTACCCTCGCGTTAGTATTATTGCCTCTGCAGGATCATTGCACAAATATGACAAGCCTAAGTCTCCTTGTGAAAACAAAGCCTCATGACATTTGCGTCTGTTTTGGCACTCTCCCTAATGGAGAGCACCGCCCTTATCATCTCCCCGGTTGCCCCTTCAAGGAGGCGAAACATCGGCCATACAAGACTAGCTCCTCCCATCCTGGGTCTTGACAACAACCAGTTGTTTTCGCGAGTCTCTTATCCCTTATACCTATAGGGTTTATGGTTACGAGACTGCACCCTAAGTGGAGTTTTCTTTGGGCGAGTGCAACGCATGCCAAGACTTGCCAAGAATGGCCAGGGTAGGTTCATCCATCCCGGGCACTCTGGCTCAACCGTGTACCTCGGCGCCTTGAGCATACACTGACTCCTAGGAAGAGACCCTCGGTCGCCCAACCAGAGGGTATAACCTACATATATAGTTGGGAATCCAAGGTACCTCTTAGGATAGGCTTTCATGGGCCCCAAATTTTCATGGTTCGAGGTTTCAGGAGCGGTGTAACCTTCCCCCGAACCACGGCGAGAGATACCCCTTATATGACGCACTTTAGGTCTTACATTTGCCTCTTACGAAATGTTATTCGCGAACTAGGGTGTACGCCATAAAGGTTCGTCCCATTCATTTGCGCATTTATATTTGTTAAATCATTCAATCATTCATGTTTCATTATTTGCTGATATTTGTTTGCGAAGTATTCGCATGATTACATTTCACTTGTTGCATTTCACTCTTCTTTCTTAGTCGTATTCTCATCTTACTCTTAACTGCGAGATTCTCGCACATCATTACTTCAGTTGTTACTTTGCATCTTGCTGTTATTGATTATTCACTTCTTATGCCTTTTGTTCCTCATATCTTTTGCTTCTTCATTGTTATAATATTCAGTCTGTCTCTAAGCATTCACCTCGCGGAGTACGTTCGCCCCTCACTTCTATAGCATCTACCATTAGTTTTTCCTTTCTCATTGTTCATTTCTCACATGTTGCTTCCAACCCTTTTTTTTTGGCACTTCTTTCTTCGCAGTTTTCTATATCAACCTCATGGCATTGTTGCGACTCCTTCCAATCTCCCTGTATGATACCAATGCCATTTGGATGTGGGAATTTAATACATTGATGATATGTTGTGACGCGACTCCTAAAATTTCATGAAGCCATGGCCTCCCAATCAGCGCATTGTATGGAGATTCCACATCAACCACACGAGAATAAAATATCAGTGGATAATCCTTGTAGAGGTATTCTCATGTGAACCTCTCCTTTTGGTTTGTTTGCGGTGCCGTTAAAGCCATATATCTTGTATGTCGAGGGAATTAAATCCTCATCTTTTCCGCCCATCGTCTTGTAAGTATGGTAGAAGAGAATATTCACCGAACTTCGGTGTCGATTAAATTGGTTGATCGCCCAACAAGCACGCCTCATCATCTTCTCCATCAACTGGTTGTGGGTTAATCTCTAGTTTCACAACCAACGGGCTATCGTGTGTTTATCTTCCTTTTGGTACTTCATCTGCAGAGAAAGAAATAGTCTTCATTGCCACTTTTCTAAGCTGCGTTGTTCTCGCCGGACTCATTATTTCTTTATCATTAGCATCTCTCGCAAAGACTCTACCGAGCACGTTGTCATGAAAATCTTCGATGGTGCGATAGGAGTGGACGATAGAGTTGCAATTCAAATTCTTAGTTTTGGTTCCTACTTCTATCACAAATGTTTCCTTTCCTTCGCCGACAACATTCGTGCATCTCGGTGGTGGTGGTAATGTCGACGAGCTGTTTCTTCTCCCTTTAGAAAGTGATTGACTTCCCCGATCAATCATCGAGAATAATTCTTTTTATGTTTCTACAATCGTTTGTTTGATGCCCATGGAAGCGATGGTAAGAACAAAACTCATGACTTCTATCTCTGGCGGTGGTTCCATTCCAACATTCCAAGGTCTTTGGTACATTTTCCATCACAAGTATAGCTTCCCAGATCTTTTCAACGCTAGCATTCGGTGGAGGCATCTTAATTTGTTCCCATACTGTTCTATGATTTCTCTGCCCTCCACGGTTATTTTGCCTTCGTCCACCATAAGTTTCTTGCACATGATCTAGCCTCTGAATCTTATTATTGCTGTTACGGTTATAGTAGTTCCTTTCTCGCTCAAACTCTTCTTGATCATGGCTTCCCATGGCTACTATCTTCTCTTTGTCCCTCATCGAGCTCTCCTTGCTCTTGTCCTTGCGAAGTGCTCGCCTTTGTATTGATGAACTGAGGTAACAAGCTTGCGTTCGCAGCATTCGAGTTTGTGTTCGCATTTGGATAAGAATTCATTTCATTTGTCTTTCTTCTAAGGCGATATATTCTTCTGTAATTCTCGCGATTCGCCATCGTGATTGTATTTTTGACTCTAAAAATTTGAATGTATAACAAGTTAGTCGCAAAGAGAGCATTCACAAATGAGAGGATGAGATATCTCTCCTCAACCCGATCGCCATTTCGCTACACATGGTTCTCCATCTCATTGTCAACTGCCTTAAGCTCTCGCCAACCCTTTGTTTCAACCCGAATACATCTTCAATACACAGTCGTGAAGAGTTGTTACTTATGTATGCTCCCAGGAATGTGGCTTGTAAATGGTGAAATGATGTAATTGTATTCCTTGGTAGACTTTCAAACCACTTTAGTGCTTCTCCTATTAAGCTTGACGCGAAATATTTGCACAATATAGCATCATGGTTCTCCCATTGTAACATACATCTCATATAAGCCTTAATATGTTGTATCGCACAGGTTGTTCCATCAAAGATGTTGGTTAATGCAGGTAGATTGCACTTAGGAGGTATTCCTCCCATTTGTACTTCTAGCGTGAAGGGATTCTTCGCGGCTTCTGCGATGGCTTCGTCCAGTTGTCTCCTTCCTCCTTCTCTTCTATTGTTCAGTAATCCTCTCATTTCAGCTAGTTCTCTTAAGATTTGTTCATTTGCCTCAGAATTTGATTCTACTGGTCTTTTTAGCTCTGCTTCTCTCCTTCTTCGCTCGTGCCTATTTTGACCTTCCTGCTCATTATTTTCTCCTCTTCTTTCCTCGCGACGCTCTTCTTCGTTTCCTTCATTAATTCGCACGCCATTATATCGGTTGTTCTCTCTTCTTGGATACCCTCTCATATTCTTCATTAATATTTCTATTAGTACGATTCTGTTCCCTTCTTCTTTCGCGGTTATCATGGTTATTTTGCCGGATTGCCTCCTCCATCTCTTGATTTTCCATTTCTTCTCTTAGCCTTTCTCTCTCGCGAGCTAGTCGCGCTTGTTCAATGTAGTGTCTCTCAATGTCATCCTCGATCTCTCGGTTTCTTCTCAATTCTTCTCTCCCGCGTAGGATTATTCTTCCTTCAAAGTAATTTGGGTCATTCGGCCCTTGGAGTTGCATGTTTTCTTGATTTTCCCTATTTCGCTCATTTTGAAGATTTTCTGGCTGAGGACTATAACGATCTTCTATTTCTCCTCTTCTCTCGCCATACTCTGCGTCTGGATCTTGTGTCTCTTCCTCGGTATTCTCTGTTGGTAAAACTCTTCTTCTTTCTTCTCATTCGATCTAGAACTTGATCTCACGCTACTTCTAGATCTCCTACTTTGCAATCTCATATTTTCCATCCTCAATTCATGATTTTGTCTTGTCAAGTTTGCTCGCTCTTCTGCCTCTAGCCGTCTCTCCTCATGTATTGTTTGTCTCAATCTTTCTAACGCTGCCCTTTCTTCGTTTCCTGGATTCATTTCTCCATTCATCCCTTGTTCTCCTTGTCCATTGTTCACCAGCTGTTGCTCCTCTTCTCTCTCGTCTTCAGAATCAGATCTCCAAGTATGCACACTTACTCTATCATAATCCACAGCCGCGTTTGCCACTAGGGAGATTGGTGTTTGGTTTTGACCTTCTTCATCATTTCTCATGTTCATCCTTGATGATTCTCATTTCATTCCTCCTTTCTCCAGACAAGTCTCCCACTTCTTCTTACAATCGTTGGTTGCTCTGCATGACGTTTCTTCTTCTAGCCATCTTTCTTTTTCAATGAATTCTTGAGTATCTTTTCCAAATCTCTTCTCTGTTAATCCAAATTCTTTCCAATTTCTTCGTCAATCTTTGCTCGTCCTGTTTCTAGCGCGCATATGTAGTAGCGGGTTTTCCCACACTACACCCCTCACTATATTTTGGTTAATTAGTCCATTGAAAGTTGCATAATTGAGAATGTTTATTGATTAATTTTGTGATTGTTTACAAGGAAAAATAGGATTACCCTTAGCAAATAAAACACTCTTGAACTTTCTCTCTCCTAATGACTTGCCCAACAATTCCAAAAAGATCTCTCTCTACAACAGACTCACTCGACCCTTTATATAGGGTAATACATAGTGGATGATGACTAAGCTATCCTTTATTTTCGGGAATGCCTCGCGAAGTGTCATGAGTGTACAACTATTCAATCTTGCGACACTTCTTAACCTCTTGGATCTCACATCTTCTTTATGTCTCTTTGTCGTTATTCTTTGCGTCGTTTATTTTAGCTCTCTGCGACTGCCTCGCGACATCGTTGTTTATTAACCCCGCGAGTCCTGTACGTTGCGATATTATGGTCCTACACTGATTGAGTACAAGAACTCTTGGACGATCTCAAAAATCAATATCCAAGAGAACCTAGTATGTACCGTAAGAGTATGTGAACCGAATTTCAACAATAACAAATCTTGTAATCTATATTTCAATATACAAATTCTCAAGAACAAGTCTTGTAGGTTCTATACAGTTTTAGTAAAAAGCTATCTAGGTTGTTTACCGAATCACTTGCTTTTACTTCCATTATATCAAACACAAATATAATGCGCAAGTAAAAAAGAAATCAAGACACGGAGAAATTTTGTGAACGAGGAAAAATGTACCTGCAAAAAAACCCCGGGACCTCGTCCATTTTGAACGCCGAGAAGTATTAACCAACTACAGACATTACCCTACTATCAGACTTCGGACGGGAATGTAGTTTGAGACCGAATCAAACCCTCCAAGCAACTCTGTTACAACCGCGCTCCTTACATCTCTTGAACCTCGCAAGGCTCTACACACTTGATTCCCTTAGTTGACGTCCTTTACAGCTTAAGAGTTGTTCCAGTCTCAGTAAATACTTTTTGGGTTTTGAATCCACAAAACACCAGTTTTGATTTCCCTTTTAGGTGTGAACCAAGGTTTTGGAAATCTTGTGTTTGTTTTGAATAATTACAAGGTAAAAGTAATATCAAAACAAATTTATAGATTAGGATTATTATACTCCTCAAAACAGGAAGAGAAACCTAATTATTCTACAACAAGAACAACTAGAATAAATCTAGAGGTATCTTGTTAACACTTCTTAAGAAATTTATGAGACACCATAATTGAATTTTTCTTTCTAGTTCAGATTTTGACCGACTAGTGTCGGTATACGATTGTGAACTTAAATTTATCTAACATAGGGTTTATGATCAACAATCCTTGAATGGACATATATCAGAACAGAATGACCTTAGAATATAAAAGAATTATTGAATTAACCTAGATTACAAGTTACGTAACTATCAAGAAGATTATTACCAACTGGTGTTTTGTGATCCCCAAAACAAAGCCTTATTGTCCCACTCTTGTTCACGAAGAACAGAAGCAGTGGAAAACAACCTTATGAAGCTTACACCAATTTTCCAAGGGATGATTTGTGTAGCTTACGTATACCCTTTATTAATAATGAACGTTTCTTGAAACCTAAGCAAGTCCGTGAGCTATTTTCCTTTTCCAAGACTTTCCTTATTTTGAGAGTCTTTCCTAAGTTACAACTCTTGCATAAATAATTACTTTAGCATAAATTGTACTTTTGTTAAAAAAAAAAAAAAAAAAAAAAAAAAAAAAAAAAACTTAAAAAGGAGTTTAAAACATCACACACACTTTAATGTGGTAATCAATTGTGTGTGGAAGAATAGCCATCTTTCCTAGATAAGGAAACATCAAAAACTTTACCAAAAAAGGCATCTCATGTTCACGCTCAAGTCTGTGAACCGTTACAAACAGTTCGTGGAGTGTTTCCTATTCACGAACTGTAACACTTAATAAGTGTTGCTTTAATAATCCATTCATAACTTATTCGTTAATAACTCAGAATTGAGTGATTCTTGGCTCGTTGAATTCGTTTGCTCATTCACTACAACATGAGGACCTTTCCAGGTACAAAGGTTATTATCCATAAAATCATGGCTCAAATTTCCTCAAGTCCACATATAAATGCATGTTTACCATAGAGTGAGCACTTGTTTCGATGGATTGGAAAGGTAGAATTGAACAAGAGTCCAAATAAAATCAGTCACCACATACCTTTGTTAATGAAGTCCTCGTTGATGTCTTCGTTTGATCTTCAACCTTCAATTTTCGAGGGTTATTTAGTGATGTCTGATACTCAACTACACACTTCTAATCCTAGTCCGAGACTTGGCTTTAGTAGACTGGAAATCAAGATATAGTTTTGTTCATCTAATATTGACAACAAGCTTGATATAGCAAAACTTGTGGGTTCAACCGAGCATTGCTCTAACAGCTCTTGTGAGCCTTCTTAGAATTATGAAATCACTCTACTCAATGGTTTTTATACAGAAACATAGTATTAATACCTTCCTCAAAGTTCAATTGTACCACTACTTCGAAGTAATACTAATATGTTTCTCCTTCTTAGTCAATACTTACATCTTTTGCATAATAGGTAAAACCTATATATATAAATCCACTCCCCCTTGATCCGTAAACCATATGTATGTAGTAAGATACTACTTAATAATTCTCCCCTTTCTTTGTCAAAAAAAAGGCAAAGGTGAAAAATCGGGATCGAAATGAATCTTAACAAACGAGTATTCAAGACTAAAGAAACACATACCAACTTTTCGTTTAGACGATATCACTAAGTAAACTTAGCAATTTCATAAAGGAGATGTATATGTACAAGTATCTCCTACAAATTCCACATCCGCTCTCCCCACAAATTAAGATATGACGATTAACAAATTGAGTAGACTTGTATCCAAATATTTTTATCTCTTATAGCCAGTTACGAACAGAGAAGTTAAAAATAACTATCTTAATGTTAGAGGCACCAAGATCAAAATTTTCGTGAGAAAAATATATCATCGACAAAAACTAATCTCTAGGATAGTTAAGAACAAAGAGCCAACTTAAGCGACATGACTCAACATAAGAATGTATCTTCCCTATCCATGTACGGACGTGGAGATTAAAGTTCACTCCTTATTCCCTGGCGGTTATGCATTCAAGGAGATAAAAAGATTCCTATAGACCATCTTACAGAATCCAGATACAGTAATTTCACAATAAGCTTAATCGTAGAGAGATCAATAATGTGGTTCTCAAAAAGTTTACTCCTCTTTAGACCGTGACGAACAAAAAGAGTTGAGAGCTTAACTTTTGAGCATACATGAGATTTCTGTTCTAATCACCATAAATATGATAGCAAAGAACACATAAATCTCATAAGATAATGTAATACATATATATAATAGATAAAGATTAGGTATTGCAAGTTCATCTTTCAAAACTAAAATTTAACTAAATAAATCTTAAACATGCAAGATGAAAAGTGTTTGAAATAGCTTGTGTACTTACATAATATGCTTCCTAAAATCCTAGTTTTCGTGCTTTAACACAAGAATAAATTCTCACAAGAAGTTACCTATTGAATAAATCCGTAAAGAATTCTTTATCATCGCCAAACTCTTTGTCTTCAACGTGCTTCGGAACATACCGTTCATGAATAAGAGAGTTAACTCCGACAAACCTGTTTGGCTATTGTTTGATAAGTTCTTCCTGAATCTCGAGAGATTTTTGCAGAATATCTTTAAGTCTTTGCACTTCCATCTTGGTCTTCCTAAGTTCTTCCAGAAGAGTTGCAAACCTTTGTTGATTGGAGACTTTGGCCCTAGGTTTCTTCATATTCTTTTTCTTCCTCATAAAGATCTAATCTTTATCCTTAGGGTAGGATTTATCTTTTTCCTTCATGCTTGTGAAATCAACAACCATAGGAACACAACCGAACACATGCCTCACCAGAAGATATTGTGCTTGGATTCTCCATAATTCTTAAGAATGATATGGATTTGTGAATAAACACAAATATATAATGCTCTGTTGATGGTGGATTTTTGACGAAGGTCATATTCGTAAAATTGCCTAGGAAATTATGTAACTCTGATCAGCATCGTAATTATAAGAAATTCGTGTCTTCACCTTCCACAAGAGAAACCTCATCAAATGTAATAATATGTGACGGCAATATTAGGGGTTCTGAAGTAGAACCTTCAATATTCCATGTATTTAAAAGTTAAGTTGAAAGACAGTACTTCTTATTTGAATTCAGAATTCATCTATGGTGTGAACTTCCCCAGAATTATATTCAAAATTAATATGATAACTTTCGACTCATATCCGAATCAATTAAATACTCGTAGACACATTGTCTGCTAGTATAGAGCGACTAATTAAGTAAACCTAGTGCAATATTCATCAGTTGAATTCCTAGAAAAATATGCTAATTAAACCCTAATATTCACTTACTCAGATTTATGGATTTTCTCAACCTAATTCCATGGAATAATAATGGATATTCACCTTTCGGACATAAAAGGCACCCCCGAGTAAGCCCTGGTAAAAGGCACAGGTGTATTTAGTAATAATGCTCAAAAGAGCATCCAAAAAATGGAAGAACAAGGATATGGAAATTGTATCAAAATATGAAAAGGAAGAGAAATAAGATAATAATAAAATAAGAAAACCGTGAGGGGTGGGCCCACACAGCTAGCCGTCCAGCCATGCCGCCGGTTTTGGCCGGCTTCCCCCTATTTTCCCTTTATATTATTATTATTATTATTATTATTATTATTATTATTATTATTATAAAAGATGCCACAGGGGCTTTTATTGAAGGCAAACGTCTAATGACAAAGATTTGGCTGGGAGGCGCGCAACAAGTTGCGCCCCAACACCTTTCTGAATAATAATACCTAGCCTATGAAACAAAGAACTGCCTAAATTATTGTTTACATCATGACATGCCATACAGTTCTTAATCCGCTTCAAAAAGACAATAGTGTCATCACTCAACTCCCCCAATGTTGAAAATGCCAAAACACCGAACTCATAACCAAAAGAGGAACACAAGGCTGCATATTTGTTACGTTTGCGGGTAATGGCTGCGGCGATAGCATGACCAGGGGTGAAACTGCGGTTGCCACCTTTAGAGAATGGTGAAACACCAGTAACATCAAAGCACATATCTTTGCCGTTTTCCCAGTTGTAGACCATTATATCTGCCGGTTTAAGAGGAGTTCGCCTGTCCGACATAAGACCAATGGAAACTTCCTTTCTAGCCGCGACATTGGACTTATAGCATAATTCGGAAAACAAATCACGGACCATGTCATGACGGAACTTCTGACCAACTTCACTCGCGCAATGTATGGCATGGTCACCAAAACGATCCATCACTCGCTTGCAACAAGAACATGTGCTATCTTCCGTAAAGAGGGGGATACCCAACCTGTATTGGAGCACTGAACTGAATTGATGAGATCCCACAGCTTGGTTAAGCCCTTGGATCGGTATGGCTTTGAGGTAATCCTGTGCATGGGCCTTTCTGTTGCATTGCCATAAAACAGAATCGCGCTCCGACATTGTGAAAGTGGCAGGTATGTTCTTCTTGACAGAATCAAAGTAACGGATCGCGGTTGGTGCATAAGGCTGTGGGGCGATGTCATTCGGGTTGAACGTAGAAGAAGATAGACCACACACTTGAATATAATTGTCCAATGCGTTCGGAAGGG
This sequence comes from Papaver armeniacum, assembly GCA_023531295.1. Taxonomy (NCBI): domain Eukaryota; kingdom Viridiplantae; phylum Streptophyta; class Magnoliopsida; order Ranunculales; family Papaveraceae; genus Papaver; species Papaver armeniacum. Next base: position 112,246 of record JAJJWW010004049.1, read on the forward strand.
ATGACCAAGATCATTCGTCTTATTTGTAGAATGATATGTTGCAGCGGCTGCGTCTGGAAACATGATGCTATATAACAATATTGGATAGTATCGGCCATTGTATAAACACCCAGGCCTCCATCATTGATGGGAAGGGTAGCCAAGCGCTGTTGTAGTAAACCAAAACCCGGACCATCATCTGTAATCAAGTAGCGCAGGAATAACAATAAGTGATGATCAAAGCGTTGTTGGGCATGTTGCAGCGCCTGTGGCCTTGTGGTGCGCATCGTGAAGTACAATTTGGATACTCCAGCGCAATTACGAAGAAGCAGTAACTCGCTCTGAGGATCCTTTAGCTTTTTGACACAATCCATAAGGTGCGTGGTTTTATCAACTCTAGCCAAGATGGAGTCGCTGCAATATTGATCGTCCAAGCTAACAGGCCCGCCAAGTAGCCTGACACCACCAGATGGTTTTATTATTATTATTATTATTATTATTATTATTATTATTATTATACATTTTCCATTCATTTTTAATAGATAAATAGTATTACATTAACTAGTTGGAAGCCTAACAAGCTAAGCTCCAACAACGTACTACTACATTAAGCGAACAGGTTGTTGTGCTAGCCTACCAGCGAGCCTCATGGGCAACCTATCCAAGGGAGCCGAAGCGGATAGGGGGGATGAGATTGTGTCACAAGGGGGGCAAGATAACTCTACCTTCCATGTTAATTCCTGCAATATTACGCCATTGGGGGCTCGAACCTGGGACCTCCTAGAGCGCATGAAACTTTGGGAAACGGGGATTACTAGCTGAGCTAGGTGCCCGTTTTTGAAAGGATGCCACAGGGGGCTTTTATTAAGAGAACAAATCAAGTCAATAATTACAAGGTGCGTGTTGGCAGCCTAGAAACAAGCTGGGCACCAACCCCTTATTGAATAATAATGCTAACATGGAGAAAAAAAAGGTGAAGTGTTAGAGCACTGCTCGTTCGAACTCGCAAGCGTTGCTATCTCAAGCTTGTTTGTCAAGTTTAGTTGTCAAAACTATAAGTCTTGATTTCTAGTCTACTTATGCTATGTCTCGGATTAGGATAGAATATGTAGTTGAGTTGTAGACTTCACGACGTTCATTGATTGAAGACGAAGATCTACTAAGGGGAGCTTGGAGGAACTTCATCAACAAAAGGTATATGGAGACTTGAACTCATCTATCACTCAGAAGTCTATTCTATTTTATCTCCTATTGAGACTAAGTTGTATAGCTATATAGACTTTTACATTATACACATTTGATATTTCGAGTTGAGTTTAACTCGCTTATATCTTTCTCGAAATATGTGTTGAAAAGCTTTTTGCTTTAACTACGTTCATCATTATTCTTGACGAAAGTCAAAAGATGATCATGTAAAAATCGCATGGTAACATCTTACATGATTTGTGTGAAGCTTGATCATTTGATGTAGACTCGGAATGTTTCGTATTGATCATTCGATCACTTGAAAATTGCTTATAAGCTAATAGTTTATGTGAGACAGCTATTGTCGTCTTCTAAGAATGTTTCAATGATTGAAATGGGAGTTTAGAATAATTAATTATTGTCTGGATATAGCACAGTATGCATACCCGTATGGAAGAATGATTCGGGTCCAGGAACCAAGTATGCATACCCGTATGCGGACGATTTTAACTGTCAAAGTCCAGGAACTAAGTTTGCGTAACCATTTGCAAATTGTTTCACCTGAATTCGGTCCGGAACGACAGTATGCATACCCGTTTGCGAATTGTCGGAAAGGATCAAGTCCGGAACTTAAGTTTCCGTTTGCAAACTTATGTGGTTAAGTTCTAAAATCGGTTAAGTATGATTTCATACTCATGAACAAATACATTATAAATTAAGGAATGCAATCTTTGCAAACCGTGGCTAAAATGTTCATGAACAGATTCTTTAGAATCAATCCAATTTTGCTTCAATTGTGTCTTGTATACTTCTATGAGAATATAAACAATTGAACAACTCTATGAGTAACAAAATTAGATTCATTTGATTATTATTTGATCTAGAAGTGTTAAGATGAATATGGTTAATGTTATTGAGCCAACTCAATATACACATTTAGGTACGGTTACCCATATCTAAATGAAAGTATATTTCCTTTGTGAGTAACTAGCTAAGACTATCTAACGGTGGAAAGATATTAGCTTGAATCTTAAAACATGTTTCATCTAACGGTGAATATTGATTGCTTTGTTACAAAGTTATCAAACCCTGATTTGAAGACTATATAAGGGAGAACTCTAGCAACTGGGAAACCTAATCCCCACACCTCAAGTGTGATACTAGTTGCGACTAGAGTCGATTCTCCTTTAAGCTAGGGTTTTCATAAAACCATTATAGGTTAACGACTTCATTGGGATTCTGAAGCCAGGCCCAACTATTTTCTCTGTAGTTGCGTGTTCTGTTCTTACTTGTTCTATCGTATTGAGTACTATCTTCTCTAAGATTTGCTCGAGATTTATCTCTGATAGGTAAGATATAAAAAGTAATCACAAAGCTCTTTGTCTCATTCTTTGTGATCCCACAATAACTTGTTTTACTACCATATAGTTAAGTATTGTGAGGTGATTGATATTTCTAGGCTGTTCTTCGGGAATATAAGACCGAATTATCAATTGGTTCCTGTTCACCTTGATTTATCAAAAGACAGAATAAAAACTTCGTAGGTATTTCTGTGGGAGACAGATTTATTTATCAGAATAGACTTTTCTGTAGGAGGCGGATTTGTTTATCAAGTCTTCGACTTTGGGTCGTAGCAAATCTTAGTTGTGGGTGAGATCAGCTAAGGAAATCAAGTGCGCAGAGTCCTGCTAGGATTCAGAGACGTAAGGAAAGCGACTGTACCTTAATCAGTCAGAGATTGGTTAGGGCTTAAGTACATTCCAGTCCGAAGTTAACTTGTTGTAGGCTAGAGTCTGTAGCGGTTTAATACAGTGTGGTGTTCAAATCTGGACTAGGTTCCGGGGTTTTTCTGCATTTGCGGTTTCCTCGTTAACAAAAATTTTGGTATCTGTGTTATTTCTTTTCCGCATTATATTTTTTTATATAATTGAAATATCACAGGTTGTGCGTAGTTCAATCAATTGGTAAATCCAACCTTTGGTTGTTGATTGAAATTGATTGACACTTGAACATTGGTCTTTGGTACTGTTCAAGTTGTTTCTCATATTAATCAGGTTCACGAATTTCTATCTGTTTGATTTGCTGATTACATTGATAAAAATAGATATAACTCTTGGATATATTTCCTTGATCGAGTCTGACTGTCTAGTTGATTCTCTTGGAAGTATATTGGAGTTAGTCCATACATATTGCCTAACGAAATATTGGGTGCGGTTGTTAGACCCCCGCTTTTTCATGAAGGTTGAGAGAAAATCTATGAAAGAAATTCAGAGATAATGCCGGAGGCAGATTTACGATTTTGATCGCATACCGAAATCGCTTAGGAGACTCTCTTTCTCTATCTTCTCCCTTATTATTACAATTATTATTATGAAAGGGAGCCTCAAAGGGCTTTTATTTTAAAAGCAAATCATGTCAATAATTACAAAGAGCGTGCTGAAAACCTAGAAAAAATACGGGCACCAACATCTTTCTAAATGGTAATACCTATTCTATGAAAAAGAGAGCTACCTTCTTTGTAATTAGCATCTTGACTGGCAAGATAGTTCTTCAGCCTTCTCAAAAGCGTACAAGTATCGTCGCTTAGTTAACCAAGAGTTGAGAAGTCCAAAACACCAAACTCATATCCATGTGCCAAGCACTTGTCTAGATACTTGTTATGCTTACGAGTGACAGTGTCAGAAATTACATGTCCTGGTGAGAAAGTGGTAGTTCTAGCACTTGTGAAAGGTGAAGCGCATGTGATATCAAAGCACACATCTCGACTATTTTCCCAGTTGTAGACAAGTAAATCTGCCGGTCTCATAGCATGAGTGTTATTAGACAAGAAGCTCATAAGGACCTTTTTGCGAGCGGCCACGCCGGCTTTATAGCAAATATCTGCTAAAACATCACGAACCAGGTTGTGTTGAAATTTTAAGCCGACCCCGCTAGCACAATGTATAGCATGATCGCCGTTTATATCCATGGATCAGTTACAGCATGAGCATAAGCTATCATTTTCAAACATGGGTATACCAAACCTGTATTGAAGGACATCACGAAATTGACGAGGCCCAATAGCTTGTTGAAGCCCTTGAATTGGTATAACCTTACGAAAGTCCATGGCATGCTCAGATCTGTTACATTGCCAAAGAACTTATTCTCTTGAAGATAGGGAGAATTTGTGGGCACTTCTTCCTTAATAACATCAAAGTATCGAGCCGCCAGAGAGTTCATGAAATGTGGGGCGGCATCCTTGATATTGAAGTTAGAAAGAGAGAGACCACGGGCTTGAGTGCATATATGCAAAGCATGCTGGTACTTTTGGCTTGCATCGAAGGAGGTTGTATGTTGTAAGATAGTATCCTGCAGGAATTGAGTTTGCACACATGATGCTAAATAGCAATACTTGGAAGTGTCAGCCATAGTATAAACACCTAACCCATCGTATTTAATAGGCAAAGTTGCGATACGTTGTTGAATCAAACCAAACCCAGCACCATCTCCAACTATTAAATGTCGCAAGTATTGAAACAACATTGTATCGAAATGTGTTATGGCAGGTTGAAGTGCTGAAGGGAAATTTGTACGTAATGTGAAGTACATCTTAGACACACCGGTGCAGTTACGTAAAAGAAGAAGTTCAATCTGAGGGTTTTGCAACTTTTTGATGGAATTCATAAGTTGTGCAGACTTCTCAACTCGACTCACAACCATGTTACTGCAATACTCCAGGTTAGTACTCACTGGTCCTCCAAGTAACTTGACACCCTCAGTGGGTTTACTAATGTTGGCAGGGAAAACACCGGCTGTATCTCTCCTTGGATCGATTGTTGGCCAATAAATTTCAGTCTTGCTAATATTTAAATATAGACCTCTTGAAGGACCTTCCTCCTAAATTATTTTGAGAGTTTTGGCCACCTCTAGAGTGTCACCAGCAACGGTGCCATCGTCCAGATACCATGCATGTAGGTCGAGTATACATTCCGAAGCAATCTTGTTTACCAGTGGGTGTAAAATGAGAGAAAATAGTAGTGGCCCTAAAGGGTCACCTTGCTGCACTCCTTGTGCTGATGACAGGACTGAGTTTTTATAATAAAACCTAGCCGGTTTTGCATAGCAAAACTCGACCCGTCTAGATATGCTAGGGCATCTGGCTCTGACCTCAGTGACCAACACGGTTCTATCCACTAAATTGAAGGCATTGGTGAAATCTGTAAGCAACATGGTCATTTTGTCTTGTCTTCCTTTCAATTCATGATCTTATTTGCAGAATGTAGTATGCCCTCACTGCCGCATGGTATATCCACACCAAAATTGGTGGTTTCCCAAGGATGATGTCTTTGCCCACGGATGTAGCTGTCAATTCTGAACATAGCCGTCGCCAAATTGTACCCACTGCAATGGGTCTCAAACCTCCACCTGGTATGAGTAGAGGAGTTAATGGTGCGCTGGCTACATACTCACCAAGAACTGCAGGGAATCTTTCATCCAAGCATAAATTAACTACACCATCCATAGATTGTAAGAGGTCATCAGAAACTTCATTCTTTGCATCGAGAGCGTCTAGCAAGTGCTGATCCCGAAGACCGTCTCTACCACATGCATTTCCCTATGGGAAGCTTTTTTAGAGCCTGCAGACTTAAGTTGGAATCAACAGATAATGCAGCTGTTGAGATATTTTCCAAAGGGATAACAGGTGGCAGCGCAGATGGGCGCATAAATAATAATTACTTTTTTTTGAAGCATAAATAATAATTACTATATTCGTAATAATTATTTTATAAAGAGTATTACAAGAATCTAGTTGGAAGCCTAACAAGCTAAGCTCCAACAGCGTACTAATACATTAGTTGAACAGGTTGTCGTGCTAGCCTACCAGCGAGCCTCATGAGGAACCAGCCAAGGGAGCCGAAGCGGATAGGGGGCATATTATGTCGCAAGAGGGGCAAGATAACTTCACATTCCATGTCAAATTCTGCAATTTTGCGCCATCCGGGACTCAACCTGGTACCTCCTAGAGCGCATAAAACCTTTGAGGAACGGGAATGACCAGCTGAGATAGCTATCCGTTTTCATTGAAGAGACACCGGTGAAAACTTTTATTAGAAAAACAAATAACATAGTTCAATGCACAAAGGTAGTTGGAAGCCTAGCAACAAGTTGTGCTCCAACTCCCTTTTGAATAGCAACGCCTATTCAATAGAAAAGAGAACCGCCTATTTTTCCATTCAAGTCGTGGCTTGCCAAATAATTCTTGAGTCTCTTCAAAAATACTGCAACATCATCAGTTAGTTCACCCAAAGTGGTGAATACGAGGACACCCAATCTGTAGCCGTGAGCCATACATTTATCTAAATACTTTGTGCGTTTACGAGAGATTGCCCTTGAGACGGCTTGACCGGGTATGAAGATGCTAACACCACCACCTGTGAAAGGTGAAATATTGGTAATGTCAAAACACCTATCTTGTCCATTCTCCCAATTGTATACGAGGAGGTCAGCGGGTTTTAGATCTCTATCATTGTCAGATAAAAAGCCTACAGCCACCTATTTCCGCGCTGCAACGCCTGCTTTGTAGCAAATATCTGCAAAAATATATCGGACAAGATCGTGTCGAAATTTTAGCCCCACATCTTTTGTACAATGCAATGCATGATCACCGTAAATATCTGTTTATGCAAATTTATGGACTATAAACTTTGTAAGGAATTTAAATTTTGGACTATAAACTTTGTAAGGAATTTAAATTTTGGACTATAAACTTTGTAAGGAATTTAAATTTTGGATCTAAATATGTATATTCTCCTAAAAGGAACGAAAGATATATTTGTTTCCTTAATTATGCAAATTTCTTTAATATTTTAGATCGGGTCCTATTAAAAATGAATTTATGAATATAAATGATTTAAGGGTATATTAGAGAGTTCATTGGAAATATATGACTATAAACAGAAGCTGGACACAATTTTGAAACAGACGAAAATGGAATAGAGGACATTCTTTTTGAAACAAGGGAGTAATATTATAACTGATCGAACTATCAGTTGCTCTGCAAAGCAATATTTCTCATGTTGATTCATCCATCAAAATTCGAGAGCTTCATATTGATGCAGCTATCAATATTTATTAGTTCATCAACCAATATTTGGTTCGACAGTCGACCATTATCTTAATATTATAATCTCTCCCTTTCATTCGACCGACTCATGACACATGGATCGACATGAACGTCTTATGATCATTCAACAATGGTTATTTTTACGACTTCCTGTCAAGTGCTCGACGCACCAACATAATGGTTTATGATCGATCCAGCAATCTCATTCACATATGCTCTTCAATCCAAATCATTTAATATCATTACTGCTTCATCTAGCATAATGATATGTCACGTTCATCAGTAACTTGATTCAACATCCATGGTCCATAGAGCATGTTGTTGTTTTATCAAGCAATTCATGCTTCATCCATCATGACCTTGAACTACAAACTGTTCAGTGCATTAGTTAAAAATCATAGTCTTAGGTCAAAGATTGACTATATAAAATATGACTGCAAAGCAGACTTTCATATGAGATATCAATTCATGTCACATGGGGGGATATTCATTAGGGTTTCGCTCTGGCGGCCTACATCACGTGCGATGTGCAATACATCCATGATGAGAAATGTGAGTAAGTCGTGCTGACATACTTGATGGTCAATCAACTGAGTCTTCTACACATAGTGGAAGTGTTTTTGCACGTTCTCTCACTTTCCCATTATTCTACTTCCTTCAACTGTCACCACTTACAAGAGATCGATGTGCTGCAATAAATAGGTTCCTCAACCCATGGTTTGATAAGATAAAAAGAACAACAGAGACAATCGAATCAATTAAGACTCATCACTGTCAATTATCAAACACTTACAGAGAATTTCTCTCGTCCACACGGAGAATTCATCTTCAAAGCAGTTCAACATATCACATCATCAATTGATAAATCTCCATTGATCTCTACACATTCTCAGCTTCCCTCTCTACAGGCGACCCTTCACCTTCCTTATGACCGAATTGAATCTGGAATGGCCATCGTCTTGGTTTAGGCTAGAGTCCTACAGATTAGTCTCTCGAACACAAAGTACTCCCGTGTAGTACATATGTTTAAAGGTTCAGATTATTTGCTTCATCGAGCACCTTCCTCTAGAAAACCAACGAGTCGTTTTTACCCGCAGACATGCTCAACAAGAAATCTTCTTTTGGAAGAATTCCAAAGTAGGTGCAGTCTAGAAAGAGGTAACTAACTATCCATGCAAGGTTTTAGAACCGATAAAATACATAGTATTTAGAGAACCGGTTCACGTACTAGAGATAAATCAAACTAAAAAGATTAAAATTCACTTTTATCCTTCCTTTAAGTTTGTATAGATTATAGTCTTTTCAATACCATTACTTTAAATATAGTTCAAGGTGAAATCGTTTGCTTAAAATTGTGAAACACTTTGTTAATTCATGCCAATTCAAGTTTAACATATCAATTTGTATGATTAGATTTCTAAGAGCATACGCGAAATCTTAGCTAGTCAAGTACACATTCCCATGGATCATGTTCTCGTCTCTTACTTAAGAGTCATATAGGTAGTATAAATAGTATGATAAGATCATAATACGTAATTGACATCCATATTAAGTCATTTTGGAATTCTAAAATATGGTAGCGCCGAGTCATGAACTACGTAAAATTGGTGAGAGGCTAAAGTAGGATTCTAGGGTTTATGAAAGTGAGTTACGGGAGGTCGTGAAAAAGCGTGGGTCTAACAACCACACCCAATATTTCGTTCGGCAATCTGCATGGACTAAATCCAATATAATTCCTATGGAATCAACTAGACAATCAGACTCAATCAAGGAAAGATATCCAAGAGTTATATCTCTTTCTCAAATTAATCAATCAGCAAATCAACAGGAATGAATCCGTGAACTGATTGGTATGAGAATAACTTGGACGGTACCAAATACCAATGCCCAAGTGTCAATCAATTTCAATCAACAACCAAAGGTCGGATTTACCAATTGATTGAACTACGCACAACCTGTGATATTTTAATTATATAGAAAATATAATGTGGAAAAGAAATAACACAGATACCAGAAATTTTGTTAACGAGGAAATCGCAAATGCAGAAAAACCCCAGGACCTAGTCCAGATTTGACCACCACACTGTATTAAGCCGTTACAGACATTAGCCTACTACAAATTAACTTCGGACTAGAATGTAGTTGAGCCCTAACCAAGTGTCACACCGATTAAGGTACAGTCGCGTTCCTTATGCCTATGAATCCCAGCAGGACTCTACGCACTTGATTCCCTTAGCTGATCTCACCCACAACTAAGAGTTTGCTTATAAACAAATCTGTTTCCCACAGAAAAGTCTATTCTGATAGATAAATCTGTCTCCCACAGAAGTACCTACGAAGTTTTTGTTCCATATTTTGATAAATCAAGGTGAACAATGGACCAATTGATAATCCGGTCTTATATTCCAGAAGAACATCCTAGAAATATCAATCACCTCACAATAACTTAACTATATGGTAATAAAAGAAGTTATTGTGGAATCACAAAGAATGAACAAGTAAGATCAGAACACTTTGTGATTACTTTTTATATCTTACCTATCGGAGATAAATCTCGAGCAAATCTTAGAGAAGATAGTACTCAATACGATAGAACAAGTAAGATCAGAACACGCAAATACAGAGAAAATAGTTGGGTCTGGCTTCACGAGTCCCAAATGAAATATACCTTCATTTAGGTATGGGTAACCGAACCTAAACATGTACATTGAGTTGGCTCAATAACAGTTAACCGAACTTAGCCATATGAACACTTTTTTCTTAACCACATTCATCTAACACTTTTAGATCAAATATGATGATCAATCAATCATGAAAGATAATAAAATGAATCTAATTGTGTTACTCATAGAGTTTTTCAATTGTATATATCTCATATAAGTATATAAGAACCAATTGAAACTAAATCAGATTGATTTGTAATTGTACAAAGTACTTATACCGAAATCAATTCATGAACATTAAGCCACGGTTTGCAAAGATTGCATTCCTTAATTTATTAATGTATTTGTTCATGAGTATGTAAACATACTTGACCGATTTTAGAACTATAACCACTAAGTTTGCAAACTGGTATGCAAACTATAGTTCCGGACTTTGGTCTTGTCCAGCCGTTTGCAAATTGGTACGCAAACAGCCGTCCCGGACCTAATTCAGGTAGAACCGTTCGCATACTGGTATGCAAACTTGGTTCCAAGACTTTTCAGTTAAAACCATTCGCACACTGTTATGAAAACAAGGTTTCCGGACCTGAATCATACCACAACATTTTTCACACTGGTATGCATACTGTGTTGTATCTAGACAAAGGTTAATTGTTCTAAACTCCCATTTCAATCATTTAAACATCCTTAGAAGACAACAATGGCTGTCTCACACATACCATTAGCTTATAAGTAATTTTCAAGTAATCGAATGATCAATACGAAACTTTCCGAGTCGACATCAAATGATTGTCTCACACAAATCATGTAAGATGTTTCAAGGCAATTTTCACATGATCATCTTTTGACTTATTATTTAGTTTCCAACAAATAAATTGTTTCCAATTACTAAACTCGTCAAGAATATTGATGAACGTATCTAAAGCAAAAAGCTTCCAACACATATTTCGAGAAATAGATAAGCGAGATAAACTCGGCTCGAAATATCAAATGTGTATAATATAAAAGTCTATATAGCTATACGACTTAGTCTCATTAGGAGATAGAATAGAATAGACTTCTGAGTGATAGATAAGTTTTAGTCTCCACATACCTTTTGTTGATGAAGTTCCTCCAAGCTCTCCTCAGTAGATCGTCGTCTTCAATCAATGAACGCCGTGAAGTCTAAAGCTCAACTACACATTCTATCCTTATCCGAGACATAGATATAAGTAGACTAGAAATCAAGACTTATAGTTTTGATTACCTGAACTTGACAAACAAGCTTGGGATAGCAACGCTTACGAGTTCAACCAAGCAGTGCTCTAACAATCTCCCCCTTTGTCAATTTTGGTGACAAAACCTGTTGGAAATATTATGCGGTTTCGGTTTCTTGGAAATCATGTTACTGCAACAAACAAAATACTAACAAGAACAAAGTTAGAAAGACTTATCGGATTGGTTGATCCAGGCGAGGTAATCCTCTTTCCTTAAAGACAATTCATCCCCGCATACGGTGCTCACGGTTCTACGGATGTCGCCTTCCAAGATACAACGATCACGCCTTATAGTAAGTAGCACTACAATACTATTAGGCCGGCGAATATTGAAAATTATTGTGCTCTTAAATGACTCTGACTCTTGACATAAAGACTTGTTTTCTGCTTCTCAAAAACTTGTGAAAACTCATACAAAACAAAACAAAGAGATGGGTTTATATAGAGTCAATGATGACTCTACAAGGTGTCTTTTCACTAATAGGTGACTCCCCATGGCCAATGATGACTCTCCTTAACACCTATTCATGACTAGGTGTCTTATGGTGAAAAGACTCAACCTAAAACATCTCTTGGAGTTTAAATCTTGAAACTAATTTTCACTCGAATAATAATTTTAACTTAAAATTCCAACAATCCCCCACATGAGTGAAAATACAGACTCAACAAAACTTACAAACTTTTAAGAGCACAAGCAGAAAATACAATAGAACCTCTGTAAATTAATACTCGCTAAAAAAATAAAATTTCTTAGTCCCTTCTTGGGTCTATAGTGCTAAAATAATAATTTCGACAATATAATAATTTAATACGTTTCAAAAATCTCCCTTAAGTATTTATAGGTCCCAAATATTATACAAATTAATAATTACTAATAAGAAAATTAAAAAGTTATACGTATCAAACTTTAGGAAACTATGAATCAATAGTTGCTTGTTTTTATTGAAGTTCAAATCTAATTGTACTTCATCCCTAATAGTTCGTAATGCACTCATAAGACCGGAGTTGCATTATTATATTACAACAAATTATATTCCAATGAATAATTATCTAATTTTTTGTAGTCACTTCAAATTCCAAATCGTTCAAATTAAATGAGTCAAATTTAATTTATTGACGTTATCAATAGGAAATATTCTCTAAATTAATATATTACTAATTCATCTTTAAAACAATAAATTATTAATTTATCGATAATTTAATATCTCTATAAATTAATAAAATTTAGTGGTCCCAAGGCTATTAAATTATAGAGTTTTAACTGTATAATGCATCGGTAAATGGTAGCTTGTGGCTTTGAACCAAACCTAGTGAAAATTTTACGGATTTACTAGCCAATCAGTGGACGCGATGTCGTTGAACTGTCAGCCGTTGATGTAAATCGATACAATAAATCTCACATATTATATCTCCTTATAATCGTCAAATTCTCGGTTGTGTTCATTTCGGCCCTGAACGTTCTCGGAATTCTATGAGTGCTCTAGATTAACCTAGCCTTTAAAGTTATCATAGAAGCGGCCCCACTTCTCACTCATATAGGTGATCTCATATTAAAAAGTATCCTGCCATACTTTTCTTAGTTAAACTAAGCTATAAGAATCATTAAGAGAAAATCTCAACCTCTTACGTGACAGGCAACACTGACTCGTACCATAGGAATGGGAAAGAGAAAATCTCTTTCAGTGTTATCTGGCGAGTTCGTCACAACTTAGTTTGCCCTTTTGAACCTAGACCATGGGATCTCCAATCGCTTAGGTTGGGTTACCGCTGCAACTTACTCTTTAGTAAGGCTATAAACCCATTCCCCTCGATGATGCAATTATAAGCTCTCTCTAAAATTTGTATCCATTGTCGCGACTTGATACAATTCTCAAATACTATCTCTTTTAGACGCGCGTATTTGAGAGCAATTGCTTTATGGTATTGATTTGACCTTGTATTTGAAGGAACATACCATAACACCATTTTAGGCACCCCACATTTGATGAATTTATCAATATAACACCTTTTCGTTGTATATGATAAACACCACAATTTTGTGGCTTACTGGTTTTAAAAATCCGTCAATTACTTCGCTTTTCCGTTAGCAAAAATTGGTGCCAAACTTAAATTCCAAATCATCTCTTATGGTTCTGTTTGCAACCAAACCAAATTCAGAATTAGTTCCAAACAGATGTGCATTCACAGTAATGCTTTCGGAAAATGAGTCATTTGTCCAAATATTTTTAAAACCTGGTTCAAATGGACGAGTAAAAATTAGTATGGGTAAAATGGACAAAAAAAAATAGCAAGGATGAAACTGGATTCATCCTGACTTAAACTTAAAAAATAGCAAGGATGAAACTGGATGCATTCTGATATAAATTAAAAAAAAAAAAAATATTTGAAAATAGGTAGGATGAAACTGTTTACATCGTGGCTATATTTGTATTTTTGTCCATTTAAACAGTATCAAAATCTAGATGTCTTTTTCACCCAAAATTTGTTGATTTTGATCTTTTTAACCAATTTTGTGTAATCCTTTGGGTATGACGACTACACGCCCAGGCCAAACCCAACGATTCTTCATATCGTATGGAATTCACAGTTCCATAAGAAGGGTACTTAGCACTCTCTGTTTCCACAATCTTGCCTTGATTAGTGGGGAACTCCATAGCGCGTTAGATCCAAACAGTCACCACCTGGTTGTATTTGGATTCAAAAATTCTACTGTAAAAGCTTTTCTCAAAAGCTATAATTTCTGACAAAAATTAAATTGTACAGATAACGTCTTCTCCCCCACATTTCATGATCATTTTACGTGTCATGAAATTACAGCAGTTCCACATTAGTTAGAGAACCATCTCTAAATGAATGAATGCTTCACAACTTGGCCATAGTTGTGCAAAATCTAACTTCCACAGTTCCCTAAACTATGCGAAACATGTATCCATCGTATACAGACTAGTGTACAAAGTAACAATGGTGGCCGTTGTCGTAATCGGGCATGACTTAATTTAGGTCAGGTTAACTTGACTAATCAACCTCTTACTGCTGCCTTTCCAATTTCGGTAATATGATAACATGCCACCGATCAGCACTTACGAATCCATGTCCATGTTTGACAGGAAACATTCTAAGTCAGGGCCACCAGAATTTGGATACGACCCAATCAAGACAAAGTTGTATACTAACTACAATGTATATAAAAGTAGGAAATACCAATAGGTCCTACAAATAATATATTAGAGGAGTCTAGTCCAGTTGACCTAGTCAACTGTCTGTTTGGTCCTTTTTGGAAATATGTATTACTAGGATATGACCCGTGCCGTAACGGCACGGGCTCTGGTTTGTTCCCGGTGGAGTAACATGGATAAAAGACATCAGTATAGTTATGACTTGACTACTATAAGTATGAGTTTGTGCCACTTATATTGCTTTGCCGGCAGTTCCACCTGTTATGCATGGACTAATAAATCCTCCAAATGAAGCAGCCGAACCGAAAACATTATAAATGAGACATTTGAAAATAATTCAAAATAGACAAATCACAGTTAAAAGAAAAATCGCCCATATTTGCATTTTAGTGCAAATCGTAAAGGAGTTTGTAACAGTAATCCCTTTAACCCCACTATGACAAATAAGAATCACACAATTAGAATGAAAAAACAAAGATAGATGATTATAAAATTCAATTTAGAATACCGTAGGACAACTATCCAAAGGTTGTTAGAAAAAATCTACATGAGTAAAAGCCTGAGATATTAAAAAAGTGAGAGATTAAAAAGTGCTCCAGTTAAATTACTTAAACAGCACATATAGTTATTTGCATCGAAAATGATTTGTCCACCGTGAGTGAGCTGGGCATCGGGATAATCTCGCGTGACACACTCACGGTGGCCTCATCCCAGCCATAACAGCTCGCCCCTGCTAAACTCGAGGGGTGCCCACCATGACTGTGTTAGGCGGGATTATGTCGGTGGTGCCCAGCTCACCGTACATGTAAAATCGTTCTATGTGCATGTCAACCAAAGATGGCGTATTGCTTTCTGTTACATGTCGTGCCGGAGATTTCACTTCCAAATATAACTTGGTGTAAAAGACAACTTTGTCTCTTTTCACCTAGAGCATAAGCAATACGCCATCCTGAGTTTAAAATGCTACATAACCAAGGAGATTAAATTCGAGGTCATTTTACAATCTCTCTT
This sequence comes from Papaver armeniacum, assembly GCA_023531295.1. Lineage (NCBI taxonomy): Eukaryota > Viridiplantae > Streptophyta > Magnoliopsida > Ranunculales > Papaveraceae > Papaver > Papaver armeniacum. Next base: position 127,619 of record JAJJWW010004049.1, read on the forward strand.
GTTCTGCAGAACTGGGCACTCTCAAGTCATAATAATGGTACCTCTATAAGTGTGACGGTGTTGCATCATCTGAGCCAGGAAACAAAACAAAATGCCTAAGAAACATGTACAAAAATGTCTAATCATGATATACGGTTGTAAAATAATTAAGTAGCCGTAGATATCAGCATATAACAGCCGCCAACTGTTAAACTCTATGACTATGAATCCTATGATAACTCGTGGTTGATCTTTAGACAGTTTATGAATCCTTGGTCCTTCCCCGTATTAAGGTGCTATATATAAATGAATTTTTATGGCAGTTACAAGATGATGAAGAGAATGGCAATCTTGGTGCGCTACTACTACATGAGAAGTTTCATGAACCCAATATTCGGATTGGATCGTAAAAAAGATATTCATAGTAGTCATTTGATTCATTATGGTTGTTGATCGCAACAATCAACTAACATTCATAGTAAGGCTAGTATATTACTGAAGCTTGAAAAGAAATTGTCATGTGGTGGTAATAGGTTCATCTCGGTTATCCAAAAAAATTACAAATAGCAACCTCTTTGATTACAGATTCGTTGTTCCTAACAACATAAATAGGCATCATTACGAATAAAGATCAAATGAAACACATCAAATGATCAAGATTTCAACTACGTAAATATTTTTAGATCCATCGAGTAATTTTCTCGAGTACTTTCAAGACATACGGAGAGAGATTGGTCTCGAGAAGCTCGTAATCTGACTGGTGGGTCATGGAAAGATCAGCGATTATGGCTCCATGATATTGCAAATGAATGAGGCAGAGGTTTTCTTGCCCTGAAGTAGGTATTAGAAAAATGAAGAATCATTAGATGAGCATAACAAAATCCGGAGTCCATTGTACCATGTTTAATAATTTCTACTTGAGAAGGAAATGATCTGATGGAAGCTCCCACAAATGACTTATACAGTTAAGTAAGATAACAAATTTTAATGATTCATTCTAGGTATATTTCAATTTGATATCTATGGTGAGGAAATGGCATGATTGGCATCTGTTGGATCCACGGATCGATGACCCTTTAACTATCCGAGTTCCTTATTGAGAGATCAAGTTGATTTGTTATTTAAGTATTTAATAACACTCGATCAACTTGCATTAAGCAAACCAAAGAAATAGACAATCTGATTATCCTTGAATTTCCATGATTCGAAGTCTTAAAAGTCTTTCTAAAACTATATAATATGAAATTTTATTTTTGTCTTGTGCGAGCTATTATTTCAATTTACAAACACCATATCTCCTCTCGAAAGTTTGTTAGTACTACGTAAACTTATGGACACTAATGCGCATAAGTAGAATATTGAAATGGAAAGAACAAATGTGTTATAACCCATGAGATGTATAAGACTAATAAGAGAGATAAACTGTGCTTGCAAATGAAAGCATACATAGATAGTAAATATTGTAGTATCATAAAGAATGAAAGCTTGCCTTGCATAGTATTAATATTACCTCATCAAGTCATAACATCCGAACAACTTCACCAAGACCTAAAAATACAGTATGCTGTAATAGTTAAGAGTTAAAAGTGCAAATGAGGGATACTGGAGGATCAAATTATATATATATATATAGGGCAAGCTTGATACCAAGTAATTGGCTCAATATGAGGAAGACTGTTAAAGAAAGTTTGGGAAGAATGTTGTAAAACATGTAGACGGGGCAAAACTTCCAAGCTGGGCTCTTTTGAAGAGATGAGGAGAAATTTAAGAAGTTATTGGCAGGTGCTCGTAAGCTTTCAGAGTATAGGCTTAGGAAAGGGCATCACAGAAGTCCATAATCTGATTGTAACAACAAATACAAACCGATGCCGTGACTTGAACCAATATTTAAAACATCCGAATTAATAACTCAAAACATATATATATATATATAACCTAAAATATAGAGTCATTCTTCAAAAAGAGTACATAAGGTATATATCCAGGAGGCTCTTTTAAAGTACAAAAATAAACCCGATCAAACTAAAAACTACATTCGATTGAACAACTGTCATGTGTTATTGAGCATTAAATTAAAAGGTAGAGAACAAAGTTAAAACAAATTTAGAGCGGAAAATACGGAGATGCGATCAGAACTTATATGATCAGATATTAAGATAAACTAAAAGAGACCATCTAAATTTTAAAACTACTACCCAATAAGCACAGGATACCGCTTGTAGTTTGTCTGCAGAAATGCACATCGATGAGTCATTTTGTTGGATTACTTGAGGATGAAATCTGGCGTTCCATTCTTTGGGATACCCTTAAGCAAAAAAATGTCATCTCCATACCCTTGAACGACACCATTTTGATGGTAACATATGGTTATTTCTAGCACACTGGCCATTATATTATCAAGCTTCGTCAAAATACAACTATCAGTATTTTGCTCACTTGTCGAGTGACGAATCTGACGATAGATGCAATCTCGCATAAATGTATCTCTCATTACTAAAAAGGAGAAATCCACTGCCTAAGAGCATACATGCAAGCTCACATCAATGTATCCCTTATTACGAAATAAAAATACATAAGAAAAACCCAAAACGGCTCAACTGAACCGTATCAAAGTGTACGATATCAGATTCGGAGTAAAATATTTCAAAAAAGCGCAAAAAAAAAAAAAAAAAAACATCAAACAAATAAAAATCATGCCTTCTGAGCCAAAGCTCAAACCTCTTCTCCATTCGATCAACCACTCAAACTTTAAACCTAAATCCTCGACCAAAATTAGTACATCAACCAAAAACAATAAGATTCAATCCGGACCTCAACGAATAGAAATTATCTTTAGCATTGTAAATAAATTAAGCCTATTATAAACACTACGGAAATGATAAACTTACTGCAATGAACTTACCTTGAGGGAGAACTATCCAGTCAATTTCTCTTGACCTATAAAAAAAAAAAAATATTTAACAGTGAGCAATTTTAAGAAAAACTGAAACATGGATTGAAGATGAACTGGTAATTGACCTTGACCACTTTATATATGGATTTTGTCTATGTATTCAACCCTAAATCATCCCTGTTGTTAATAGCTTATAAATAAAATTCAATCCTCTCACAACGATGAGTGAGATCCCTTTGCATTGATTGGATTGGAAGGGAAAATTTTAACGCCCGAAGTTTAATGCAGAGAATAAATGCAAAGAGTAGGTAGTGGAAATAAAAATGGAAACGCTTGAAATTAAATACTCAAGAGTCGTATTCGCTCAATCTGGACAGTTGTTTATGTGTCTGAATTGTGAACTTCTAATCTAATCTAAACTCTATATAGGAGAGCCTAAACACATTTCAATGGCTCCATCTGGACCGTTCTTTATATCCCAAACTTTGTCCCTTATAATATAGATAGTTTGGTCATAGAAATAATGATTTGGTCTTAAGGTGACGTCATGGATGATGTAATTGTCATCTTGTAGTGGCAAAAATACCCTTTTGGGTCCATATTTACACAAAAAAAGAGAAGAAAATATCTTATTTTCAGATTCACTTTCTCTCTTCTTTATTTTCAGATTCACATTCTCTCTCTTCTTTATTTCCAGATCTAGTTTTTTCTTCTCCCCATTTTTTTTTCTCTGCTCATGATGAAGAAGATGAAGATGAAGATGAACTCTGTTTTTTTTAGCTTTTTATATGGAGTTCATTTTTGGAATGAACTCTGTTTTTTTAGCCTTTTATATGGAGTTCATTTCTGGAATGAACTCTGTTTTTTTTAGCTTTTTATATGGAGTTCATTTCCGGAATGAACTTTGTTTTTTTTTTTTTTAGCTTTTTATATGGAGTTCATTTGTGGAATGAATTCTGTTTTTTTTTTAGCTTTTTATATGGAGTTCATTTCTGGAATGAACTCTGCTTTTTTAGCTTTTTATATGGAGTTCATTTCTATAATGAACTCTGTTTTTTTAGCTTTTTATATGGAGTTCATTTCTGGAATGAACTCTGTTTTTTTTAGCTTTTATATGGAGTTCATTTCTGGAATGAACTCTGGTTTTTTTAGGTGATTTCTGAAAAGATAAGTAGAAATTAACAGGAGTTCATTTTGAAGAATGAACTGATACAAAAAAATAAGTAAAAATTAACACGAAAGGGTACTTTTGTCCATTTAATATTTTTAAATAATTATGGATAAAACAGTAAAGGCGTTTTCCCAAAGGACTAAACAGACATGGGACCACCTAAAAAGGGACCAAACGATATTTTTCCCAATATAAAACTGGATTTTCAACTGCCTCTTCCTTAAAAGGAAGATGAACGGCAGTTCATTTTTCTAGTACGGGGTCAAAGCAAAATGTAAACCCCAAATCCTTAACAGACCTTAAATCCTTTTTTAAAGCCAGTAGCATCCTTTTGGGATTCAATTGCGAACTCTGAAATTTGATGTCATCATCATCTTGTAGATACATCATATGACCACAATTCATCAAGTGCCGGGTGTAATGGACTTGTAAAATATAGGTCTGGGTGAAAAAGACACAACAAAACTTAGTCATATATACCCTTTACTTTAAACTTTATTCTTTATCATATCCCTTTCTCTCTCTCTTATTTATTTTTTTTTCCAATTTAAAATTAATCGCGAGAAAGGTCTTAACTTCCGAAATATAAGTCGGATTTTAATAAAATTTATATATTTGGAAAGTGCTCGAAAATCTCTACAAAATAAGATCCATTGTTGATATGAAATTCCAAAAAATAATATTTTATTTAAAACCATGCTGATTATACATTATGCACCCAGGTGCAACCAGGCCAAAATTTATATCCTATAAAAATATGCATTATGCACCCAGGTGCAACTCGGCCAAAAATTATTACATGTAAAAATATGCATTATGCACCTAGGTGCAACCTGGCCAAAATTTATTTTCTATAAAAATATGCATTATGCACCTAAGTGCAACCTGGCCAAAACATTTTCCTATAAAAACATGCATTATGCACCTAGGTGCAACCTGGTCAAAACATATTTCTAATAAGAATATGCATATACATTATACACTCGGGTGCAACCAGACCAAAACCTATGTCCTGCCAGAATATAACTTATGCACTCAGGTGCATCTTGTGTATTTCATGGATAAATTTAGGTTTATCCTACTAATCAACTGCGATATATTATGTGCAACCAAATCACTAGTTCATGATCTTGAATAATAAATCCAGCACCATTACCATCACATTCACCATTAAAACATCAACCAAATATAAGTACCACTTAAGAAAAATAAGACGAACAACAAAAAATTCAAAAAATATATATATATATATATTATGCACTTGGGTGCATTTAGACCAAAACCTATTTTTCTGACAGATTATACACTAAGCACTCAGGTGCATCTTATGCATTTTATGGATAAATCTAAGTTTAATCTAATAATCACCTGCAATTTATTATACACGACTAAAATCACTAATCCAAGATCTCAAATAAAATAATCCACCGCCATTATCATCACATTCACCATAATAAAAAGGTCACCAAACTTGTAAGCAAAATCTTAGCCGGAACAATGTCTTGGACTACTTAAATATATCCCCATGTATATATTCCAGTGGGATATTCCGAGATGATATAGCCCCAATACGTAATGACTGAAGGTGTTTCATACTAATGCCAAAATCAACATGCCAATAGCCTTCCACTGCCACATAAAAAAGACAAAAGTAAGAAGTACTCACCACTAAATAGATAGATCAAAATAAGTACATCATGAGGTGCAACAACTAAAAACCAGTTGCAGGCTTTCATCACATGGTCTAAATTCTAGAAGTATTAGTGGCTCCATCCCGATATGAGTGGACTAACTAATCTTTCTCGATACAAATTTCAGTCCCTCGGAGCAAATTAATAGCTAAAATTCAAACTATTAACCCATGACTTTTTGCGACAATGTCACCACTTATTACTGAGGTGTACACACAACAAACGATGAAGTCTTGTTGACTTAAAAGTATATGTATGCAAGTATCAGTATGCAACTATGTGGATTCTGCTAGGGGAAATTTCACAAACATCATATATGCATAACCAAATTCTCAAGCTAACTTAAGCAGGCAGAAATTCCAACACAAACCCAATATAAGAATTAGAGTTTACAATTAAAACCCATCTTAAAAACACATCTTAGCCAGAAAATATTCATGCACAAAGAAAACTAACCAAACGAATCCAAATGCAGCTACCACCAGAAATATTAAAACCTTAATAGAGGAGTTTACCTAATGGATTGATTCTTCAATTCCTTAAAACCAAGTGAATCCCATCTTCTTCCCTTTTTAGATCATTAATTATCATCACCAGATTCTTCGATTCATTCATCAGCAACCCTAGCTTCCATTTCTGATCTTGAAACTCGACCAAATTTCCACTAATTCGAGACCTATCATTCTTTGCCATGCTGAAATCCATGTTCAACAATCAACGGATCTGTGCTTCTTGCGTTTGAACTGAAGAAGAAGAGGAAGCTGTTTCAATTAGAAAAAGAAAAGGTTGTCGTCGCCGTTGAGGTTGTAAAAGATGATTGTTAAAAAGGGTATATTAGTATCGGGATATAAAATTAGTCATAAAGTTTGGGTGAAATATCCATAAAAGGTTATTTGAACCATAAATTTGAATATATGGCTATTTGAAAGGTTGGCGTAGTTTGCTTGTCTTTTAGATCCAGGAATTCAAATCTAGGGCCTATTTAACCAAAAAACTGCATCTCGTATCCCCACTTTGACTCAAACAATCATGCGATACACGAAACATTATTCGGCTAATGAAACAAGTAAAAATCGCATCTCTGGTTCTGTTCAAGAGTCAAATCAGAGAACACACCATTTTCCTAACAATGGTTTCTGAAAAGATGGATAAGGACGCGTCTTTTGAAGAGGGTTGTGTCTTGTAACTAATTGAAAACCGTTTAGACAATATCAAATAACAGAGAGGAGGTCAACCGTTTACATGATTAATTCACCAATAAAAAGAATGGTGACGGTTCACATAAAAAGGGTGTAACCTTTCCGGTAAAAGATGCCTCTTCAACACAGTCAAATACATGACTGAAAACTTAATGCATTCATATTACAAATGAAACGACACAAGCAGACACAGTATAGGTTTCCATGGCAACTTATCGTTCTCAAGGGCAGTTATCGTGATAGCCACTTGAAACGACAATAATTCACAAGATATTCACAAACTTACCTAGCAAATCTTACTTACGGAAAAAGAAAACTTCATGAGAGTCACCATGTCATTGCATCACAGATATTTATACTACTTATCTGATTCCATGGTGGTAATAACAGCTTGGAATATCTTAACACTTGAAAAAGGGGATAGAAATATGGATTTCTCTTCCTACATGACAAACTTGTTATGCAACAAATGAACGTTTCAGAAAAACAAAAATATTTCACGCATGTAGCTGTCAAGGCCAAATTATTAGTGTGACAACCACAGGAAATAGGAACGTCCATCTAACAAGCACGATGAAAATGCTTATCTCACAAAATTGAAACATGAAACATGTATAAACGATTATCCTAAGAAACCGAAATTACGAAGAAAGAATTGTCTTTAAGATTGTTGGAAATATTATGCGGTTTCTCGGAAATCATGTTACTGCAACAAACAAAATACTAACAAGAACAAAGTTATAAAGACTTATCGGATTGGTTGATCGAGGCGAGGTAATCCTCTTTCCTTAAAGACAATTCATCCCCGCATATGGTGCTCACGGTTTTACGGATGTCGCCTTCCAAGATACAACGATCACGCCTTATAGTAAGTAGCACTACAATACTATTAGGCCGGCGAATGTTGACGATTATTGTGCTCTTAAATGACTCTGACTCTTGACATAAATACTTGTTTTCTGCTTCTCAAAAACTTGTGAAAACCCATACAAAACAAAACAAAGAGATGGGTTTATATAGAGTCAATGATGACTCTACAAGGTGTCTTTTCACTAATAGGTGACTCCCCATGGCCAATGGTGACTCTCCTTAACACATATTCATAACTAGGTGTCTTATGGTGAAAAGACTCAACCCAAAACATCTCTTGGAGTTTAAATCTTGAAAACTAATTTTCACTCAAATAACAATTTTAACTTAAAATTCCAACAAAACCATCAATACATATGGATTACAAAATAAATAAACTTTGTAGCTTCTCATCCAACATTCTTGATTTCCTTGAATTCTTCGTCACTTCAAGTACTCCAGCGATTCTGAACGTGTTCAACTCAGCATCATTGTTGTTGAAGATCCATAGCCATAACAATAATCGACAAGTTGTTTTCTTATTGTTATACAATGTCATAGTATTATTACACAACATCAAAGTTCAATTGTATCACAACTTTGACAATAATACTACGGTGATATGTATCACCCCCCTTAGTCAATACTTCATCTCACAATGGAAACCATTCCCCCTTACATAATGATCTGTAAACCATATGTATGTAGTGTGAACTACAAAATAATTCTCCCCCTTTTTTGTCAAAATAAATTGGCAAAGGTACGAAAACTAACGGGATCATAATGAAAGTCTCAAAGATATTATTCATGACAAAAAAAGAACATATACCTTTGTTTCGATAATTTCACATAGTCGAAACTTAGTGTATTCATCAAGGAGTTTATAAAGATACAAGATAACTCCAACAATATTCCACAGCCGCACTCCCTACAAAGATTTGGCAATTAAGAAAAAGTTCAATTAAGAACTCTCCCCCATAATATGTCATTCCCGAAATTAAGAACAATAAAAGCGACCTTACTTTTACAAGAAAAGAATGATTTCTTTGGACATTAAAAAATTACAAAAAACATGAATTTGTAGCAAAAAAACTCGAATAAATTAACCACAAGAAGACCTTAATGATTAATTTAATAGGAAATGCTCAACATAAGAAAACTTACGGAGCCATACAGCACTTTCACATAGAAGTGGATCAGGGAAAGATCAATACTGCGGAATATTGAAAAGTTCATTCTATCTTTTATCAATATTTGCATAAAGACATAATAGACTTAACATTTGACATATATGAGATAATCATAGTTCACGGACTTAAACACACATATCCCATAAAATATTTTTGTAATTTATAAAACCAATAAAGATTAATAATGCAAAATCATCTTCAAAATAGCTTAGAATTTAAATAAATAAATCTAAAAACATTGCAAGAAGAAAGACGTTGGCAATAGCTATGTGTAATCACAATATTTGTTATTCCAAACCCTAGTTATCCTTCTTAAGACACAAGAATAAATTCTCATAAGAAGTTTCCTAGACATTAAGATTCTTGAAAAAATATTTATCGTCCCCGAACTCCTTGTCTTCAACAGACATTGGAACATAAGGTTCATGAAGAAAGGAGTCAATTCCAACAAACCTTCTTGACTGATACCGAACCAGGGCCTTCTGAATTTCAAGAGATCTTAGAATAATAGCCTTTATTTGTTGCATCTCCATTCTTGTTTCTTTCAACTCTTTAGGAACACCAGAAACTTCTGAAGATTTGAGGGGTTAGCCCTTGGTTTCTTCATATTCTTCCTTTTTCTCTTGAAAGTTGTAGAGGAATGGGATTTACCTTTTTCCTTTATGATTGATGGCTTAACAATCATGTTAACATCTTTTCCATTAGAAGATATGATGCTTGGAGTCTCCATTAAAATATGGTATTGTGAAAGAAATACACAAAACTAGCTCCACAAGCAATCTTTTGATAAAAAGAGTTTTAGAGAAGGAAAAAAGGAATGTAGGGTTACGGAACCTATATACAAAGTAAGCAGGATTCACGTACGACCAACTTATAACCCTAAAAATGTAGAATTGTCGATTTTAACCCTCTTTTAATAATCAAAACAGGGTAAACCTTTTCAATATCATTTGAGGATATGAAAAGATCAGCAGAATTCCAGAAAACAAAAAGAAAAATAAGCAAAATATTTTGTTTTCCTAAAACCCTATTGTGCAAAACTCTTGTCTCTTTGAATTCGGGCACATGAGACAAGGTGCACCTTCAACACAATTTAGACTGTGTTGGGGTGAACAATAATCATGTTCACATGTGATTCATGTATGAAATTCGTTGTTCCCTTTATCATAGGTTTTTTAGACCTATCTCTTTTCTGTAGAGGTCTAACTTTTTCTTTAGAAATTAACTTCTTCGGAGATGAGTTAAATTTACATACCTCATATGAATACGACTTCAGAACAAGTTTAAGATTGTTTGCTAGTCGATTTGCTCTCCGTTGAAGTTTGTTGACATATCTTACTTTATGTTTGTACTTGAAACAATTTCAGAGATCATGACCCTTAAAAGTACAATAAGAACATGTCAATGTGGAGGACGGTTCAGGCACCATGGCGGAGCATGATGCTAAACAAATTGAAGTACCTGAAACATGTGAGATATAATTTTCAGTAAACAAGGAAAAATCCATTTTATCCTCTAAAGTGGTTGAGGAAGTTTCTCCAAAGAGAATATCAGGATTGATGTATGTATTTCTATAATTATCAAAATTAATACTTTCACCGAGGAATCATCTTCATTTGAATCATAGTGATCAGATAATTCATCAAGAGTTGCAGCAAGACCTTTGTTCCCAGTATATTTTCTACGATTTGGACACTCATTAGAAAAATGACCAAAAACTTTACACTTGAAGCACTGTGGCATATCCTCATCATCATTGTCGACAATGTCCCTTTTTTTATGAGGAACACGATCATGAGGTTTAACTGATGAACCGTTTACTTCTCTTCAAAAGAAGATCTCTAAACTGTCTTGTGATCAGTGAGACTGAATTGTCAAGATCTTCATCTGATTAATCAGTCTCAATAGGATCATCCACAGAGTTGCCAACACGTTTACTTTTATCAAGTAATTTTGTGTTCTTTAGTGCTTTGAAAGCAATATCCTTTCCAGACTTGGATGTATGATCATGATCAAAGATATTTAACTTCCCAACAAGAGTATTTCTGGAAAGTGTATCTAGGTTATTTCCTTCAACGATGGCATGTTTCTTAGAGTCGTATTTAGCTGGCAACGATTTGAGAATTTTCATCACAATGTCCTTTTTAGGAATAGTCTTACCCAATGCAAAAAAATGCATTAACAATTTCAGACACTTTGTAATTAAAATCATCAAAAGAATCTTCATCAGCCATACAAAGGTTTTCCCAATCAGAATTTAGGTTTTGGAGCCTAGCTTCTTTCTCAGATGTATTCCCTTCAAATACGGTTTCTAAGATATCCCAAGCATCTTTAGACCGCGTGCATGTAGTCACATGGTGCTGAAGATTTGGGGTAATGGCATGGACGATGGCATTCAAACCATCACAATTTTGCTTTGCAACAAGAATCTCGACATGTTCATACTCACCAATATCCTTTGGTACAGTAACACCGTTGACTGTAACCATGGGAGGACTATAACCATTAACAACACGAACCCATGATTGAAAATCACGTGCTTGTAGAAAGGAACACATAGCAATTTTCCACCACAAGTAATTTGAGCCATCGAAGACTGGCGGTACGTTTACATAGATAACACTTCTGTCCATAGAGTCAGATTGCTACAAACAAGGACTTATGAGGTCTTAGTGTGTTTGCCTGCTCTGATACCAATTGAAAAAATGGGGGTTTAACAACCTGTTGATGGGTGAAAACTACTCCTGCAGAATTTGGTAATTTGGGGTGTGGATGAGGAATGAATTTAAACCTTCAACAAATGCACTGCGCGGTGAGTGCTTGTAGATTCGAGAGATCAATCTGTGCAAGTCCGGCCTAAACCAAGAAATGGCCGTTCCAGACTTGTTTCGGTCACAAAGTGAAGGAGATGGGGTTGATCTTAGGGAGGGAAGCGAAGAAGGTGTTGAGATTGTGAAGGTGTTGGCTTGCTTATGACTTGTAACGAAAGATGAGCAAGCTTACGGTTGATGCAAGCGGAGCTCGGGTGTTTGAATACGATTTGTATTAACACTTGGTTTTTCTGTCTCGTCTGAACTTGTGTTGTTCTGTCCTTTTTGAAATAGGGCGGAGAACCTATTTATACAAGTCATTGAGCCTCATTCACGTTTCTCGTGGGAAGTGGAGGTAGTGGAATGATGGAGTAGTGGAGTTGTGTGTCGGTGATACACGACCAGTCTTGCCCACTTCTCATGTTCATCTCTAACCGCCCATGACTTCCTAACACGTTCTTGTGATGGCGCGTTGCACGCCGCACGCCGTAAACCGCGGACCAATACCCCGGTATGTATCCCCCGGTTGTGACATGATTGATGTACGGAATGTGGATCGTGGATCCACGAAAGATAGCATGTAATCTTTGAATTGAATAACTGCGTTATTCGGGAAGTCGATACTTGTGAAGTATCGTGTGTATTTTATCGTGTACTGCATTGTGGTGTGGTAAGGTGATGGGTAATGACGCCCATCGACCAATTGACTCCGACCGGGGTTGTATAACCAAGCTGGTGAAGTTGGACGGATGAGATGAGCTTTGAGACACTCATCTGCGACCGTTAATGAGTATTAGGGTTTTTGAAGAGGTGTGCAAGCATCACTCTCCGCCTTGGTCGAAACCAAGCATGGGAAGGATTTTGAGAGGACCGACCATACATGCGTGTTGATGACATGATGGTGTAGGCGCCCGTATTCCGTTCCCTCATGAAAGCGCGATCCGGGCCACTCAATTTGACCGGCAAAGAGGAGTGGTTGAGATCGGTTTGCATGCAGAAATCTCTTACCGCAAAGGAATTGGTAATCGCGTGATATTCCCGCTCACGTTCCAAGACAACCGTCCTTGGTCGGTCTTGGTCGGTCACTCTAGCGTGTAGGTGGTGGGCTGGTGTTCACGCCCATGTCTCACCGTCCCATGAAAACGTGATCTAAGCCACCCAATTCGTCCGGTGAAGTTGAGTGGTCGAGATCGATTTGCAATTTGGGAAGTGTATCCACGCATGTTTGAGCGGGCGTTTTGGATTGGCCGGGCGTGATATGCCTTGGCCGACCGCATGAAGAGGTAGATGGGCCCACGGTGGTCATCTTTGGTATGACCGGACCGCTTAATCTAATCAGTGACCCTCCATTCGTGCTGGAGGAGAAGATGGACGCGCGTGATGGCTTGAACCCTAATTTTGGCTTTCAAAGCCGCGCGACTATGCTATTTCAAAGCGGACGAATGTGTTGTAACCAACCATGGTTGGTTTTGACCGATTGGTCAAGTGTGTAGGCGGTCACATGGTGATTGTGTCGACATGCTCCGGGCCCTTTGAGTTCGCATCAAAACCCTCCATCTATACTGCGAAGATGGATGGTTGAGACCGTTTTGTGGCACATGTAATATGCCGCAAACCCTAATTTAGGTTTTCCGCCCATAATGCTTGGTATGGACGGTTTCTTGGCAAGCAAAGGCCAATGGTCGACCATGCGGGGTCGGTAGTGTGTATTCCATACCCGCTTGGGGGTGATGGAATTGATCTAGGGTCGTCCAATCATGCTTGTGGAGTTGGATGACTCGCGATCGATCATATCCGGCAAGCTAAGGCCGTGGGTATTCCATACCATGCTTAGGGTGATGGAATTGATCCGTGGTCATCCAATCATGCTTGTGGAGTTGGATGATCTGCGATCAGATCATATCCGGAGAGACCGATACGATCAAGTCCGGATGCTCAATCGGGCTAGTATAACACACCGAGAGGGCTCAATCGGGCTAGTATAACACACCGAGAGGGCTCGGGCTAGTATAACACACCGAGAATCGGCCTGTACGGGTATTTCGTACATGGTTTCATTATAGTGCTTGGAGGTTCGTGTTACTCTGTATGAGTAACACTCGGTCTCATGCCACACGATAATGATTCATTATAGTGCTTGGAGGTTCGTGTTACTCTATAAGAGTAACACTCGGTCATCATGCCACACCGATAATGAGTACGGGAAATACAAGGTCGAATTAAGTGAGGGAGTATCCAACACTTATAAATGGCTTTATCTTTTACAAGATGTCGGCCGCATGATTTTTACGTTTTTTACAAACTCAACCTTGAACGAAAATCCACCATCAACATTAAGTCCTCGCCTAGCACACAATGGTTACACTATTGTGTGGTAGGCATGAGATGGTGACTTGATTAAAGATAAAACTTATGAGACAATGTTAGATGTTACCAGAGAGACGGGTCGTCCGTCCTTCGAGCATGTCACGTTCAAGAGACGTCCGTAAAAGTGTTCCCTAGCATGATATCGGTCTTGCTGCTTCGATCGACCTTGCTATGACCTGCTTCGGTCGAGGGGCTATTGCGCCGCTTCGTTCAATCGTGGGGATGTGCCTAATCGATCGACATTGCGCCGCTTCGTTCGTGGGGTTCTGCGCCGCTTGATCGAACGTGGGCTTGTTGTGTATCTGCCGGTTGAAAGTGGGTCTACTTGTGTACATGCGTCAAACGTCAGCCATGTGCTTCGATCAAAAACCGGCCCTGCTTTGTGTGCGCCTATTATACCAGCCTTATGTCGTGATTAACACCAGCCTTTGCGACTTGAGCAATACCGGCCTTTTGACTTAAGCAATACCGGACTTGAGGCTTGTACCGTACGAATCTTGATCAATACCAGACTTGAATGATGTTTGGACTGGCCATTGTGTGAGTTGTGTCTTGCCGTGTGTGGCGACACTTCACATATGCCTTCATACAAGTTCTAACTCTGTCTTTTATTTCATTGCGGTAGAAAGAATCCTGTTGAGATGTCTTCGGAGATAATCTTTGGTGTCAAGTCGGGAAGTGTTGATAGCTTCAAAGATATGCCGAACGTTGATGATGAGCTGTTCACCGCGCCCTTTCAACTATGAAAATATTCGTTCCACCGGATAACCCACCTCATATCGACTTTAGGGTTCTTCATGCTCACTGGGTCCTCATGAAGGATGGATGAGACGTACGTTTAAGCAATGAGTACATCAAAGATAACTTAGAGTGCAGATTATTGATGTAGCTTGAGTGTTGAAACGACTCGAGAGGATGTTAAAGTGGTTTCTGGCGCGAACGTTGAGGTAGATCCTGGAGAGAGTGTTGAAGCTGGATTCCGAAGCGAACAGGGGTCCCGGAGAGAGCATTGAGGCGTCTCTTGAATAGACTATTGAAGCAGCTTCTGCGGGAGGGAGAGTTGAAGTGGCTTCCTCTCCAGTTCGATTTACCCTTGCGAATTCCATGATTCTTGACAGACCATCTTTCTCGTGTTGAAGAAGTCCTTGACTGACGGTGAAGGAACTTCATGCCGAGCCTCAGTCCCCAAGCGTGGTTTACATGGTTTGTTCGTAGTGGTTTTTGTCGAGCCTGGTATGGAATATCTCGAACGTTGTTGCATCATTGCGGGAGTCGTACATGTGGCACCGGAGTTGGAGTTGGCGGACACGCAGGATATTGTATCTTGGTGGTTTTCCCCTTGCCGCTTGAGTGGAACCGCTATGTAAGGTGAAGGTTGTATCGCGTTGGTGAGATATATGCCCTTGCGTCACGCTCGTACATCCTTATCCGGTTGTAGCCGCTACATCCATCCATGGAGGAGAACATGCCGTGTCCATTGGTTGCATCTACTAACATGTCGATGTTCGGCAGAGGAGAATCGCTTTTGGAGCATTCCATTGGGCGGAGAGACTGGGTGTCAGTCTCTCCTGCTAATTGCTAACGACGCCGGTATATTGTCTTCCCCTTCTAATCACGTCTTGCTTCGAAAGTGCGTCCCCTTTTGGTGTGAGTATGGGTTGAGGCTTCACCGTATGTCCGGGTCTGGTTTCCTTCAAGTCCGTCATTGTGGTGGGATGACGCACAATCTTGCATGGGCTAAACTTGGCCGTCCCGAGAGTCTTGAGAGAAATCACATTGGAAGATGCTCCCGTGTCGACGAGGGCCCTCCCGAACTCGAACCCTTGATGTGTGCGGTAACATGTAGGGCCGGTCGTGATCTTTTTCTCGCCATCATGTCGTCTTCTCGTAAATGTAACATTATTTACAGGTGTTTTTGATGCGATTAAGACTTCGGACGTGAAGGAGTCGGTGTACGTCCGAGCTATTTTATTAATTACGGAAACATCTGCGCACATTGATTCTTTGAGAGGCGCAAGAGTTCACACAAGCTTTCCACTAGAGATGCCGCTTCCTAATCCACTTGGTCTCGATTCGTAGTAAACTCTGTTGACACGGGAGGATCGTTGTGAGGATCAGTCCCCAGTGTAGGAATCTCCATGACAGGACCGTTCATATCTGATGTCGCTCATTTTATCAGGTCCATGTAGGTCCGCGCGGCTGAAATACCTCTTTCTGAGTTGCGGCCATATCCGTTTGAGTCTTAGCAAGAACTTCCTGCTTCTCCATCAAGTCTGAAATGGTAATGGATGGTGGTCCTCCTCTCGTCCCTCCGGCTCCTCGTCCTGGAGTGAAAGTTGTTGCTCGGTGACTACCGGAGGCGTTACGCTTGAGGAGTTGTCGGGATTTGCGCTGCTCGACTGCGGTGACGGGAGGTGTTACACTTACTCGGAACATCTCCTGCTACGCTGGCACCGGTGGTAGAAGTGACGGCTGCATAAGGTGTATTGACCACGGTAGCTCCGGAAATTATAGGACGGAGCCCCTTCGTATCTTGTGTTACTCGCCAGAAGAAGAGGTTGAAAAGTTGCCTAAGGAATTGAAGTGAAGCGGGTTGTACTTCAAAGGATGAAAGTCTCTTTCCCGGAAGGACGAGTTCTGCTTGAAGGACTTTCCTTGAAGGATCGTAGCTACCTACTTGTCTTTTTAGATGCTCTTGTTTTTGAGTGATAGTGAGGATTCCTTTGACTACCGGTTTTGAATTAATAGGTAATTGAATTGGTTCATTTTGAGATAGTTTGGTGAATGATTTTTTCCGAAAGAGGTTATTTTAAATGAAATTTGCATCTTGGTCATGAATGATTGCACATGTCACATGAAGTTGCAAACGTTGTGTGAAAGGAAAGCATGAATGAAACAGAGACACGGTGTTTGATTACCGAGCCTCTTTCTCCACGTGTGGGATGCTAAGTCCCCAGTGAATTCTAAACTATCTTTCTTGTAAAATTGTTGAGTAGAACTTACTTGCTTTTGAAGCCTCATTTGTATCAAACCTAGGAGTAGCCTCTCCAAGAAAATCCTCCGCACTAACTTCTCAAAGCTATCCTCCGAGCCAAGATTCTCTGAACAATGCGCTTCAAAGCGTTGCACTCACCGGGTGGGGTGATGAAGGGACCGGTGGTAATGACAGTACCTCGGGTCCATTACTTCTTGACCAATAGGTGGGCGCCAGTATCGGGGTAGCTTTATCTCTCCGTTTCGCACCCACGTCTCCGGTGGCTCAGAATCTTCTTCATTGGGAAGGGGAAATGTAAGTACCTTGTGTCCGGCTTTTCTGCGTTAGCGGGCGTTGCGATGTCTCCCGTGGCTTTGATATAGAACAGAAATGAAGTTGGAAGACTTGCGAGCGCCATCATGTCTGCGGATTGTCTTCTAAGTAGAGGGATGTAGAGGGTGTCGTAATGTCACCTTTGAGTGACCGGATTGAACGCTCCCATCCTCTCGTATTCAGGCATTTCTTGATTGATTTCTCCTTCCTCAAGCGTTTCTTGATTGGTTGGAAGGCCGACGCGGATTGCACGATCTTAGGGCTTCGGCAAGAGCTTTGAGGTATAAATCCTCCGGCAAGGCTCCATAGGCTGCGGGTTCCCCTTCTTTATCGGCGGACATCGTAGCATTCTCGGATAAGTCTCCTCTCTGTGGAGTTGCATCGGGTCTCCATTGTTGACCGGACCATGTTGTTCATCTTCCCTGGGTCTCCTGCGGTTGCGCGCCCTTTTTGCTTCTCCACCGGTAAAGATGTGACTCCTGGTTAAAGATTCTCGCATTGCCCGAGTGGATGCCTGTCGATGCTTCTTGTAATTGTGCCGCCATATCATTCAAAAGGCGAAATGTCTCGCTTCGCCTTTCTCGGTGATACCGACTTGATTTGCCAAGACATCCTCCAAAGCATTCTAGCTATGCTTCCCATGATATCCGAACCACCTGTGGTTTCTCGATGAGGATGCATCGTGAGCCGAAAACCGAAGAATTGAGAATTCAATTTTGTGCAACCGATAGATCAACCTCCCTTTGTGGTCGCCAATTGTTGATGGGTGAAAACTACTCTGCGAGAATTTGGTAATTTGGGGTGTGGATGAGGAATGAATTTAAACCTTCAACAAATGCCTTTGCGCGGTGAGTGCTTGTAGATTCGAGAGATCAATGCGTGCAAGTCCGGCCTAAACCAAGAAATGGCCGTTCCGGACTTGTTTCGGTCACAAAGTGAAGGAGATGGGGTTGATCTTAGGGAGGAAGCGAAGAAGGTGTTGAGATTGTGAAGGTGTTGGCTTGCTTATGACTTGTAACAGAAAGATGAGCAAGCTTACGGTTGATGCAAGCAGGCTTTGGGTGTTTGAATACGATTTGTATTAACACTTGGTTTTTCTGTCTCGTCTGAACTTGTGTTGTTCTGTCCTTTTTGAAATAGGGCGGAGAACCTATTTATACAAGTCATTGAGCCTCATTCACGTTTCTCGTGGGAAGTGGAGGTAGTGGAATGATGGAGTAGTGGAGTTGTGTGTCGGTGATACACGACCAGTCTTGCCCACTTCTCCTGTTCATCTCTAACCGCCCATGACTTCCTAACACGTTCTTGTGATGGCGCGTTGCACGCCGCACGCCGTAAACCGCCGAGACCAATACCCCGGTATGTATCCCCCGGTTTGTGACATGATTGATATGGAATGTGGATCGTGGATCCACGAAAGATAGCATGTAATGCTGAATTGAATAACCGCTTTATTCGGGAAGTCGATACTTGTGAAGTATCGTGTGTATTTTATGCAGTGCTTTGCATTGTGGTGTGGTAAGGTGATGGGTAATGACGCCTTGCGACCAATTGACTCGACCGGGGTTGTATAACCAAGGCTGGTGAAGTTGGACGGATGAGATGAGCTTTGAGACACTCATCTGCGACCAGTTAATGAGTATTAGGGTTTTTGAAGAGGTGCGCAAGCATCACTCTCGCCTTGGTCGAAACCAAGCATGGGAAGGATTTTGGAGAGGACCAGACCATACATGTGTGTTGACAAACATGATGGTGTAGGCGCTGTATTCCGTTCCCTCATGAAAGCGCGATACGGGCCACTCAATTTGACCGGCAAAGAGGAGTGGTTGAGATCGGTTTGCGGCAGAAATCTCTTACCGCAAAGGAATTGGTAACCGCGTGATATTCCCGCTCACGTTCCAAGACAACCGTCCTTGGTCGGTCTTGGTCGGTCACTCTAGCGTGTAGGTGGTGGGATGGTGTTCACGCCCATGTCTCACCGTCCCATGAAAACGTGATCTAAGCCACCCAATTCGTCCGGTGAAGTTGAGTGGTCGAGATCGATTTGCAATTTGGGAAGTGTATCCACGCATGTTTGAGCGGGCGTTTTGGATTGGCCGGGCGTGATATGCCTTGGCCGACCGCATGAAGAGGTAGATGGGCCCACGGTGGTCATCTTTGGTATGACCGGACTGCTTAATCTAATCTGTGACCCTCCATTCGTGCGGAGAAGATGGACGCGCGTGATGGCTTGAACCCTAATTTTGGCTTTCAAAGCCGCGCGACCATGCTATTTCAAAGCGGACGAATGTGTTGTAACCAACCATGGTTGGTTTTGACCGATTGGTCAAGTGTGTAGGCGGTCACATGGTGATTGTGTCGACATGCTCGGGCCCTTTGAGTCGCATCAAAACCCTCCATCTATACTGCGAAGATGGATGGTTGAGACCGTTTTGTGGCACATGTAATATGCCGCAAACCCTAATTTAGGGTTTTCCGCCCATAATGCTTGGTATGGACGGTTTCTTGGCAAGCAAAGGCCAATGGTCGACCATGCGGGGTCGGCCGTGTGTATTCCATACCGCTTGGGGGTGATGGAATTGATCTAGGGTCGTCCAATCATGCTTGTGGAGTTGGATGACTGCGATCGAGATCATATCGGCAAGCTAAGGCCGTGGGTATTCCATACCATGCTTAGGGTGATGGAATTGATCCGTGGTCATCCAATCATGCTTGTGGAGTTGGATGACTGCGATCGATCATATCAGGAGACCGATACGGTCAAGTCCGGATGCTCAATCGGGCTAGTATAACACACCGAGAGGGGCTCAATCGGGCTAGTATAACACACCGAGAGGGCTCGGGCTAGTATAACACACCGAGAATCGGCACTGTACGGGTATTTCGTACATGGTTTCATTATAGTGCTTGGAGGTTCGTGTTACTCGTATGAGTAACACTCGGTCTCATGCCACATCGATAATGATTCATTATAGTGCTTGGAGGTTCGTGTTACTCTATAAGAGTAACACTCGGTCATCATGCCACCGATAATGAGTACGGGAAATACAAGGCTGAATTAAGTGAGGGAGTATCCAACACTTATAAATGGCTTTATCTTTTACAAGATGTCAGCGCATGATTTTTCTGGTTTTTTACAAACTCAACCTTGAACGAAAATCCACCATCAACACAACCACACCCAATATTTCGTTCGGAAATATATATGGACTAACTCCAATACAATTCCAAGAGAATCAACTAGACAGTCAGACTCAATCAAGGAAAGATATCCAAGATTTATATCTCTTTCTCAAATTAATCAATCAGCAAATCAACATGAATGAATCCGTGAACTGATTGGTATGAGAATAACTTGGACGGTACCAATGACCAATGCCCAAGTGTCAATCAATTTTAATCAACAACCAAAGGTCGGATTTACCAATTGATTGAACTACGCACAACCCGTGATATTTCAATTATATAGAAAATATAATGCGGAAAAGAAATAACACAGATACCAGAAACTTTGTTAACGAGCAAACCGCAAATGCAGAAAAACCCTGGGACCTGGTCCAGATTTGAACACCACACTGTATTAAGCCGCTACAGACACTAGACTACTACAAGATAACTTCGGACTGGAATGTAATTGATCCCTAACCAAGTCTCACACCGATTAAGGTACAGTCGCGTTCCTTACGCCTCTGAATCCCATCAGGAATCTACGCACTTGATTCCCTTAGCTGATCTCACTCACAACTAAGAGTTGCCATGACCCAAAGTCGGAGACTTATAAACAAATTTGTCTCCCACAGAAAAGTCTATTCTGATAGATAAATCTGTCTCCCACAGAAGTACCTGCGAATTTTTTGTTCCGTCTTTTGATAAATCAAAGTGAACAGGAACCAATTGATAATCCGGTCTTATATTCCCGAAGAACAGCCTAGAAATATCAATCACCTCACAATAACTTAACTATATGGTAGTAGAAAAAGTTATTGTGGAGTCACAAAGAATGAGACGAAGAGCTTTGTGATTACTTTTTATATCTTACCTATCGAAGACAAATCTCGAGCAAATCTTAGAGAAGATAATACTCAATACGATAGAACAAGTAAGATCAGAACACGTAACTACAGAGAAAATATTTGGGTCTGGCTTCACGAATCCCAAATGAATTCTTAAAGTCGTTAACCTGTAATGGTTTTGGAAAAACTTAGGTTAAAGGAGAATCGACTCTAGTCGCTACTAGGACACAGGAAAGTGTCGGGATTAGGTTTTCCAGTTGCTAGAGTTCTCCCTTATACAGTCTTTTAAATCAGGGTTTGCTTTCAATTAAAGCTAAGATAGCTTAGTAACAAAGCATTCAATATTCACCGATAGATGAAAACCTGATTTAAGATTCAAGCTAAGTTTGCTTAAAACAAAAGCAATATCTATCCACCGTTAGATGGTCTTAGCTTGTTACACACAAATAAAATATACCTTCATTTAGGTATGGGTAACCGTACCTAAACGTGTACATTGAGTTGGCTCAATAATAGTTAACCGAAGTTAGCCATATGAACACTTTTGTCTTAACCACATTCATCTAACACTTCTAGATCAAATATGATGATCAATCAATCATGAAAGATAATCAAATGAATCTAATTATGTTACTCATAGAGTTGTTCAATTGTATATATCTCATAGAAGTATATAAGAACCAATTGAAACTAAATCGGATTGATTTGTAATCGTACAAAGTACTTATACCGAAATCAATTCATGAACATTAAGCCACGGTTTGCAAAGATTGCATTTCTTAATTTATTAATGTATTTGTTCATGAGTATGTAAACATACTTGACCGATTTTAGAACTATAACCACTAAGTTTGCAAATTGGAACGCAAACTATAGTTCTGGACTTCGGTCTTGTCCAGCCGTTTGCAAACTGGTACGCAAACAGCCGTCCCGGACCTAAGTCAGGTAGAACCGTTCGCATACTGGTATGCAAACTTGGTTCCCGGACTTTTCAGTTAAAACAGTTCGCATACTGGTATGCAAACAAGGTTTCCGGACCTGAATCATACCACAACAGTTTGCATACCGGTATGCATATTGTGTTGTATCCAGATAAAGGTTAATTGTTCTAAACTCCCATTTCAATCATTGAAACATCCTTAGAAGACAACAATGGCTATCTCACACATACCATTAGCTTATAAGTAATTTTCAAGTGATCGAATGATCAATACGAAGCTTTCCGAGTCGACATCAAATGATTGTCTCACACAAATCATGTAAGATGTTTCAAGGCAATTTTCACATGATCATCTTTTGGCTTATTATTTAGTTTCCAACAAATAAATTGTTTCCAACTAAACTCGTCAAGAATAATGATGAACGTAGCTAAAGAAAAAAGCTTCCAACACATATTTCGAGAAGTAGATAAGCGAGATAAACTCGGTTCGAAATATCAAATGTGTATAATATAAAAGTATATATAGCTATACGACTTAGTCTCATTAGGAGATAGAATAGAATAGACTTCTGAGTGATAGATAAGTTTTAGTCTCCACATACCTTTTGTTAATGAAGTTTCTCCAAGCTCTCCTCAATAGATCTCCGTCTTCAATCGACGAACGATGTGAAGTCTAAATCTTAACTACACATTCTATCATAATTTGAGACATAGATATAAGTATACTAGAAATCAAGACTTATAGTTTTGATCACCTAAATTTGATAAACAAGCTTGAGATAGCAACGTTTGCGAGTTCGACCGAGCAGTGCTCTAACAGGTTGAGCACGAACAGTCTTCGCCTAAACCACACACAATGGTCGTTCAAAGGCTGCTCAAGTTACAGGAGAGGTTAGGGATGGTCTTTAGGAGGGAAGCAGATGAATAAGAAATCAGAGAATTCTAGGGTTTGGAAAAGAATTGCTCTGAGAGTTTTTGAGAAAGTTGTGTTAGCTTGGAGAAATTGTGGACTTATTTATAGTTGAATTCTCTAATCTCAGGTCGGTGAAGATAAGGATTGCTTGTCGTTCCGTGAGGAGCAATTCTTCCGTCCCTTCAGGAATAGATAGAGATAAACTAGGTTGAGTTTATCTCATTATTCCACCACCTTTACTCTCTTCTGCGGTGAACAATATGTCGAGTATTTCCCACACGTGCCGTAGACCGCCAGACCAAAACCCTAATTGATATCCCCCCATTTGTGTGAAGCCGAGTCAGCCTTTGTGATGATGTGTTAAGAGAGAAATATTCTCTTTAGTCGAGTTGGCCAAGATAGAGAGATATTCTCTGATTTGTGAGAATGACTAGGATGAGTCACGTGAAAAAGGCATGGAATGCCTCAGAAATTGTGTGTAGAGTGTGAGATCAGCTGAGGTGAGCTCCCTCTCACCATGGACGGTCACATATGTCACGTGGAGACTGTATTATTGCTTGTGGGTCCCTTTGTTGAGCATGTGGAGCTCAAGAGAAGTTATCCACGTTTTTGGATACACTTGTACAATTCAGGCCCAATTTACTAGCTGTGAGTATGTTTGAGGCGCTGTGAAAGAGACCTGAGACCTAGATGAGGCTTGTGCCTAAGACTTGTACTTGCATAAGACTCTTCATACGAGATGGCTCAGCTCGGACGAGGCCATTTGAGATTTGGCCGACACAGCTGGGGCTGTCTGAGATTTGGCTGACGGGTTTGAGGCCGTCAGAGATTCGTCTGACTGGTTTTAGACAGTCTGATATTTAGCTGATGGGTTTGAGATCGTTTGATATTTGGCCAACGGGATGGAGTCTGATCAAGACTTGGCCAACACGATGGAATATCTCCGAAGTCAGCTGGGACATGTTTGGGAGAGAAAAGAAGCACGCCTAATAATGTCTCTGCGAGACTTCAGCTCACTTGTCTTTGACCAGCGTGTCTTGCAGAGATGTTCTAGGAATCAATTATGTCTATATTTATGGGGCCGACATGACCAGTATATCTCGGAAGGATGTTCTAGGAATCAATTATGTCTATATTTACAGTAAGGACATGTTTGGTTGGAGGTTGGTTCAGGAACCGTGTCCGTATCAGCTGTTAGACATAGTTGTGATCCTGAAACGTTGTCAATTGAATTTCCATTAGTAAATGAAAAATCCATCATCTCATCCAGTGATTTTGATGAAAAATCATCAAGGAAGTTGTCAAGATTGATATGAGTATTGTTACATTCATCAAAATAGATAACTTCAGCCAAGAGTGTTACGCTTTGAACATCTTCCTCTTCAGAATCATAATGATCAAACGTTTCATCAAGAGTTGAAGCAAGACCCTTGTTGCCAGATGATTTTACAATAATGGGAGCTGTTGAAACTCATATTCAGAGTATCAATGCTTGTAGTATTATGAATAAGATCATGCCTAAATGGTAGTTTATTGATAATTATAATAATGATGCAGCTGGGAGAATCTGGATAGTCTGGAATCCTGCTATTGTTAGTATTTCTTTAATTAATTTTTCTTCTTAGGTCATGTTTGTTAAAGTAATGTTTGTTTTATAGTTGCTTTTGTTTATGGGAATAATGATGTTATGGTCAGGAGAAATATTTGGCAGGATATTACTATTTTTTCTCAAATAAACTCTAAGCCATGGGTTGTTCTTGGGGATTTTAACTCTATCTTAAATCCTACTGATAAGATAGGTGGAGATGACATTAGACCTAGTCATTATCAAGATTTCAGTATTTGCTTGTTGAATGCTCAGTTGATGGACCTTCCTTATTCAGGGTGTTTTTATACTTGGTTCAATAGCCGGGGAGATAATAAAATTGGATATAACCTTGATCGGGTTTTGGTTAATATGGAATGGGTGGATCAATTAGGCTGAGTTTCTTAATGCAGATATATCTGACCATTCACCTAGTATTGATGTTATTTTTGAGAAAAGGAAACATGCCCCCTTCCCCTTTTAGGTTTTTAAATTTCATGACTGATGAACCTGATTTTATTGAATTGGTGAGACAAGCTTTATGGTAAAGTCAGAG
Source organism: Papaver armeniacum (assembly GCA_023531295.1). NCBI lineage: Eukaryota > Viridiplantae > Streptophyta > Magnoliopsida > Ranunculales > Papaveraceae > Papaver > Papaver armeniacum. Next base: position 153,082 of record JAJJWW010004049.1, read on the forward strand.
GTAATCCTATGTTTATCCTCAGTACTAAAATAAAGTGTGTAAAAGCTAGTATTATTGCTTGGAAGAAGATTAGATTTAAGAACTTATTTGAAGCTCCTGTATGTCCTTAACTGTCTAGAAAAGATAAAGTGGTTGTGCAGAAGTTTGCCAACAGAAATCTAATAAATTTCAGTGGTTAAAGCTTGGTGATTCTAATACCTCCTTCTTCATAACTCTATAAAAGAGAGGAGGTCTAGGAACAACATTTTGACTTTGACTTCTCAAGATAATATTATTTTGAATGATGATAATGATATTGCTTTGGATTGTCATCTTACTGATTTGTATGATGAAAATGGGAAAAAAATTACTGATAGTCATCTTATTGATATACTTCAGTTTGAGAAGATGGTTAGTAAGAGTGATTGTGCTGAGTTGATTCAGCCTGTGACTAGAGATGAAGTGGTGGAGGATCTTTCTTCTATAGGGTCAGGTAAAGCTCCTGGACCTGATGGGTTTACCAGCCACTTCTTTAAAGTTTGTTGGTCTATCATAGGGATGACTTTGTTGCTGTTGTGTAGAATGTTTTGTTAAGTCTAAGATTTTGAGGGAGATTAACAGTACTTTTCTAACTCTGGTTGCTAAAAAGGATAACCCAGTGGATTATAGGCCTGTGCTTACTGCAATATGGTTTATAAATGTGTTTCCAAGATTACTGCTATGAGAATGAAGTCAGTTTTGAGGGACCTGATTCATCCTAACCAATCCTCTTTTATTAGTAGTAGATCTATCCAAGATAATATTATGGTTTCTCATGAAATAGTTAGCAACTATCATAGAGATTCTGGAACTCCTAGATGACTCTAAAGATTAATCTAAAGAAAGCTTATGACACTGTGAGTTGGAATGTTATTTTTATTACTTCACAAAAGATGGTCTTTCCTGAGGTTTTTGTTTCTTGGATTAAGATTTGTATCACTACTCATAAGTACTATGCTCTTATTAATGGGTCACCTTATGGGTATTTTGGAGCTAATATAGGTTTGAGACAAGGATGCCCCTTGTTCCCCTATTTGTTTGTTATGGTTCTGGATTTGCTGAGCTTAATATTCCAAAATCAATTGTCTCTCAATAAGTTTGGGCTTCAACCTAGATGCAAGCGTACTGGCCTTACTCATCTCTGTTTTGCAGATGATGTCATGCTGTTCTTTAAGGGTACTAGAGATGTTGCTGAGAATTTGAAGAATTGTATTGATAACTTCTGTTCTTGCACTGGCCTGGAGATAAATAAAGAGAAGACTTCATTGTTCTCTTCAGCTGTGGATAGTGATTGTTTATCTGATAGTGTGAGTATAATGGATTATGTAAGAGATAATTTTCATTTCAGGTATTTAGGTGTTCCCCGTCTTTCCATTAGGCTGTCTTATTTGGACTGTCAACCCTTGATAGCTAGAGTTACTTCTAGAGTTAAATCTTGGAAATCCAGGGATTTGACTTATGCTGGTAGATTACTTCTTATTAAATATGTGCTTGATGGGATGATGTTCTTATGGCTTTCTTGCTTCATCCTTCCCAAGAGATAAAGGAATTGAATAGCATTTTCAAGAGATTTTTATGGGCTACACGTGATTTAGGTAAGAAGAATTTCCCTGTGAGCTGGTCTAGCATTTTCCATCCTTATACTGATGGTGGTTTGGGAGTTAAAGATATCGAGGTTTCTAATAATTCTGCTAACTTAAGACACCTCTGGGTAGGGCTGAACATGGTTTCGGTTTTCCGCTGGAACCGGACCGAACCAGACCAATAAGGAAGAAGCCGAACCAAACCATTTACTAATGGATTGGTTATGGTAAAAAAAATTGAAAACCGACATTATTGGTTCGGTTTTGGTTTGACCTGAAAACCGAACCAAAAACCAATGAAAAACAATAAGTATAGGTCGTTGATTAAAATCAGATAGACTTAATCTATCCCGTCCATCTCACACTTTGAATATGGAATTTGGAGCATGTAGAACTTAGAGTTTATGTATTTTGAATCTGTAATGTTTATGTTTTGAACTATGCTTATAAACTTGAGTTATGAACGCTTGTGTGTTAATTACATTTTGCAGGTAGGTTAAAAAAATTCAACTGTGTTATTTTTTTTTAAAGATTTGAACTGTCAGTTTCAGAAAACTGACATACACTCGGTTTTCCATTAACCCAATGGAACAAACCGAAACTGGCTAAAACCATTAAGAAACCGAACCAATGGTTAATGGATTGGTTTGGTTTAGATTTTTAGAAACCGATAGTATTGGTTTCGGTTTTGGTTTGGCTAGAAACCGAAGCAAAACCGACCATGAACAACCCTACCTCTGGGACATTATTTCTGGCAAGCAAACCATATGGACTGAGTGGGTTCATAAAAATGTTCTTAAAAACAAGGATTTTGGTCAATTAAGGTTCCTCAAGATGCTTCATGGTGCTGGTGTAGAATTCTTGATCAGAGAAGTATTGCTAAAGATATGGTGGTTAGCATTTTGGGCAATGAAGAATCTACCAAGTTCCTTACTGACATATGGCACCCCAAAGGCAAACTTATTGAATGAGCAGATGAGGATATTATTCAGGACTTCTTTTCTTGCAAGGATTATAATGTGGATGACTTTGTGGATCAAGGGGAATGGAGACTGCCTGACTGTGCTGATACATATGTTGCTACTATTTTCTCTCAAATTTCCATGGTTGGCCTCTCTGGTGATTTTGAAGACAAGTTAGTTTGGTCAATTAGCCCCTCTGGTGAGTTTGATATTAAATCTACTTATAATGCTAGTGAGCTCTAGTGAATCAGTTCATTGGAGTCCCCTGGGCTGGTTTAAATATCATATTCCTAGACATACTTTTATTACTTGCATTGCTTTTACAAGGGATGCTTAAAACTAGAGAGAAACTTATGCATTAGGGTCTTATGGCTCCTTCCCCCTATACCTTTTGTGATCATGTGTTGGAAAATGAGAGTCACTTGTTCCATAGTTGTGAGTTTGTTGCTCAGGTATGGAAGGGTCTTCTTAACAAGATGGGTTTCAGTAGAAATGCTTGTCAGAGTTGGACTGAAGAAGTGGCCTAGTGTACTGAGAATTTTAAAAGTAACAACTTAATTTCTTATGTCAGGAGAATGGTGCTAAATAGTTTCATCCATCATATCTTGAGGGAAAGAAACTCTAGAGTTTTTGCCTCTAAATTTTCCTCTTTGGAGGCAGTTAGTTACATTATCACCCAAGAAGTTTGGCTAAAGATGAGTGTAATGAACTTGAAGACTGATGACTCTGCTTCTAACAAGGACTTTATAGACAGATGGATATCTGATTGTGAATTTGTTCTCAAAGTGCCTATACCATGCTCTTGGAAGGCTCATATTGGTTATGATTGTTATGATAAACACCGATGGTCCTAAGGGAGATAACTCAGCAGGTTTCAGTCCCCTTATTAGAGATTCCTTCGGAGATCCTTTAGCTGCTGCCGATGGAGGTTGTCATCGCATCTCAGTTACCACCCATGAAATGCAAGGAGTAGAGTTGGACATGTTTCTTGCCATTAGAATTGAGGCTCAGTTTATTCACATATATACAGATTCTTTGATTGCTTGCCATATGCTTAACAGTGCAGATCCTAAGCCCCCTTGGAATGGTATCCAAGTTTAGAGATGGGTTGTGACTTTATTGTCCAAGTTCACTTCTGTGAAGATTACTCATTGCAATCGGGAAATTAATCAGGCAGCTGGTCTTCTGGCTAAAATTCACCCTACTCAGAAATTTGTGGATTTGGTTACTGAGCACTTCTCCCCTGCTTTTAGGGAGATTCTTGATGTTGATAAAGCTGGACTGTGTATTACAAAGTGTAAGAGGTCTAGAGTTAGGCTTGGGATTTCTTCGATTCTTTTTTAGTGTTTTTTTTTTTTTTTTTTTTTTTTTTTTGTTTTTGTTTTGGTAGTTTGTTTTTGCTTTCTTTTGTAACCTTAACCCCCTCGTGTCGTGTCAAAACCAAAAAAAATTTTGGTGAAATTACGAAATAGCCATGGTCTTATTGGAACGGATAATCTATTGCATACCCGTTTGGGAACATGCTATTCCATAATAATATCCTAATTTTTTGGCAGAAAGTCGGATGGATAACGAATATTCAATTATCCATTAACATGCCCAAAAAAAAAAAAACTTCTCGTTTACACAATCAAGATTGTTTTAATTGTAGTTAAAAAGCTATTCGGGCACCTACATAGTTGGCAAATCACTTAGTTGTACTAAGGATTGTTGGAAATATATGTTTATCATTTTAATTAAATTATCTTTAATAGTCTTAATGATCTTTATAAAAGAAATTTATTTTGTTATAAATTCCTTACCGTTTCATATTAGAAGAGTAAATGATTTTTATTAAATCATATTAATGTTTTCATTAAACTCATTTTAAGATCTTTGACTATAAAATATATTTTGGTTGGATTTTTTTTTTTTTTTGAGAGTTTCTTCTTTAATGTTTTTGGAGTTTTAAAGAAAAATAAGTTTAATATTAGAAGAGTAAATGATTTTTATTAAATCATATTAATGTTTTCATTAAACTCATTTTAAGATCTTTGACTATAAAATATATTTTGGTTGGAAAAACAATTTGAGAGTTTTTCCTTTAATGTTTTTGGAGTTTTAAAGAAAAATAAGAATTTTTTGAGAAAAAGAAAACTAGTGTGTGATCATCACTTGTTTTCTACAAGTTTTATTTTGAGCAAGAATAAAAGTGTACAAGTATCACATACTCTCAAAGTGCAAGAGTGATTGTGAAAGAGATTTACTCGGCTGTTTTATCCTGGGGACGACGCGACATGGAAGTACTGCTTGCACAAGCTTGGGCAGAGCCGCGAAACGTCTTAAAGAGAGCGACCTGGTCGTGACTCGGTCATTACATTTTTTATTTGTTTGGTTTATGATTATTTTGCAGGCTATTTTCAGCAATTGTTCTAACAATTTTAAGACAATTTCTTTTGCCATAGAGATTAAACGAGAAACTATTGCTGAAACACGATAAGTATCATTGTTTATTTTTTTTTATATTGAATCAATATGATATAATTATTCATTAACGATTTAACATGGTGCTTGGAATTTTAGATTATTTACAACTAAAATTGAATTTTGATGTTTAATCGTATTAGACACGGATTGTAACATATTATGGAGTTTTTTGTGGATATCTTAAAATAAAATGAATTTGGTCTTGATATTTTTACCGTATATACTAGATATGATGAGGATCATCTAGGTTAAATTTAAGAATTTTTGGGTACCAAAAAGTATTTTTAAGGTATTTTACAAAACCACATAACGTTGCTGAAAATTTCTGACGGGCAGAAATTTAGTCCAAATTGAATTCGTTTGTCCCAATCTTTGTGTAGGTATTTTGAGTTTGTGTAACATGAAACTTGTAGATCATGAACTTATCTTCAAAACCCATTTTAAAATTTTTTATTTGGATTTTTAGTTTGAGAGTTGTTGTGATTTTAAAATCACTATGTATGTATGTATGTCCAAAATATGAGTCGTGATACTTGTTCTTGTTTACATGTGAGCATAGAGATTAGAGATGCAAGAAATTGCTTTAAAATCTTGTTTTGATTCTAGTACTTCATGTTCTTGTTTTAGTAATGAAAAATAAGATTATTGTTATCAATCAAACTAATGCACCACATATGTTTGATAACATGCTTGATAGAAAGTTATAAATATATGATGTTATAACTATAGAACTTTAAATCTTTGTTGATACTTAAGAGAAACTTGGAGTACTAATTTTTTAATTGATTTTTATATAAATATATAAGTGCATACCTTAGTTATTTTTGGTTTCAAATGCTCACATGTAAATGATTATGACAGGTGAGAATTGCTTACTTGAGAAAGTGTTTATTTTTGAATGAAATAAAAATGGCGAGCAAATATCGGAGATTAGTCGATGTGTGGAGCAACGGTTTTTCTGATTTTTTGTTGGTGTGGAAAGAATGGGACAATGGTTTATGACCAATTGAGCTTTCAAAGCAAATGAGGTATATTTGATGAACAATTTGTAGTTATTGTAGTGATCAAATAGTTGCATTCTATATCGAAAATAAATTGATTCTTCAATCTTAGAATGAGTTGTACAGAAACTAGATATTGAGAATTATTGTTTATGCCAATAAATGTGTGACTCATACAAGTTTGGAACTTATGAGATATAAATTGATACCAAACCAAAACCGAAAGAAGAAGAAACCTAGTCAAAACAAAAATGAATTCCAACTCTCACCAAGAAATGAACATGAAAAGACGAGGGTACCCAAATACACCACAATCTTTTATTTATCATCCTATAAGTCATCTATCGAATGTGATCATCTATGGACAAAGTCGAGACAATGCTATGATTCGGTTCACACTTCGTGTATCGTCTATGGATACGAGATCGAGAAAATACAACAACAAGATAACTTGTGTGATTGACTATGGATAAAAGATCAAGACAATACAACAACAAAGTGTGTTACTTGATAATAGGTGCAGTAATAACCGAAATCTATAGGATCACTATCAAGTATTACGGAGTTAGCGTACTTGTGTATTTTACTTAATTATAATAAAAATTATAATGTGGAAATCAAAGTAAAAGACACAACAATCTTTTGTTAACGAAGAAACCGCAAATGCAGAAAAACTCCGGGACCTAGTCCAGTTTTGAATACTCTCAGAATTAAACCGCTATACAAAATCTAATACCAACTTCGTATAGTTGAGACCAAGCAGACTACCCCTAGATACTTAGTTCCCTCAGTATCCATGCGCCTTCAACTTCTAGAATCACGCACGTGAATATCAAATCCTTTGGATCGTACTCCAAACAACAAGTGAAGAATCTGTTTGGTAACCACTCTAATCAATCTTGCTACAAGAAATAGATGAGTCGTTGACAAAGGATCTTCCGTTTAATCTAATAAACTCCTTTGTCTGGTTAGATCAATCTAATGATAACTACCGAAATAGTCAAGTATAGATTCGCACTCAATCAATATAGATCTCAAAGAGAAATATAGAGAATACCGATCTCACGCAACTAATCAATCAGATCTATCAAAGATAAATCGATTCTAGTTGTATCCCAGCCGATCAAGGTTTGTGCACTAAATCCATAAGATAAGAAAACTAATAAGAATTCTTCTTTGTTTTCAAATCTTCTTTTATCTTCAAAACCTGCACAACACTACATGAATCTCTTGTGATCAATCACGCACAGAAAGGAATCTGTTAACAATGGATTATTACAAGATGTTTTTAGATCTAACAACAGTTTTAAAGATCTCGTCGATACTTTGATCTAGTCTGAGTGAATCTTATATCAGAAGAGAAGATTCTCAAGCATAAACAAACTAGGTGCAATCAAAGTTTCAACAACCGTTAGTCAATCAAATCAAATCGAAAACTAATAACATCGCAATTATCTAGTTTCCCACCAACGGTACTCGATAGAGCTTCTTGATCCTAGGTTAAAGATAAATAGAGTTTAGGGTTTTCACCAACTCCGTTGCATGTTCGATTAAGTCGGAGATGATTGAGTAGAGCCATCAAGTCTTTAAACGAATCGGTCGTAAGAGATTTCACTTAATTATGATACTTTCCTCTCCGTAACTTAATAAGACGCATTTCTCCGTACAATTCATTTTGTATTCCGTATGTTGCATAAGCATGCTCCACCGGAGAAATTTGTGCTCAAAGCAACAATAAATGAAGTTTTCTTTTGGCTCTTGGGATAGTTTGCTAGAAATACATCTCTCGATGATCCGTACAACACCAGATCACAGAGACCGGCTACCATTCTGTCCGATTCAGATCTTCCCGACTAAATCCTACGCTCGGTGCGGCGTTCCCATCAAACTTTCTTTACTTTGCCTCCTGAAATCCCTAACCCTATACTACCCACTCGACCAAACCCCATTCTCCTATCCATCTTCTCTTTCTTCTTCCTCTCTCCCCGTCTCCCTCATGAGAGCTTGCTCTGCCTGCCGCAACAACACCAACTCCACCTCCTTCTTCACCCATACCTCCACAGAGACAACATCACTCAACCACTCCCTCATTACCGCCATCACTCTCTCTCTGTTTATCTCTTTCTGACTTCTCTACAAACCTAGAAGCTAGGTTAAAGATAAATAGAGTTTAGGGTTTTCACCAACTCCAGTTGCATGTTCGATTGAGTCGGAGATGATTGAGTAGAGCCATCACGCGAGTCGAGGAAGTGGTGTGAGTTTATTTCATTTTTAATTGATGCACTAAATCCATAAGATAAGAAAACTAATAAGAATTCTTCTTTGTTTTCAAATCTTCTTTATCTTCAAAACTAATTCTCTGCACAACACTACATGAATCTCTTGTGATCAATCACGCACGTAAAGGAATGCGGTTAACAATGGATTATTACAAGATGTTTTTAGATCTAACAAAGTTTTAAAGATCTGACAGGGATGTCGATACTTTGATCTAGTCAGTGTCAAAACCCACCACTTATCTAAGTGAATCTTATATCAAGTTGTCTAAGAGAAGATTCTCAAGCATAAACAAACTGCTGAAAACAAGTCAATCAAATCAAATCGAAAACTAATAACACTGCAATTATCTAGTTTCCCACCAACGGTACTCGTGGGAAGAGAAGCTTGATCCCACCCGATCATCGAGAGAAGTCTTTAAACGAACGGTCGTAAGAGATTTCACTTAATTATGATACTTTCCTCTCCGAATAGACGGCTCCACCAGAAGCAACAATAAATGAAGTTTTCTTGGCTCTTAGGATAGTTTGCTAGAAATACAAACTTTGGTATTTATAGACCAAGATGTTTGGACACCAAGGAATTTCCAAAACCAAAAATATTCTCAAGATATGCAATGAATGCCAAAATTCGGTTTTCATAATTCCAATAAATGTTGGTCCAATATTTTCCGAAATCTCTCAATAGAAAATCTCCAATTAGTAAATGCACGTTACTAATTTTTATTCTCTAGAGCTATGCATTAATTGCTGGTAATTAAAGCATATAAAACTAAAAACCTTAATTAAAAGATTCTTAATTTATTTCGGCACAGGATGACCTTGAGTACCAAGGAATATCTTTGAACAATAAATGATAAGAGTTACTGCTCGTGTTCAAAGTTTGTTGACATTTGTTCACTGCCAATCCTTATTTCATATTTACATGGATTTGCTTTCTTGGAATCGGTTATACCACACTTCCAAACAAGTTTAGAATTGGTTTGCCAGTATTCCAAGACTACTATGTGATTGGTCATACCGGATCACAATGATTAGTTGTGATCCGTTCTACCAAGTCACATACATGGGTTCGTATCGGTTACACCAATCACTAGGATCGGTTATACCTAAATATGGTACCTACTTGTGATCTGTCACACCAGTCACTAGAATTGGTTACACCAATTACAAGGATCGGTTCTATGTACACATGGTATCTACTTGTGATCGGTCATACCAGTCACTAGGATCGGTTACACCAATTACAAGGATCGGTCACACAACACTTATGATCGGTCACACCAATTACTAGGACCGGTCACACCAATTACAAGGATCGGTCATACCATCTCATGGTGATTACTTAGGCTCGGTTACACCAAATCATAAGTCTAGGCATTTTGATCGGTTATACAAAGATACATAACCTGAGTTAAGATCGGTTCTACCAACTCACATATATTGGTCATCCAAAGATATGCAATGAATAACCGGCCCAATAAGCTTGTTGATTTCCCTTTTGATTCACGAAACAAGTTCATGAATGTACTTCCTTTAAAAAAATGTAAAACATTGTTTCCTAGGATGAAATATTCACCATAATCCATTCACATAATCATAACACTATATACAAGATTACGTCGATGTCATATCTACGAAGTTCAAAATATAAGCGTTATACTTCGTAGTCTGATTCCTTAATACTATGATCATGTCGCCCTAGAGTATTATATACAATATGTAAAGTATATACAGCTTCGCAGTTATGTTTACAATATAGCATGACTTGAAAGATACGTTAGGAATGAAATAGTTCAAGTCAATATTACTAACCTCAAGTGGAAGGATCATGTCGTCGTTGTAGTTTGTTACTTCATCACATTCTTCAGGTCTTCAGAGTAATACTTGTATGTCTCAACATTCCTAGACTTTCTAGTCTAACCTAAACGAAGTTGACTCTAGTATTTAATCAAGCGACTCTAGATGAGTTTTGATACTAAAATATGACAACCAAACTTGACATACCAACGCTTGGTGAGTTCAACCGAGCTATGCTCTAACACAACATAATTTTAATTATGAAGTTATTTGGTATGCTTGCATTAAACCAAGTCTTACGACACGGCATTGCAAGAATATCAAATATTATTAAAAATGCTTTTCAAGCTAAGTTAATATAATTGTGGATACGATGAGAGGTTGGTATATATTGGTGTTTTACACCATATATGTTTTGATAGGTTATGGTTCAAAATTTGAACCGAATCATTTGAAATAAAGTGGTGTTGAGTTATACTCACATCTCTAGGATTCTTGGTATTGGTACGGTCTCAAAAGTTTGCTTCGAGTAGAACTATCTTGTTAAATATGTTCACACCACAAAAATGAGAAAGAATCTAGTTTCCGCCTATCTTTTTTTTTTAACAAGATTGAGATTAAATTTTTTGTTGAACTTGATCATTTCAATAGTACAATCTATATGTTATTAATAGAATGTTCGAACCAAATATTATATTATTTATATGATATGAATGAAGCTTTGAATGTTTGAAATATGTGATTTTATCTTGCTTCCATGAAATTTTTGAGATAGTGATGAGTATGAGCATGTTGTGTTTTCCTGTAAAATTTCTAAGAATTTTTTAAGTGACATGCATCAAATTTTACCCAACTCACCAAAGCATATAGACTCACATTCTTTTTAGTTTTCAAAAACATTGCATGAAATAAAATGTTTGAGAATTTTATAAAATATTTTTGGTATTTCACGTAGTCTAAGTTGGTGACAAAAACTGATATTTTCAGTAGTGAATCAGGCGATGTTATCTTCACGAAAAATGTTCATTTGTGCGTCCTCTATATTGCGTCAAAAAGATTTTGAAATTGAATCATTAGTTTATTACTTATGAGTATGAATGTATAGCGCGTCAAATCAGAATTTTGTTGAATTCAAGTTCTGCCCAGATTTTCATGTAAATGCTAGACACATTATTTGTGCACAGAAAAATTATTTCTAGTTTTTACATGAACTGGGAGATTTTCTAGTTTCTTAGTTGATATTAAACACCGAATTCCGATATCTAACGAAGTCTATAGAATTTTTTAAATGAACATGGGCAGAAATGCAATTTGCATAAGTAACTTCTCAATTTTAGATATTTTGGTGTTGATTTAAAATTTCATATTGAGTCAACAAATAGTGGAGGTTCTTTAATGTATGTTTGCACAACAAAGTTAGATTAAAGAACTAGCTAGAAATGGAGATCATAAGGTCATTGAGAATGAATTTATACCTATGTTAGTAGTAAGACTAAAAAGAATTTTAGTCATAATTATTACCTTGTTTGAGATACTTAGCTCCTCATAATTTTAATCTTTGGAAAAAAGGTTTTAAGAATCAAATGTTGTAGTTTGACAAATAGAGAAAGGGTAGTTAATTTTGATCTTGCTTTCATGTCTCTGGATTTACATTCTTGATTGGTGATATTGTTTCTACGATGCATGATTTTTTGTATATCATATGTAGAAAAAATATAATGAATGAGTCAAATGATGAATCTATGTAAACCAAGCATGAAAAACTTTATAGTTCCCATAAGAACGAAATATATATAAGTTTGATTAGTTATCATATATTTTGAAACAAGCTCTTATATAATTGAATGAGAAATTTGATTACTTGGTTAATTCAAATAGTTCCAAAATTGATTAAGGTGACAAACGTATAAAAATGTATATATTATATATGCAAAAGGGACTCGTTGAATTTGTGTTACTGAAAAAGCGGGGGTACAACAACCACACCCAATATTTCGTTTGGCAATTTGAATAGACAAACTCCAATATACTTTCAAGAGAATCAACTAGACAGTCAGACTCAATCTAGAGAAAAGTATATCAAAGATTTTTATATCTCTATCTCTCAATTCAATCTGCAATAAGCAAATAGGAATTTGCGAGCTCGATTGAATATAAGAGAAGTAACTTGAACGGTACCAAAGACCAATGTTCAAGGATCAATCAATTTCAATCAACAACCAAAGGTTGGATTTACCAATTGATCGATTCAACGCACAACCTGTGATATTTCAATTATATAACAAAATATAATGCGGAAAAGAAATAACACAGACACCAGAATTTTGTTAACGAGGAAAACCGCAAATACAGAAAAACCCCAGGACCTAGTCCAGCTTTGAACACCACATTGTATTAAGCCGCTACAGACACTAGAATACTACCAATGAACTTCGGACTGGACTGTAGTTGAACCCTAATCAATCTCACACTGATTCAAGGTACAGTTGCGCTCTTTACGTCTCTGATCCCAGCAGGATACTACGAACTTGATTCCCTTAGCTGATCTCACCCACAACCAATAGTTGCTACGACCCAAAGTGGAAGACTTGATAAACAAATTTGTCTCACACAGAAAAGTCTATTGGAATAGATAAATCTGTCTCCCACAGATATACCTACGAGTTTTGTTCCGTCTTTTGATAAATCAAGGTGCACAGGAACCAATTGATAAACCAGACGTATATTCCCGAAGAATAGCCTAGTATTATGAATCACTTCACAATAATCTTAATCGTATGGTAGTGAAACAAGATATTGTGGAATCACAAACGATGAGACGAAGATGTTTGTGACTACTTTTAATCTTACCTATCAGAGATAAATCTCAAGCAAATCTTAGCAAAGATAATACTCAATCACAATAGTAGAAGTAAGATCAGAACACGCAACTACAGAGAAAATAGTTGGGTCTGGCTTCACAATCCCAATGAGATCAGAACACGCAACTACAGAGAAAATAGTTGGGTCTGTCTTCACAATCCCTATGAAGTCTTCAAGTCGTTAACCTACAAGGTTTTGTGAAAAACCTAAGGTTAAAGGAGAATTTACTCTAGCTTATACAACTAGTATCACACATGACGTGTGGGGATTAGGTTTCCCAGTTGCTAGAGTTCTCCTTTATATAGTTTTCAAATCAGGGTTTGAAATCTAAGTTACCTTGGTAACAAAGCATTCATTATTCACCGTTAGATGAAACCTGATTAGACTCAAGCTAATATCTTTCAACTGTTAGATCGAACTGAGCTTGTTACACACAAATGAAATGTACCTTCATTTAGGTTTATGTAACTGTACCTAAATGTGTACACCATGTTGGCTCAACAATAGTTAACCGAGGTTAGCTATATGAACACTCTCATATGAACCTATTCATCTTAACCATAACTAGTTCAAATGACTCAAATAAAACTAGTTAAACAATTGTTCAATTGCTATATTCTCATAGAAGTATACAAGAACACAATCGAAGCAAAATCGGTTTGATTCACTCGAATCAATTCATGAACATTATAGCCACGGTTTGCAAAGAATGCATTCCTTAATATATAAATATATTAGTTCATGTACCAACCGATTTTAGAACTTTAACCACTCAAGTATGCAAACGTGTACGCATACTTAAGTAGCCGGTCTGAGTATGGGTTTGCCAGTTGTTGATGGTGGATTTTCATTTAAGGTTAAAATTGTAAAAGCCAGAAAACTATGCGCTGACATCTTGTAAAAGATAAATCCATTAATAAGTGTTGGATACTCCCTCACTTAATTCACCTAGAATGGAGCATATGGCAACAATCCCATTCTGTGAATACATGAAATTCCTCCAGGTTGGAGCATGTGGCAACAATCCCATCCTGTGAATTTCATATCAGCCTTGTATTTCCAGTACTCATTATCAGTGTGGCATGACGGCGAGTGTTACTCTTACGAGTAACACGAACCTCAAGCACTATAATGAAACCATGTACGAAATACCCGTACGGTGACTCTCGGTGTGTTATACTAGCCCGATTAAGCCCCTCTCGGTGTGTTATACTATCCCGATTGAGCATCCGGATTTGACCGTATCAGTCAGGATATGATCGCGATCATCCAACTCCATAAGCATGATTGGATGACCGGATCAATTCCATCACCCCCAAGCGGTATGGAATATCCATTGCCGAACCAATGCGGAACCCGCACGATCGGCCATTGGCCTAGCTTGCCAAAAAAAAACATTCATACCAAGCATTATGGATGCAAAACCCTAAATTAGGGTTTGCGGCATATTACATGTGTCGCAAAACAATCTCAACCATCCATCTTCGCGGTATAGATGGAGGGTGTAGATGTAGATTCAAAGGGCCCAGAGCATGTCAACACGATCACCGTGGGCCCGCCTACACACTTGACCAATCGGTCAAGACCAACCATGTTTGGTCGTGACAAATTCGTACGCCCAAAGGGAGCATGGTCACACACATTTGTGAAAGCCAAAATTAGGGTTTCAAGCCATCACGAGCGTCCATCTTCTCGGCACGAATGGAGGGTCACAGATTAGATTAGCAGTCCCGGTCATACCAAAGCGCATGACCACCGTGGGCCCGTCTATCCCTCATTTGATCGGCCAAGGCATATCATGCCGACCATCCCAAAATGCACGTCCAAACTTGCGTGGTCACACCTCCCAAACCGCAAACTAATCTCGACCGCTCAACTTCGCCGGACGATTTGAGTGGTTCGAGATCACGTTTTCATGGGATAATCGGTGTAGGCGTGAACATCAGCCTACCATCTTCACGTCAAACCAACCGGTCAAGACCGAGGCCAAGTTAGGTCGTCTTGGAACACGCGCCGGAAAAAAAGCATGGTGCGCGGCTTTTGCGGCATCAAATTCCTATTGCAAAATCGATCTCAACCACTCCTCTTTGCCGGTCAAATTGAGTGGCCTAGATCGCACCTTCATGGGATAGTGATATATGGACGTGTACACCGGCATGCTACCTACACGCACGCCTGGTCGGTCCTCTCCGAAATCCTTCCCATGCTTGGTTTCGACCAAACTGAAGAGTGATGCCTGCGCACCTCTTCAAAACCCTAATTTCATTAACGGTCGCAGATGAGTGTCTCAAAGATCATCTCATCCGTCCAACTTCACCGACTGGTTATACAACCACAGTCGGGAGTTAGTTGGTCATTGAGGCGTCATTACCCATCACTTTACCACACCATGATGCCGTACCTGCATAAAATACACACGATACTTCACAAGTATCAACTTCCTGAATAACGCAATTATTCAAATCAACATTACATGCTACCTATCGTGGATCCACGATCCACACATTCCATACATCAATCATGTCACAAACTGGGGGATACATACTGGGGTATTGGTCTGGCGGTTTACAACGTGCAACGTGCAACGCGCCATCACAAGAACGTGTTAGGAAGTTATGGACGGTTAGCGGTGACAGGAGAGGTGGGCAAGACCGGTCGTGTATCACCAACGCACAACTCCACTACTCCATTGATGAGTGCCAAATATTGCATATTTCTACATCTATTTATTGGCATTTAACTCATCTTTTGTGCTCAGAAATCAGATATTATCCCAGATTCTGTGTTTTCTTTGTTTTCAAGAATAAATATTTGTACTAATTAGTTTTGTATTTTTAGGTAGTAAATAAAGCTCGGAGAAACTGAGGAGCCAAAAGAGCAGATAATTGGAGACGAGCGTCTATGGAGCGAAAGCCAAAGCCCGCGCGCATCAGTTGCAACCCAACAAGGAGCAACCCATTTACAAGACATGGGCTCGAGCTACCCACGACCCGGATCCGAGCCCGCACTATTTGAGCCGTTCAGATCTCGCCCATCCCCATCCAATGCTCGCTCCGTCATTCCCATCAACACTCGATGTGCCTGCTTCACAACAAAACCCACCTACACCTATACCCTATCGACCAAAACCATTTTCTCCTCCATCTTCTCTTTCTTCTCCCCTGACACCAGTTCAGAGAAACCACCATACCTCCTCTTCCCCCGACCTTACCAGAGCCATCACTACCACCTCCATCTCATGACAGTCTCAACCACTCCATCAGCCACCTTCTCCGCCACCCTCGGTTCACCCATATCCATCTATAGCTTCTCCCATACCCTAGAAGCTAGGGTTGAGATGGTTGAAACTAGGGTTTTGTTGAACAACCCCTGCATGGTCGATTTAGAGATGAAGTAAGGGAGGAAAGAGGTTTGGTTCGTTATCTTATTGCTAATTTGAGTGTTTTGGGAGATATAAATTGATGTTCTTGATGTGAGAGAAAGAGAGTCTGTTTTTAGGGTTTGAGTTTTGTAAATCAATTTGAAGTTTATTTTATTTCCTGCATGATGTTTTAAGTTACTTAATTAGGGTGTAAATGAAACCCTTTGATTCAATATGAAGCAATTAGATTATCAACTTGTTCTTAGTGTGTATATTGCTTAGGAAATTTGTTAGCTATTGAAACTGAATTTGCTGTGATCACCGTACTGTAAGAAGACCGGTGATACTAGGGGTAGGTAAGGAGAATTAGTTCATCAATTATCCAATTAAGGCCTTCAAGGGAAGGCATAAGAACAAAGTGAAAATTTGTATTGCCTTAATATAAGATCAGAGGGTGGATTTAATCACCCTAGTACCACTCAACCAATAGTTTTCAACAACTTGAGCTTATTTACTGCCTTAGTTTAGAGTCACAACTCCAACTCAGTCGTATCGACAACCAAAATCAGTTAACATTAGTGTTACAACTTTGTCACTTGTCTAGAAATCAGATAGTAAGCCACTAAGATCAACTCCATAGCAACACCAATTCTCTGTGGTTCGACCTGTGCTTGCCACTGCCTCCAATAGGCACTGTGCACTTGCAGTTTAACATGTAAGAAAACTCTTTTCAAGACCTACCAAGTTTTTGGCGCCGCTGCCGGGGAATTGGTAGCGTGCTGTGTCATCCATCAGTTTACTTTACTGGTTTTTATTCTAATCTTGTGTATATGTGTTTAAATTTTCTGGTTTTCATGTTGTTAGTGTAGTCTGTTGAAGTTATCTGTGGTGTTATAGTGTAAGTTAGTATTTAAAACCATTTGTTGTATAATCTGCACCCTGTGTTTGCATTAGTGTAGCTCTAACTTCAATCATAATCATTGGCATCATAACCCTGTAAAACTTCATTGTATTTCCATTAGTTTCCTTTTGTTCTTGTTTAAGCTCATTATCTCTTATCATCGTAGTCATGAATCGCATTAATCATCTCACTTGCATAACTTGCATCATTGGGTCGCTTTGCATCATCTGTAGCTTTAACCTTAGTCATAATCATTTGTTTCATGCACCTGGCATCATTATAACTTATCCTGTCATCTTTTGCTGAACCTTGTTAGTTTGTTATAACTCAGTAGCTCCTGTGAATATCTTGATGCACTCTGTAGCTTAGTATAATCCATCTTTTCATAAAATTTGCATTTGGTTCATCTCAGTGCATCTTATCTCTCTCCTTTGTGTGCTCTATCTTTCATCACTTTTGTTCACTTGCATAGTCCATAGTATCACTACACTTTGCTGTTATTATTGTTATCCTGTGGCTCAATTTTTACCTCAGGCAGAGCTCTGAACTTTGTCATTGTGGCACTAGTGCTCTTGCTTCATTGTGCAATATTGAGAACCGAAAGTGATTTGTTGAGATAGCGGTACTTGGGGTGCGGTGAGAAAACTCAAGGAAAAGCGCAGGACAACTGTGGATTTGCCTAAACCCAGTTTGATACTGGTGGTATTGTGTCTCAAACCTTGCTTACATGAATGTTGATATAGCATGCTTGTTGATGAATGAATGATATAACATGTGTTGTGTGTAACTTGATGAGCCAAGTGTTGCCAGACCCCTGCATCTGCTGCAACTTGTGTGTAGCCCTGTGATATCTGCTGAACCTTGTATTACCCTGAGCATAACCTGAGATCACATTCCCTGCAAACCAACTAACCTGGTGTGAACTATTTACCTTGCATTGTTGGTGCATACATCTCTGAAAACTGAGGCCAGCTGAGTATGTTAACACTCTGAGCATGTTGTAAAGTGTTGGCATTGTTTTTTTGCTGTTCATCTGTTACACCTGTGAAGTTGCATATCTTTATTGTGCTGAACTGTTAACTCCATGATGCTCTGAACTGTTATGCTTTGAAGTGTTAGCCTTAACTTCTGCAATTTGTGTGTGAATTAGCTTTTGCAATTGTGTTATCAGCATACCTGTGTGAATCAGCTCCTGAAATGTGTGTGAACCTTTGGCGTTTGAGTGAGTGTTGAATAGCTGAAATAGTGATAGCAATTAGCTGTTTTTCAAACACACAACCCAGCACATGCTTCACCATTGAGTGAGCACATCCCTTTACCCTATGCACCTCACACATTTTTGTTGATTTTCTTGTGCACACCTTGCCAATCTGGGCAAAGTGCATAGGCCGTATCTTTGTGTCATTTTGAGAGTCGTGCATCAGTTTGCTCGGTGCACCTTACCCAAGTTGTGTTTTCCTTGTTCGTGCAAATCGTGCTTGACCTGACCATAAAACCCAACCACTGAGCTCTACCATTTAGACCTGCTAAACTGGACAAAACCCAGTTCCACTGGGCTGTGCAAACCACTAGGCTTTCCTGCCAGTGCTGTATAACCTGAAGCCCACATAACTTGGGTTGTGTACCTGGGCTGTGCAACTGCACATAATCGGGCTCTTCTTTGACCATCCCTTTGGGCTTGACACAACTACTAGGCTGTGCATTTGCACATGACCTAGGCTGCAAACAAACTAAAGCCCTGTGTGTTTTTATTGGTGTGTCTTTTTGTGGTTTTTGCTTTTCTGTATTGAACTTGATTGTATGTTAACATGCTAGATGCGCTAGCTAGGCTATGATTGTGTCTTTTAGAGACCAAACAAATCGACTAGTTAGAATCCGCCCAGACGAAATCGTCAGCATACCCAGCTCTTCCACAGAAAGCCCAAATCCATGGATGCCCAAGCCCATCGAGAAACGAGAAACCATGGGTGAGGAACTTAACCAACCCCGTAGTCTCAAGGACTACATGTACCCAACTAGGGCAAGCCAGCCCCCTTGCATCATTCTCGCCGGTGATGCTTGTCGGTTTTGAAGCGAAAGC
This sequence comes from Papaver armeniacum, assembly GCA_023531295.1. NCBI lineage: Eukaryota > Viridiplantae > Streptophyta > Magnoliopsida > Ranunculales > Papaveraceae > Papaver > Papaver armeniacum. Next base: position 172,392 of record JAJJWW010004049.1, read on the forward strand.
AAGCACCATTCACATGCTACCCGTGTTTAGAGGGTCGGTCGAAAACCCCTACCATCACGTGAGAGATTTTGAGGATATTTGTGGGACTCTGCGTTTTAACCAAATGCCAGAGGAGTCCCTCAAACTGAGATTGTTTCCCTTTTCTCTGAAAGACAAAGCCAAGTCATGGCTTCATGCCCTACAACCACAGTCCATTAGAACGTGGGATGACCTCACAAAAGAGTTTTTCAAAAAGTTTTTCCCAAACCACAAGACGGCGACAATTCGCCAAAGTCTAAATGGTTTTGTGCAATTAGAAGACGAAACTCTAGCAAATTACTTGGAGATATTCAATGAATTATTACTCCAATGTCCCCACCATGGTTTTGAAAAATGGAGACTCGTGCAAATATTGTATGAGGGTCTAGATGTTAGAACCCGAACCACGGTCGAGTCGGTGTGCAATGGTGCATTTATTGACAAAAAAGTCTTGATGAGGCTTGGACTTTCTTAATCGAAGTCATTTGAAAAGACTCAACGGTGGGAGTCCATCCGTGAACCAAAAAGGACTACCCCTGTAGGTAATGTTCATAGAATTGAGTCTGACTTTGAGGGAAATGCAAAAATGGCATCTTTGGCCCGGAGAATAGAAATGCTTGAGTTGCAGAAGAATGTAAAATCTAATGCCCCTACTCTCCGTGACCAAATTGAAATAGCCACTTGTGCCGCATGCCATATCTATGACCACCTAGTGGACAACTGTCCAGACTTACATGCATTTCAAGAGTCTAAAACCGATCAAGCCAATGCATTATACCATAGGCAAGAGAACAACCCGTATTCTCAAACCTACAACCCAGGGTGGAGGAATCACCCTAACTTCTCATGGTCCAAAGGGCCTGTACAAGGGGGACCAACAAATAACAACCAAGGATACTCATATCCTAGAAACCCCCAAGTACAACCACACCCTCGGCACCACAGAGAAAAAGCCTAGCTTTGAAGACTGTGTCGGTCTGTTAACCCAAAATCTTTCACAACTTCAGAAAACTACCGAACAATGTTTCACAAGTCTAGAACTTAAGATGGGTCAAATCTGTGATGCATTGAATGAGAGATAGAAAGGCAAATTCCCTAGTCAACCCCAACAAAATCCAAAGAATGTGTTTCAAGAAGGCTCCTCTACCTGCAATGAACCTTCACATAGTCAGGCGAATGCTGTCACCACTTTTCGTAGTGGTAGAGTTGTTGAGAACAATGTAGGTGTACCACCGTCAAGCGAGTCTAAATTAGACTCACCAGTACACACAACACCGCAGAAAACATCTACTGTAGAGAAAGAATTAGAACCTGTTGATAAAACCAAGAATTCTACCAATATAGATGTTTCTTTGCCAAGTCATGTACATGTTGCTCCATTTCCACAACGGTTGGTGCAACATAAGGGGGGTAACCAATACAATGAGATTTTGGAAATGTTTAAAAGAGTTAACATAAACATTCCATTTCTCGAAGCAATCAGACAAATACCCACCTATGCTAAGTTTTTGAAGGACTTGTGCACACAAAAGCGAAAGCTTCATGTGCATAAGCGTGCCTTTCTCACTGAGCAAGTGAGCTCCATAATCCAAAACAAGATTCCAACTAAGTTTAGAGACCCAGGTAGTCCAACGATTACATGCACCATAGGTATACGGTCGAAAAGGCGTTACTAGACTTAGGAGCAAGTGTGAATCTATTGCCATACTCTGTGTATGTGCAACTGGGCCTTGGGGAGCTGAAGCCCACACCTGTTACGCTACAGTTAGCGGATAGATCTGTGAAAATCCCCGTGGTATTGTCGAAGATGTGTTAATCAAGGTTGATAAATTTTTCTTTCTGTGGACTTCATCGTCTTAGACACTCAACCCGTGCAAAACCCAAGTAATCACATTCTGTGATTTTAGGACGTCCTTTCTGGCGACGTCCAATGCCATCATCAAGCGTCGTAATGTAATGGAAAGTGTTGAAATTGTCTTTAACACTAGTCAACAACCCATTGATTGTGATGATACTGATTTGCATGAGATTAACATGATCGAGAGTCTGATCCAAGACTCTTTGCCCGACATTTTGTCTGTGGACCCTTTACAAGCATGTTTAGATAACTTTGACTTAGATCTCTTCGAGTCTAAGTACATTGGTGAAATTCACTCTTTGCTTGAATCTGTTCCACCCATGGATATTGCTAAATGGAAGAATGCAGTGGAACCCCTTCCACTCTCTGATTCCAAATCTGCCCCACCTCTTGATGTACCACCTAAGCTTGATTTGAAACCATTACCTGATACCTTGAAGTATGCTTTCTTAGGTCCTTATGATACTTTACCGGTGATTATTGCATCATGTGTAGACACGGAACAGGAAAGTCAACTTTTAGAAGTACTCAAAGAATATAAAGGAGCCTTAGGTTGGACCATCTCCGATCTTAAGGGTATAAGTCCCACAATTTGCATGCATCACATAAATCTTGAAGAGAACACTAAACCATCTAGGGAAATGCAAAGGAGACTTAACCCCAATATGAGAGATGTTGTCAAGGGTGAGATTCTGAAATTGCTTGATGCAGGTATCATTTACCCAGATGCAGATAGCCAGTGGGTCAGCCCCATTCAAGTGGTACCCAAAAAGTCTGGCATTACTGTAGTTCAAAATGAGATGAACGAACTTGTCCCCACCCGTGTTACCAGTGGGTGGCGAGTTTGTATTGATTATAGAAAAGCGAACACGGTAAGAATAAAGAAAGACCATTTTCCCCTTCCCTTCATTGACCAAATCTTTGGAAAGGTTAGCAAAACATAGTCACTCTTTGCTTCTTAGATGGCTATTCTGTCTACAACCAAATTCACATAGCACCCGAAGACCAACAAAAGACCACGTTTACATGTCCCTATGGAACATTTGCTTATCGTCGTATGCCTTTTGGGCTGTGCAATGCACCCGCTACTTTTCAACGTTGCATGATGAGCATATTTTCTAACATGGTATATAAGTTTCTTGAAATTTTCATGGATGATTTTTCTGTGTTTGGGTCTTCTTTTGATGAGTGTTTGCATCACCTCACTTGTGTGCTGATTAGGTGTAAGGAAAAGAATTTGGTTATGAATTGGGAAAAATGTCATTTCATGGTTCACTCAGGCATTGTTCTAGGGCATATCATCTCGGAAAAAGGCATAGAAGTAGACAAAGCCAAGGTTGATCTCATTCAACACTTGCCTCAACCTCGTTCTGTGAGGAGCATAAGATCATTCTTAGGCCATGCGGGTTTTTACCGCCGATTCATCAAAGACATTAGTAAAATTTCACGACCTTTGTGCAATCTTCTTGCAAAAGATGTTGCATTTGTCTTTGATGATGCTTGTAAGGAAGCATGGGAGCAACTGAAGGCTCTTCTTACATCTGCCCCTATAGTCAGATCACCTGACTGGTCATTACCATTTGAGATTATGTGTGATGCGTCTGACTATGCTGTAGGAGCTGTTTTGGGCCAACGAGTAGAAAAACTTCCTTATGTGATCTACTATGCTAGTAAAACACTTAATGATGCTCAACTGAATTATTCCACAACCGAGAAAGAGTTGCTAGCTGTTGTGTTTGCATTAGATAAGTTTAGATCTTATTTGATAGGGTCTAAGGTCATCATATATTTCGACCATCTTCGCATTGAGATATCTTTTATCTAAAAAAGATGCTAAGGCTCGTCTAATTCGATGGATACTCTTGTTACAAGAGTTTGACCTCGAAATTCGAGATAAGAAAGGGTCAGAAAATGTTGTTGCTGATCACTTGTCTAGGTTGAATGTTGAATCTACTGATGAATCTGTGCTAATTAGGGAATCATTCCCTGATGAGCAATTGATGCTTGTGTCTGAAATGCCATGGTTTGCTGATATTGTGAACTACCTTGCTACAGGTAGAATGCCCTTGCATTGGTCTAAACAAGACCGTTCTAAGTTCTTGGCTGAAGTTAAACATTTCCTTTGGGATGACCCATATTTGTTTAAGTACTGCCAAGACCAAATCATTAGGAGATGTGTCCCCAATTCGAACAAAGGGATGTCATCTCTTTTGTCATGACCATGCATGTGGAGGCCACTTTAGTGCCAAGAAAACTTCTGCAAAGATCTTGCAGAGCGGTTTCTATTGGCCAACACTGTTTAAGGATAGCCATGCTTTTTGTGTTGCTTGTGACCGATGCCAGAAATTAGGAAGTATCTCTAAGAGAAACATGATGCCCTTACAACCCATTTTGATTGTTGAGCTGTTTGATGTTTGGGGTATTGATTTCATGGGTCCATTTCCTAACTCTGAAGGTAAGTTATACATTCTTGTTGTTGTTGATTATGTCTCTAAGTGGGTAGAGGCCATTGCATCCAAAACCAACGACCATAAAGTAGTTCTTTCTTTTCTTAAGGAAAACATTTTCTCCCGTTTTGGAACTCCTAGAGCAATAATCAGTGATGGAGGTAGTCATTTTTGCAATAGACCCTTTGAATCACTAGTGCGCAAGTATGGAATCACTCATAAGGTCGCAACACCTTACCATCCTCAAACCAGTGGCCAAGTAGAAGTTTCTAATAGGGAAATTAAGCATATCCTTGAGAAAACTGTCAATCCTTCTAGGAAAGATTGGTCTTTGCGTTTAAATGATGCTTTATGGGCCTATAGAACTGCATACAAGACTCCCATTGGGATGTCTCCTTACAGACTTGTGTACGGTAAAGCATGTCATCTCCCTGTAGAGTTAGAACACCGTGCATATTGGGCTGTGAAGAAGTTGAATTTTGATCTTGATAAAGTGGTAACCAAAGAAAACTTCAACTCAATGAGTTAGAAGAATTGAGAAATGATGCATATGATAGTGCCAAAACGTACAAAAAAAGAATGAAAGTGTTTCACGACAAGCGCATTCTCGCGCAAGTCCTTCACACCAGTCGAAAGTTTTATTGTACAACACTCGTTTGCACTTGTTTCCGTGAAAGCTACGTTCTCGATGGTCGGGACCATTCTTGGTACGCACTGTCTTTCCCCATGGAGCCGTAGAAGTTGAAAACCCAAAGCAACCAAGAACATTTTCAAGGTCAATGGTCGAGATCGAAACCATTTCTCGGAGCATCTTCCACCGAAGTTGAGACCGTCGACTTGGAAGACCCCATCTACGTGGTGATCTAGTTCACTTGTGTACATACATATGGACTAAAAATCCATCTTCTTTCCCTTTTTCTTTTTCTTTTTGCATAATTTTTATGTGTGCTAACCAAACTTTTTGTCTTGCCCCTTGGGTGTTTGCTTTCAAAGCATTCATCCTCCCTTGGTTTAGCAACACTCTTGTACATCCGGTAATCTCTTCCCTTTTCTTTACTCAACATAGTTCTCTCGGGTATGTGATTTGTTTAAAATTTTATCATCTGTTGACACATTGAGGACAATGTTTGATTTAGGTTTGGGGGTGCATTTGCATGTAGAGTTTTTAGTCTTTGTTAAAAAAAAAAAAAAAAAAACTCTTTGTAAATATGTACATAAAAACCTCCAACTTTTAGAGATTTTAGAGTCACTAGCATGCTTCTAGCTATGTTTACATAGAGATTCTGACCGAAATAACAGAACTTGGAAGTACTTGGAGAACACAATCGGGTTTCTTAGTTGATTAGAGCGTTAAAGTTGGATTTAACCATACCGGAGGGCGAATTAGGTGCTGTTTAGATATTCGGTAGTAGAATTGTGATCAACCATAGTGGAGACTACCCATTTTTACATCAAGTGAGGCACCAACCTTCATTTTTTGCAACTTTCTAGAAAAGCTGTTAGAGTGTGTGTCACCGTACGTCAACTCCGGGTAGGAATGGTGAGCTACCCAACTTCGCACCACTTTCAGCACTATTTTTGATCTCTTGAGTGCTAATTTTGTCAATCATGAGGGTGACGTTTAAAGATGAAAACTCCTTCTAAATATCGATTTGCAGTTAGCATCACTCTCTCCCTCTCAACAACATCAACACATTCATAGAAACACATCATCGTCAGCAAGCGGAGCATCATCAGAATATTTGAAGAAAAGTTGAGATAGTCCAAGGTTTACAAGCAACAAAGAAAAGAAGATGAAAATTAGTGAAGTTTATGAAATCAAGACAATACAAGTTTTATTGTTTTTTTGTTATTTTCATTTCATGTGTTATGTTAAAAAAAAAAAAGTTTGTCAAGTTTTTGTGAAGTTCAGAAGTTCATCATCAGCTATTGAAGACCGAAGACCGAAGATTGAAGACGTTTCTATGAATGCTGAGAGAGAGTAATGTTAATTGCCGATCGGGTGAGAAGGTAAGTGAGTACTCCCATCCTTTCTAATGATTGATTTCCTTTCTTAGAGATCATCAGAAAAGATTCTTTTTGTCCACACTTCTGTGGAGTCTCCTTAAATTATTTCGGAAGGTTATCCTTCTTACCTACAACGTGTGCAGGATTTCTCTCTTTATTCCTGCCTGCACACATGAGAGACTAAAAAAGCGATCTTTTTGAGTGCAATGATCATAAAACCCTAATGGTGAGGCAGAAGTCGAGGCTTATGATCACAATCGAATCCGAATTCTTTCATATGGTATGGTTACTTCTCGCTCAACACTTAAGGATGAGAATGCGTTCTTTGGTAGTTCTAACTTCGTGTTACTAGCATGCGAAACTCTATGTCCTCATAGCTCCTTGGATGCTTGAGACTCTTTTACACTCGAAGTTGGAGAAGGTTTTGTGGGTACACCTCGGTAAACCCTCACGAGACTACAACTCGTCCACTAGGGACACCTAGGGGTTTAAAGGCTTAGTGCATACGCTAAATGCATTCGAGAGACTGCGACAGGGTATAGTTAGGATTTCTTAATTTTTGTTTTACTTGAGGACAAGTAAAATTCAGGTTTGGGGGTATTTGATGAGTGCCAAATATTGCATATTTCTACATCTATTTATTGGCATTTAACTCATCTTTTGTGCTCAGAAATCAGATATTATCCCAGATTCTGTGTTTTCTTTGTTTTCAAGAATAAATATTTGTACTAGTTAGTTTTGTGTTTTTAGGTAGTAAATAAAGCTCGGAGAAACTGAGGAGCCAAAAGAGCAGATAATTGGAGACGAGCGTCTATGGAGCAGAAAGCCAAATCCCGCGCGCATCAGTTGCAACCCAACAAGGAGCAACCCATTTACAAGACATGGGCTCGAGCTACCCACGACCCGGATCCGAGCCCGCACCATTTGAGCCGTTCAGATCTCGCCCATCCACATCCAATGCTCGCTCCGTCATTCCCATCAACACTCGATGTGCCTGCTTCACAACAAAACCCACCTACACCTATACCCTATCGACCAAAACCATTTTCTCCTCCATCTTCTCTTTCTTCTCCCCTAACACCAGTTCAGAGAAACCACCATACCTCCTCTTCCCCGACCTTACCAGAGCCATCACTACCACCTCCATCTCCTGACAGTCTCAACCACTCCATCAGCCACCTTCTCCGCCACCCTCGGTTCACCCATCTCCATCTATAGCTTCTCCCATACCCTAGAAGCTAGGGTTGAGATGGTTGAAACTAGGGTTTTGTTGAACAACCCCTGCATGGTCGATTCAGAGATGAAGTAAGGGAGGAAAGAGGTTTGGGTCGTTATCTTATTGCTAATTTGAGTGTTTTGGGAGATATAAATTGATGTTCTTGATGTGAGAGAAAGAGAGTCTGTTTTTAGGGTTTGAGTTTTGTAAATCAATTTGAAGTTTATTTTATTTCCTGCATGATGTTTTAAGTTACTTAATTAGGGTGTAAATGAAACCCTTTGATTCAATATGAAGCAATTAGATTATCAACTTGTTCTTAGTGTGTATATTGCTTAGGAAATTTGTTAGCTATTGAACTGAATTTGCCTGTGATCACTGGTACTGTAAGAAGACCAGTGATACTAGGGGTAGGTAAGGAGAATTAGTTCATCAATTATCCAATTAAGGCCTTCAAGGGAAGGCATAAGAACAAAGTGAAAATTTGTATTGCCTTAATATAAGATCAGAGGGTGGATTTAATCACCCTAGTACCACTCAACCAATAGTTTTCAACAACTTGAGCTTATTTACTGCCTTAGTTTAGAGTCACAACTCCAACTCAGTCGTATCGACAACCAAAATCAGTTAACATTAGTGTTACAACTTTGTCACTTGTCTAGAAATCAGATAGTAAGCCACTAAGATCAACTCCATAGCAACACCAATTCTCTGTGGTTCGACCTGTGCTTGCCACTGCCTCCAATAGGCACTGTGCACTTGCAGTTTAACACGTAGGAAAACTCTTTTCAAGACCTACCATCCATCACTCCACTTCCTCCACTTCCCACGAGAGACGTGAATAAGACTCAGTGACTTGTATAAATAGGTTCTCCGCCCTATTTCCAGACAAGAGAGGAAAACAGAGAAAAACAACAAGAAAACACCAGAGCCTGCTTACACCAATCGTAAGCTTGTTCACTTTCCTGTTGCAAGTCATAAGCAAGTCTACACCTTCACATTCTCAACACCTTCTTCGCTTCCCTCCCTAAGATCAACCCCATCTCCTTCACTTTGTGACCGAAACAAGTCTGGAACGGCCATTTCTTGGTTTAGGCCGGACTTGCACAGATTGATCTCTCGAATCTACAAGCACTCACCGCGCAGTGCATTTGTTTAAGGTTTATATTCATTCCTCATCCACACCCCAAATTACCAAATTCTGCAGGAGTAGTTTTCACCCATAAACACCAGTATGCGAACATGTATGCATACTTAAGTACACTTCAAAAACCCAGCGGAAATTCACGGACCTATACCTCATGCAAGTACGCGTATCGGTATGTGTACTTGGTACACGGAATTTCACAACTACAAGTATGCATACGGGTATGCATACTTTAGTTCCGGTCATGGATCACATACATGCAAGAAAGCACACTCTGTTTATAATCCAATAGTTCTAAACTCTATTTCAATCATTGAAACTTTCTTAGAGGATGACAATAGCCGTTTTCACACACTATTAGCATCAAAGCAATTTTCAAGTTATTGAAATAATCATAACGAAACATTCCAAATCTACATCAGACGATTGTATCACACAAACCATGTAAGATGTTACTCGGAGATTTTCACATGATCATCTTTTGAATTTCGTCAAGAATATAAGATGTACTTGGTTGAAGCGATAGCTTACCAACACATATTTCGAGAAATATGTAAGCGAGTTAATCTTAGCTCGAAATCTCAAATGTGTATAATCGAATACTATATAGTAATACAACTTTTGTCTCAATATAGGAGATAAAGTAGAAATAGACTTTCCAAGTGATAGATGAGTTTTAGTCTCCACATAACTTTTGTTGATGAAGTTCCACAAGCTCTCCTTAGTAGTTATTCGTCTTCAATTGATGAACGCCGTGAAGTTTAATGCTCAACTACACAATCTATCCTAGTCCGAGACATCACTATAAGTAGACTAGAAATCAAGACTTATAGTTTTGATCACTAACATTAACAAACATGCTTGAGATATCAACGCTTGCAAGTTCGAACGAGCAATGCTCTAACAATCTCCCCCTTTGTTAATTTTAGTGACAAAACTATCAATACATATGGATTAGGAAATAAATAAACTTTGTAGCTTCTCATCCAAATGCTTGATCTCCTTGGTTCTTCAACATTACTCGAAATCTTCGTCACATCCAAGTACTCCAATGAATCAAAATGTGTTCAACTCAGCATCATAGTTGTTGAAGATCCGTAGCAATAACAATGAGAAAACAGTTTCTCTCAATCATTGTTATACAGTTTCATAGTATCATTACATATCATCAAAGTTCAATTGTATCACAACTTTGACAACAATACTATGGTGATATGTATCACTCCCCCTTAGTTAATACTTCATCTCACAATGAAAACCACTCCCCCTTACATAATTATCCGTAAACCATATGTATTTGTAGTGTGAACTACACATTAATTCTCCCCCTTTTTGTCAACAAAAATTGGCAAAGGTACGAAAATTAGTGGGATCCTTATGAAATTTCTATAGAGATACTTCATGACCAAAAGAGACAACATATCAACTTGTTTAGATGCAATCATATAGTTGAAACTAAATGCATTCATCAAGGAGTTTATAAAGATACAAGATAACCCCTACAATATTCCACAGCCGCACTCCCCACAAAGATTTGGCAATTAAGCACAAGTTCAATTAAGAACTCTCCCCCATAAAATGTCATTCCCGAAAGAACAACAAGAGCGGCCTTACTTTTACAAGAAAAGAAGGATTTCTTTGGACCTTAACAAATCACATGAAACATGAATTTGTATCCAAAAATCTCAATTGAATTAACCACAAGGAAAATGATTAATTCAATTGTCCATGCTCAACATAAGAGAACTTACGGAGCCGCACAGTACATACACAAACATGTGGATCAGGGAAAGACCAATCCTGCAGAATAATCAAAGATTCATTCTATTTTTCATCACTATTTGCACGATGACATATAATAGACTTAATCTTTGTAAACAAAAGTTCATCATATCTTCCATCAATATCTTCATAATGACATAATAGGCTTAACTTTTGTAGTCAAAAGGTCATTCTATCTCCTATCAATATTTTCATACCCACATATAATAGAGTTAACTTTTGATCATGTGTATGAGACAATCATAGTTCACGGACGCAAACACACTTATCCCATAACAAGTTGCAATATATAAAACCATAAAGATTAATACTGCAAAATTATCTTCCAAATCAACTTTAGAAAATAAATAAATCTAAAAACACTGCAAGATGAAAATCGTTGGCAATAGCTATGTGTAATCACAATAATTGCTATTCCAAACTCTAGTAATCCTTCTCAAAAAAAGAAAAGAATAAATTCTCATAAGAAGTTTCCTAGACAAACTCGTAATGCACATATAAGATGATTTGTCCTTAGAGGGTAGAATCAATCTTTTTTGCACGGATTTACACCAAGAATAGTTACCAAATGCGTATAAAAAGATTTTCTTAACAAATAAGAACATACAAAGTCACTAACGACCATGCACTATAGTTCACATATGATGATTGTGAACATTCAAGAATTCCATAGCAATGCGTACTACTGCCCATTCTTGAACTTCCTTCATTGTGATTCACCAATATCATTCTTGCAAAAGCTACAAATGAGCTTAGAAGAGGATTAATCCAATAATCCAAGTGCTCAAGTCCAAGAGAAGTAGAACAAGTGCGAAGAAACGGAGTAAAAATACTCAAAAACAAGAGACGGGACAAAGATCAATCTTAACTCATCCAAATTCAAGAATTCTCATCTCCAATTCGAAGAGAATTCAAAGAGGAAGAGAATCCAAAAAGAATGAGATCATTTCCGAGCTTGGATGAAGAAGTTACGACCAAAACAAGTTTTCCGAACATCGACGTCTACAGACCAGTATGCATATGGGTTTGCAAACGAATTTTCGTGACCAGGAGCAGTATGCAAACGGGTTTGCGTACTAAAATTCCTGGATTTTGATTTTAAATGATGGTATGCATACTTGGTATGTGTACAATGAAGTCCAAACATCCCGAACTACTATTTTCAAACATAATCATTTAAGAACCTTAAACACAGATCAAGTTAGGTAGAAAAAAACGATAAGCAAGGTACATGGATCATTATAAGTACTCTAAGAAAATACAAATATTGCTCAAGTTTATAGACATACCTTTTTAGAGGAATCCAATCGAATTCTACATCCTTACCAAACATAGACTGTGCGCCCGATTCTCGTGCTTCCCACACCGTATACATAACAGGGCATTCCTTGGTGAGGATGCACTTAGAACACAATCAAGTTGTGTTGAGGTGAAAAATGTCTTGCTCACCATAAGTGACTGAAACAGACTTTTCCGTAACTATGGATTTTTCACCATCTATAGTTTTTGGCTTATTCTGTTTCACTTTTGGATTATCATGAAAGAGATCGCTTTTAGAATCTTTCACATCCAAATCCATTTTTCCAAAGAACTTGTTAAGTTCAAACATCATGGATACTGCCTTCTCCATAGTCATGGAATTTTCTGGAAGATCATTCCTTTTCACACTCAAAGCATCATTGGCTTTCTTTGGTACCCACTTCTGAGTGCGTTTAGGAACAACTAGAACCTTCTTCCCATTACTCTCTTCAAGATTTCTCGGAAGATAATTGGATTGACTATTCTTTTGCAAGTTAGTCTTTATCCAATTGGGAGCATCAGATCTTGTCTTCGTCTTTACGAAGTTATCCTTTTGATAACCATTACGATTGTGAAAAGGATTCGTATGACGTTTATAGGCAAATCTAGATTTATCACAGCACTGATTCCTTTGCCTAAAGGTTGGACAGTTATAACCTGTAGCGTTAAGGGGATTAGTCTTAACATATGATCTTGGTTTCAAAACTTCTTGTGATGCCCAAACAAGAACATCATGAAGTTTCTTATTCCTTATACGAAAACGAGATCTCCTTTCCAGGTGACCTTTATTTCCGCAATAGTGGCAAACATAAGGAATGTTCTTACCTCGATCCATGTATGCTGACTTTGGAGGTTGATATACTTTGCTCTTTCTAACCTTAACTGCCGGTGAAGGATTTTTACTTTTGCCATCAGTGGAAACCTTTTGTTGAGAAGAATCACTAGCCTTGACAAATTTTACCTCTTTGCTAATACTTGGAGCATCTATTCCCTTATAGCCCAATCCTCGTGTATCACGATGATTTTTACGTGCTCCTATCATAGTGGTTAATTTTCTTGAACTAGTGTTGAATTTTTTCAAGTCATCTTCCATCATCTTGATTTTATCAAGAGCAGCAGCAAAATCAGCCTCAAGGCATTTTTCTCGAGCGAGATAAAGCTTTCTCTGTCATCAAAACTAATTTGTTGAGAGTTAATCCTTGCTTCAGATTCTGCAAGTTTCTCTTCCAACGAAAAGTACTTTTGATAAAGATTATCACATTCAAGTGACTTCATACGTAGGTTTTCCTCAGAATCCTTGAGGATCGATTCGTTAGAACGATTCGAAACATAAACACCGGCGTAGCATCTTCCCAATTTCTTGTTTTCTCGACAAAGAGGAATCAGAAGAGGTGTGATATGAGAAGTTCTCATCTTGTTCTTTTCCACCGAATCCAATAGCTTAACATACTCTGAGACTTCCACATCAACATCTCTATCAATATCTGAATCACCTTCATCAGAAAGTTCATCCAACTGTTCTTCTAGGCGTGTTTCCCCGACTTCAACATGTTCTACATTAAGAGAATGTTTAGATACTGACCTAGATGTGACAGTTCTCTCAGGTGAATCCAAGCTTTGAAAATTATCTGGTAATTTATGAACTGGTACGTTATTAGAGATAACACATCTGTCCATATTCAGATCGCTACAAACATATACTTATGAGGTCTTAAATGTGTTTGCCTGCACTGATACCAATTGAAAAAGAGGGGGTACAATAACCACACCCAATATTTCGTTTGGCAATCTGAATAGACAAACTCCAATATACTTTCAAGAGAATCAACTAGACAGTCAGACTCAATCTAGAGAAAAGTATATCAAAGAGTTTTATATCTCTATCTCTCAATTCAATCTGCAATCAGCAAATAGGAATTTGCGAGCCCAATTGAATATAAGAGAAGTAACTTAAACGGTACCAAAGACCAATGTTCAAGGATAAATCAATTTCAATCAACAACCAAAGGTTGGATTTACCAATTGATCGATTCAAAGCACAACCTGTGATATTTCAATTATATAACAAAATATAATACGGAAAAGAAATAACACAGACACCAGAATTTTGTTAGCGAAGAAAACCGCAAATGCAGAAAAACCCGGGATCTAGTCCAGCTTTGAACACCACACTGTATTAAGCCGCTAAGACACTAGCTTACTACCAATGAACTTCGGACTGGACTGTAGTTGAACCCTAATCAATCTCACACTGATTCAAGGTACAGTTGCGCTCCCTACGTCTCTGATCCCAACAGGATACTACGCACTTGATTCCCTTAGTTGATCTCACACACAACCAAGAGTTACTACGACCCAAAGTCGAAGACTTGATAAACAAATCTGTCTCACACAGAAAAGTCTATTGGAATAGATAAATCTGTCTCCCACAAAAATACCTACGAGTTTTGTTTCGTCTTTTGATAAATCAAGGTGTACAGGAACCAATTGATAAACCGGACTTATATTCCCGAAGAACAGCCTAGTATTATCAGTCACCTCACAATAATCTTAATCGTATGGTAGCGAAACAAGATATTGTGGAATCACAAACTATTAGAGCATAGCTCGGTTGACCCCACCAAGCGTTGGTATGTCAAGTTTGGTTGTCATATTTTAGTGAATCAAAACTCATTTTAAGAGTCTCTTGATTATGTACTAGAGTCAACTTCATATAGGTTAGCTTGAAAGTATTAGGATATGGGACATTACAAGTATTGTGAAGACTTGAAGAAGTGAAGAAGTAAGAAGCTACAACGACAACATCATCCTTACACTTGAGGTTAGTGATATTTGACTTGAAGTAGTTCATTCCCTAACGTACCTTTCAAGTCGTGCATATTTAAAATGAAACTGCGAAGCATGAACACTCTAGATATACATAGTATTAAGGAATACAATATGAAGTTTATTGCTTAACCATTAAACTTTGTAGATAAGACATCGACATAATCGTTTAAATGCTATTGTGATTATGTATGGGTATGAGGTGAGGATTTCATCCTAGGAAACAATTTTATACATGTGTTTTAAGGAAGTAAGTTCATAAACTTGTTTATGAATCGAAAAGGAAATCGCCAGGCGTTATTGGGATTGTTATTCGTTGCATATCTTGTGAACATCCAATATGTGTGATTTAGTATAACCGCTCACTACTTGTTTGTGTTCTTGGTAAAACTATTCACAAAGGCCTGACTTATGTATTGGTATGACTTTTATTAGTGAAACCAATCTTAAGTAATCACCTGAGATGGTATGATCGAGTTTGTGTTTTGTTGAACCGAATCTGGGTAAAAGGGAACCGATCCTATGAAGAAGTGCAACACATCACAAAGGGGAATCGATCCTTGTATGAGGTGCAACAAGGTTTATAGCAGAAAGGGGAACCGATCCTATGAACATGTGAAACACGTTTTTAGGCAAAGGGGAACCGATCCTATGGACATGTGCAACACATATAAGTTAGGTACCATATATATGTGGGGAACCGATCCTAGTACCTAGTTAACCGAATTTCGGAAAGCTAGTATGACTATGCATAGTACTCACATGGAGGTAGAACCAAAACTTGTTTTGGTAGAGCCGTTAAACCCATGATTTGTGATTGAGTGTTTCTTAATCAATCGCATAGTTCTTGAAAGTCAGATGAACCAATTCTAAACTTGTTTGGAAGTGTGGCAAATCGGTTTCAAGGTTATAAGTATGAAAGAGGACTTACAAAGTAAGGATGTCGGCATACTTTGAACACATGCAGTAATGTTTATATTTTATTGTTCAAAGTTATTCCTTAATAGCTACAGGAAGAAAATCCCAGGATCGAAATAAATAAGTTAAGAATCTTTTATTTAAGGTTGTTAATTATATCTTAGGAAAATAAGAATTAGTAATGTGCATTTACTAGTTGAGATTTTCCAGAGAGATTTTCGATCATTATTTTGGACAAAGCATTTCCAGGAATTATGAAAACCGAATTTGGAATGTATTGAATATCTTTGAGAATATTTTCGGTTTTGGAAATTCCTTGGTGTCCAAACTTCCTTGTCTATAAATACTTGAAGTTTGCATTTCTAGCAAACTAATCCTTTGTGACAACAAACTTCCTCGGTTGTGTTGTTACTGGTGTAGCCGCCTATCCGGAGAGGAGAGTAACCTAAAAGGCAAAATCTCTTACGGCCGCTCAATTTAAAGTCTTCTTTGGGATTGAGAAGCTCTACAAGTACCGTTGGTGGGAAACTAGATAATTGCGGTTTATCTTTTGTTTTCGATTGATTTGATTGACTAACTGTGGTTGAACTTTGATTGCACCTAGTTTGTTTATGCTTGAGAAACTTCTCTTATGATATAATATTTACTCAAACTAGATCGAAGTTTCGACAGGTATCTTTAGACTGTTGTTAGTGCTAAAGACGATCTTGTGATAATCCATTGTTAACAGACTCTGTTCTGTGCGTGATTGATCACAAGAGATTCAAGTTGTTGTGCGCAGGTGTTTATTGAAGATCTAAGAAGATTTGAAGACTAAGAAGATATTGAAGATTTCTGATTTGGGGTTCATAATCTTTGGTGTGCACAATACTTGTTTCGGTATAAAAGGATCCAACTATAATCAGTTTATCCTTGTGGTAGATTGGATTGATTAGTTGTGTAGATCGACATCAATACAATTCTTTGTGATTAAAAGTATTGATTGCAAAATCTTAACGATTACTTTGGTAATTGAGAATAAGATAGATCTAAGAACCTGAAGAAGGAGTTTATGTTAAGATAAACAGATGATCCTTTGTCAAACTCACATCACTTGGTTGAAGAGAGTTGATACCAAACATATTTGTTGTTCCTTTACTGTTTGGAATACAAACCAAAGGAATTGTTCCAAGTACGTGACTTATTCATAAGTTGGAGGCGTGGGAATACAAACGGAACTAGGTGAACTATAGGTTTAGTTGCTTGGTCTCAACTATACGAAGTTAGGTTTAATTTTGTATAGCGGCTTAATCCTAAGAGTATTCAATTCTGGACAAGGTCCCGGGGTTTTTCTGCGTTTGCGGTTTCCTTGTTAACAAAATCTTGCTGTGTCATTTACTTTATATTTCCGCATTATAATTATTTTATTATAATTAAAGTAAATTACACAAACGTTAATTCCTATTTACTTGATAAGCAATCCTATTGTGTTTGGTTAAGTCCGAACCTTTGTATCAAGTAAACATACTTCGATGTTGTATTGTCTCGATCTCGTATCCATAGATGATCACACGAAGTGTGAACCGATTAGTTGTCAGTCCATAGACAATCACTTTCGGAGAAAGGACTTATAAGTAGGAAAGTTTTAGCTTGAGGTATATTTGGGTACCCTCTCCTTTTCACAAATGAAATGTACCTCTATTTAGGTTTATGTAACCGTACCAAAACGTGTACACCATGTTGGCTCAACAGTAGTTAACCAAGGTTAGCTATATGAACATTATCATATCAACCTTATTCATCTTAACCATATATGCGAACGGGTATGCATACTTAAGTACACTTCCAAAACCTAGCAGAAATTCCCGGACCTATACCTCACGTAAGTACGCGTACCGGTATGTGTACTTGGTACACGGAATTTCACAACTACAAGTACGCATACGGGTATGCATACTTTAGTTCCGGTCATGGATCACATACATGCAAGAAAGCACATTATGTTTATAATCCAATAGTTCTAAACTCTAATTCAATCATTGAAACTTTCTTAGAGGATGATAATAGCCGTTTTCACACACTATTAGCATCAAAGAAATTTTCAAGTTATTGAAATAATCATAACGAAACATTCCAAGTCTACATCAAATGATTGTATCACACAAACCATGTAAGATGTTACTCGGCGATTTTCACATGATCATGTTTTGACTTTCATCAAGAATATAAGATGAACTTGGTTGAAGCGAAAGCTTACTGTTAGAGCATAGCTCGGTTGAACCCACCAAGCGTTGGTATGTCAAGTTTGGTTGTCATATTTTAGTGAACCAAAACTCATTTAAAGAGTCGCTTGATTATTTACTAGAGTCAACTTCGTATAGGTTTACTAGAAAGTTATTAGGATATGAGACTTACAAGTATTACGTGAAGACTTGAAGAATGTGAAGAAGTAAAGAGCTACATCGACGACATCATCCTTCCTCTTGAGGTTAGTAATATTTGACTTGAACTGTTTCATTCCTAACGTATCTTTCAAGTCGTGCATATTGAAAACATAACTGCGAAGCTTTGAATGATTATACTCTAGTTAGACATAGTATTAAGGAATTACAATACAAAGTATAACGTCTATCTTTTGAACTTCGTATATAAGACATCGACATAATCGTATGAATGCTATTGTGATTATGTGTATGGGTATGGGTGAAGATTTCGTCCTAAGAAACAATGTTTTATATTTGTTTAAAGGAAATACAATTCATAAACTTGTTTTATGAATCGAAAGGGAAATCGCTAGGCTTATTGGTATTGTTATTCATTGCAAATCTTTGGATTACCAATATGTGTTTAGTATAACCGCTCATAACTTGTTTATGTATCTTGGTAAAACTATTCACAAGGCCTGACTTTTGTATTGGTATTACTTTTATTAGGGAAACCGATCTTAAGTAATCACATTAGATGGTATGATCGATATGTTGTAATTGGTATAACCAACTTTAGACATTGGGGAACCGATCCTAGTAAGAGGTGCAACCGATCACAAGTGTGTGGAATCGATCCTTGTAAGAGGTGCAACAAGTCTTAGTTATTGGTAACCGATCCTATGACTTGTGCAACCAAATACAAGTTAAATACCATAAATATGTGGTATTCGATCCTAGAACCTAGTCAAACAATTTTTGGAAAGCTAGTGTGACCGATCCTAGTACCCACATGGAGGTAGAACCAAAACTTGTTTTTCGTAGAACCGTGAAACCCATTAATGGTTAATTTGATAGGATAATCAATCACATAGTTCTTGGAAGTCAGATAAACCAATTCTAAACTTGTTTGGAAGTGTGGTAAATCTGTTCCAAGATTGTAAATATGAAAGAGGATTTACAAAGTAAAGATGTCGACATACTTTGAACATGTGTAGTAACTCTTATCTTTTATTTTTCAAAGAGATTCCTTAATAGCTAAAGGAGAATCCCGGATCGAAATAAATTGAAAATCTTTTAATTAAGGTTTTTAGTTTTATATGCTTTTAATTTCCAGCAATTAAAATGCATATCTTTAGAAAATAAAAATTGGTAATGTGCATTTACTAATTGGAGATTTTCTCTTTTGAGATTTCGGTCAATATTTGGACAAAGCATTTCCAGGAATTATGGAAACCGAATTTGGAAATATATTACATATCTTGGGAATATTTTCGGTTTTGGAAATTCCTTGGTGTCCAAACTTCCTTGGTCTATAAATATTGAAGTTTGCATTTAGAGCAAACTAATCCTCAGAGCTAGCAAAGCTACCTTGTTGTGATGTTACTGGTGGATCCGTCTATTCGAAGAGGAAAGTACCCTAATTAGGCGAAATCTCTTACGACCACTCATTTTAAATACTTCTTTGGAATTGGGAAGCTCTACGAGTACCGTTGGTGGGAAACTAGATAATTGCAGTTTATTATAAATTTTCGATTGATTTGATTGACTAACGGTTGTTGAACTTTGATTGCACCTAGTTTGTTTATGCTTGAGAATCTTCTCTTCTGATATAAGATTCACTCAAACTAAATCGAAGTTTCGACGGGGATCTTTAGACTGTTTGTAGATCTAAAGACATCTTGTGATAATCCATTGTTAACAGACTCCGTTCTGTATGTGATTGATCACAAGAGATTTAAGTTGATTATCTGCAGGTGTTTATTGGAGATTTAAGAAGATTTGAAGACAAAGAAGATTTCTGATTTGAGTTCATAATCTTTGGTGTGCACAAAACTTGATCGGCTGCGGATCCAACTATAATCGGTTTATCTTTGTGATAACCTTGATTGATTAGTTGAGTAGATCGGCATCAATACAATTATTTGTGATTAAAAGTATTGATTGCATAGTATAAACAATTACTTTGGTAGTTGTTGATAGATTGATCTAAGAACCTGACAAAGGAGTTTATTGGGATAAACGGAAGATCCTTTTGTCAAACTCATATCACTTGTTTGAAAAGAGTTGTTACCGAACACATTTTTTGTTTCTTTACTTTTTGGAATATGAACCAAAGGAATTGTTCCAAGTGCGTGACTTATTACAAGTTGGAGGCGTAGGGATACAGACGGAACTAGGTGAACTATAGATTTAGTTGCTTGATCTCAAATATACGAAGTTGGTTTAGATTTTGTATAACGGCTTAATCCTGAGAGTATTCAATTCTGGACAAGGTCCCGGGGTTTTTCTGCATTTGCGGTTTCCTCGTTAACAAAATCTTGCTGTGTCTTTTAATTTTCTATTTCCGCAATTATAATTGTTTTATTATAATTAGAAGTAAAATACACAAACGTTAAATCCTATTTACTTGATAGCAATCCTATTGTGTTTGGTTAAGTCCGAACCTATTATCAAGTAAACATAATTCGTTGTTGTATTGTCTCGATCTTGTATCCATAGTTAATCACGCAAGTTATCTTATTGTCGTATTGTCCCAATCTCATATCCATAGAAGATCACACGAAGTGTGAACCGATTAGTTGTATTGTCTCAACTCAGTCCATAGACAATCACTTTCGGAGAAAGGACTTATAGGTGGAAAAGTTTTAGATTGAGGTATATTTGGGTACCCTCGTCTTTTCAATTGGTATCAGAGCAGGCAAACATGAAAAGATCTAACAATCTGTGTTTGATGCGATCCAACCTATAAGACATGAGTCAAAGTAAAGTTAAGCGAGAGTGAAAACTAAAGAAAGACTTAGTTAACGTGTCACAAGATATTTGCTCAAAAGGAGATAGTTCTTCTATTTCAAGTTGCTCAATTGATGATGTCTCTAACGAGATATCTTTGAGTTCTATACTTGAGATTTCTGATGAAAGATCAAGTGTAAAAACATCTGAACAAAAGGAATTGAGCAAATAATTTCTTATTTGTTCTAATGAACTTCTTTCAGCACTTGAAAGAGAACGAGATTTAACTTTAAAGTTTGAAAATCTCGATGAAGAGCATAACTTGCTGAAAGAAAAATTCTCACAACAAATACAGAGTCTTAAAGACAAAGTATGTGCTAGACTTTCTCACGCAGAATTTTTTGAGAAAGATCGGGATGCGGCTCTTGAAAAAGTATTTGTTGGAAGAGAAACTTGTTGAATCTGATGCAAGGATTAACTCTCAACAAAAGAACTTTGAAGAGAAAGAAGGAGAATATCTCTCACGAGAAAAATGCCTTGAGGCTGATCTTGCTGGTGCTCTTGATAAAATCAAGACATTGGAAGAAGAAAATTTGGACCTTAAAAAGTTCAATATTAGCTCAAACAATTTAACCTCAATGTTAGAAGCAAATAGAAATCATCGTGATACACGAGGATTGGGCTATAAGGGAATAGATGCTTCAAATATTAGCAAAGAGGTAAAATTTGTTAAAGCAATAAATTCTTCTCAACTAGAGGCTTCCACTAATGCTCCTATTTCTTGTAAAGAAGAAAAGCATGTCATGCCTAAGAATTGTGTTCAACCAGAATCGTCAAGAGCAACCATCAACAGAGCACTTCTACTGATGACAAGAAAGCAACAACGTTGAACAAAGAGAAGAAGAAGAAGAAAAATCGTCGAGCTCCAATGCAAGAGGATCCACAAAAATGTAACATTAAAATTCATACTTCGTATGTTACTAAGCTTTGTTATTATTGCGGTAATAAAGGGCATGTGGAATGGGGATGCAAGATTCGTAAGATCGAAAATACACTTTCTTTTGTATCAAACGAATTGGCTAAGATTGCTCCCCAAAGGAACTCGGATCGATATTGTCCAAAGTTTAGGCAAAAGAATTATTATAATGATAGTTCAAATTTTTCCTATCGCTCGACAAGGTCATCTTATAAAAGACCCGAATATAGAAAGAGAGATGACTTTGTAAATGCTAAGACAAGATCTGATGTTCCAAATTGGAGAAAAGTTGTTTCGCAAAGTATTCAAAAGGACAATCGTCCTAATGGTATGAAGGAGAAAGCTGCTCCTGCGAAACCCTCCTCTAAATGGGTCCCAAAATCCTCCATAGCCAAAAAGGGACCAAAAGTTAGTCACAAGAATGACTCTTAGCTGTTAATTATTGGTGACAATAATTACAAGAGTTTTTTTGAGAGACTAAAGAAAAACATCATGTCTGAAATCTCTTGCACTAGTGAACGTTGTGATAATGACACTCTTCATCACAAGTCAAAGAGGAAAAACAAGAGATGGAACAAGAGAAAGCAAACCAAGCAAGAGGTCAAGAATGATGATTCTGTCTTAGTCACTCGTGACGAACAAGACAAGGATCAACTCAACACAACCTAGTTGTGTTGAATTGTGCATGCTCACCTTTGTGCTCAATCTTATTAAGGGTGAGGAAGCATGTCAAACTGAGCACATGATCTCTCGGTTATTATATGACTAATTAACATCATTAGGGAGATTTATTTTCTTCTATACTCATACTTTCTATATCTATATTTGAGATTTTGATAGAAACGGTAATTTTTAGTTTATGATGTTGATATCTACTGATCATATATGTGTATCTCTTGTTTTTAGTGTTGTGATCCGTCACAAGCAAGGTTTTTAAAGCGTGAAGCGAAGCGTTTTTAATTTTTAAGAAGCGATGCGTATGTTGAAGCGTGAAGCATCGCTTCATGGTTAGTGTGTGAAGCGGATGCTTTATTATAGATAACATTGAATATTAATGATAATTATAAAATTTAGGAACAAAAAATATATATAAATTAAATATATGTCAAAAAGGTTATCAAAATCAGAAGCTTGGTATGGTGGTTCACTGCGCGTTAGTGGAATTTAGACGTCTGAGGTTCAAAGTGCATCTAGTAATGGAAAATAAATTACGCTTCTTAGTAGATGCGCTTCAGTGGTGCGACTCGGAGTGGAATCCTTATTTTTGAAGCGAAGCGTATGCTTCGAAGCGTGAAGCGTACACTTTTAAAAACCATGGTCACAGGTAACTCTTGTAACCGATCCTAGTAACCGGTCCTAGTGACTACTAGTGATTTTGTAACCGATCCTAGTGATAGGTCCATACGAAGGTGTGTAAAACTGTTTTGCCCATAACTTCTTCGTCCGAACTCGGAACGACCTCATTCTTTTTGTGTTGGTTTCGCAATTAAATTACTTACAAGATAGAGGTAATTGCAATACTTGATTCTTTGTTGAATATTTATGGTGCATTTCATTTGTGTTATGGGATCTTTGATTTTGGTTTTCATAACCTTAATATTCGATCTCATATGATGTGTACCCTTATGGTTTGGGTGACTTTTTGGTTTAGCAGGATTAAGTTATAGCCCATGTTGGTAGGCTTTATAAAAGGATCATAAGGGTTTCTGATTGAAACTCATGTGTGAAAAAGTTACAATATGTTGAATCGTTTGGTTTAGCATAAAAGCATATGTGTTTCAGGGTTTTCAACTTTTGCATTGCATTGGTTAAAACCAATTCAACCTTTCTATGGTAAAGGTTGTTCTTGTTGTTCTTTTGTATTGCGAGAGGATGACAACATGATGATATTCTCCCAGGAAAGATATAAATAAAAGGAGAAGAGGATGCGGAATTTGAGGTAAAGAATTTGTTAGTTAATCGTTTTCCTGTTTAAGAAAAGCCTGATTTTATTGCATATATTTATTGCTTTTGCTTAACAAAATTTCGGTACAATTGATGTTTATTCCATTATTTGTGTATGGATGTGTGTATGATTCAATTGTTTCCGGTTAAGAAAAACTATTGTTATCTTGCTTTATTGTTTGGTATCAATTGTTTAGGCTTACGAAATTACGGTGCAATTGCGGTGCTTTAATGTCTATGTTGTTTCAATTGCTTCCGGTTGAGATAAATAATTATGCAAATTGATTTATTTGGTTTGTATGAATTGTTTATGGCTTAACAAAAAGATTTTCGGGATGAATTGTTTAGTCCAATTCGATTCCGGATAAGAGAAACTAACTTAATTCTGATCTTAGTTAGACTTATCAAAGTGGAGGTTTCTGTTATTCAAGTCTAATCGAATGCCTTAACAAGAAATGCTAGTTAAGTAACCTAGTATTTGTCTTGTTTAAAAGTGAAAGGTCTAAGTTATTATTTGAATAATTAGAACCTGATGAGAAAAATAAAGTTAATTCTGATCTTTATTTTGGTCTTATCGAACAAGCGATTGTATTTGTACAATCGGTTTAGCAAAGGAACTAAGGTGCTTAGTCGATTTTTGATTTGCTAAAATATTAGGGAAAATTGCTTCGGGCAATTGTTTCCTTGGTAACATGTCAAAACAAAATTACTTTGTAGTTTCGGTTTTGATATTGGTTATCTAAAATGGTGGGTGGAACCCTCGTGCTTAAATCTTATAGGTTGCAAGTCTTTTGAGATTTGTAAGATCCTTTTGGTTTGTCTTTTATTTGCTCGTACCTTTGTCATTTTGTGACAAAAAGGGGGAGAAATATATGGAGTAAACAAGTGATTTGGTATCACTAAGGAAAGGACAATTGTGCTTAAACATTATATCTAACGAAAGAGTAAAGCATAGACTAAGGGGGAGTAACGTATCTGTAATTGCAGGAAATCCTACAATACACACCTCACAAGAATTCATAATATCTAACACATATTTAAGATCAATAATCAATCTCTTTATTAATTGAGTTAGAAATTTTACAAGAAGGAAGTGAAATCAAGAATGTAATTTCTACTCTAGACTTTCTCTCTCCTCTAAACTTTCTCTCTACTCTCGAAAAAGATCTCTCTCTTTCTTAAGCCTGTTCGGCTCTTTATATAAGACATTACATAGTGAATGACAGCTAAGCTGTCCTTTATTTTCGGATCTAACTTGCGACACTCTCGCAAGTATTCAAATGTTAAATCTCGCAACACTCCTAAATCTCGCTAGGTCTTCACATCTTTCTCGTGTTCAGGCTGTCGTCATCCGTTGCGTCATTTATATTACCCATCTGCGATATCTTCGCAATGTGTCGTTTATGGATTTCGCAAGGGTCTTGGTGTTGCGATATTTTGATCCTACATCTTGCCTCTTCTCATGTCTTCTCTGCGAAGGAGAGAATGTCATAAGAATTAGTACTTTCAAAATGCCGCAACTGTTCATTTTTTCATATTTTTCTGTATTGACATGATTCTGTACTTTTACGCAGAATTTATTACATGTATCTCTTCCTCCATCCATTTCTTGACACGTCTTTTTCAACTGCTTTTTCTCAACCGTTCATGTCTACTCTTCGCATCAAATGTGTTTGCCTTTTCGAGAAACCTTCTCTCTATATATACTTTTCTTACTCCTCTGTAGTTGCAGGAAATCCCACAATACACCCCTCACTATATTTTGTTTAACTAATCCATTCAGAAAATAATAGATGAACAATTATGAATATTTATTAATAATTTTCTTGTAATGTTTACACAGGAAAATGGAATTACACTTAAGATCTTACTAACATTCGCTCTGTTTCTCTCTCCTAATGACTTGCTTTTCAATCCAAAAAGAAACCCCCCCATACAACAGATTCACTCATCCCTTTATATAGGGTAATACATAGTGAATGACAGCTAAGCTGTCCTTTATTTTCGGGAATGTCTCGCGAAGTGTCGCAGGCGTACAAGTATTCGCATTCGCGACACTTCTTAACTTTCGCCAGATTTCATATCTTCCTATCGTCATCCAGTGCGTCATTCATATTAATCGTCTGCGACTCACTCGCAATGTTGTTATCGGTTGCCTTCGCGAATTGTTGTTGTCGCGATATTCTGATCCTACATCTTGCCTCTTTTTTCTTGAATATTGCTTGAAGAGCGATCTTTAAGAAAAAATACGTTGTTGTAGTAGTCTCTGATTTTTATTGATGAAGGAACGAGCGAAAGAATACTGGACTTGAAAAGTACGTACTTGCCTCTATTCTTTGGCGAAGTTCCGAAGTTTTTAGAAGTATGTATGAAATATTATTTCTTGCCTCATGGGTTATGGAAAATAATGGATCTTGCAATCTCTTCTCGCGAGTTAGGAAAATAATTGAATCTCATATGATAACAAAATATGTTGTGCAATACCCGAATACTACATCTTCTCGCCTCTCCTTATGTCTCCTTACGTTGTGCGATATCCGAATTCTTTGTCGCAACCGTTCATTTTCCATTAAAAATCTTCTTCAAAGATAGCTCCATGAATCTAGGAATGACCGTTTACACGTGTTTAAAACCATTCTTTTTACCGGTACATTTAATGTTATCCGGTCATAACACTTTCTTGCCTATTTATAGGAGAGTCTTTTGTGAAGAACATTTCTTTCCTTCTATTTCATCTCCTTTATCGTCTCGCAAATTTGTTCTTCCGTTATTCTTCTTCACCATCGTCTTCATCATCCTTCCTCGCTATTTCTTATTTGCTATCACTTCCATGGCATCCAGGTTTGTTAATCTTGCTAGATTCGATTGATTCTATGATTGATTGATTTTGTGATTAACTTCCCTTTTTGAGATTATCTTATTCCTTTTAATCTTTTTCTGCCATTTTTGTTTCAGCAAGAACAAACCCAGCACCAAGTTCACCGTGAAGAACCCCCTTCTTTCTTTGGATTCACAGTCGAAACCAACTTCTCAACAAAAATCCACCTTGCCACCAAAGTCCTCTTCGCAAGATAAACATACCGTTTCTAAAAGAAAGCCTGCGAGTGATAAGGTATTTTAAGAAGCATTTACTTTTTAATAACAATATCGTTGCCTCTGTTTCTTACTTAATTTATCATTCACAGGATGACAAAACTATTGACAAAACTCCCAAAAGATCTCGCCACTCTAAACCTGTTACTCCTGATGTCCCTTTTCCCTCATTTACACCTTCTTCTCCTGCTGCGAAATCATCGCAGGATAATCTTGTCGCAAGTGACAATATTCGTATGTCTCAACTCCTCATAGATCAAGTTCCTCATAATAGTCCTACTACAAATGAACTTACTCCTTCTCCTACCATCAATGTCCCTGTCATTCCTCCCATCACTACCTTTCCTGAAATCTCCTCTTCTCATGATGTTCCTTTGGCGAAGAATGATTCGTCTCTTCCTTCTTTGCCCGAGCAAATCCCTCTTACTGCAGAAAATTTGGAAGGAATAGACGTGGCTTTCAAAGTTCTCTCGGACCTTGTGAATGATGCCAAAAAGACTTGTCGATCCTGTCAAGTCTGATGTCTGCGAGATTTTAAGTAAACATCTCGGTTCTGATAGGATCTCGCAAGCATCCTTAGTTCAAGAAATTAATGTACTGAAAAATGATCTTCAAGCTATGACTGCTAAATGAAATAATCTCCATTTTGAAAATCAAAAATTTCACAACCTCTCACTAGATCGTGATAATCTTCGCAAGAAGAATGAAGAGTTAAAAGGTAAACTCTTTCCCCTTAAGCCCCCTTTTTTTTTTTTTTTTTTTTACAACTTAAACTCTTGTTCGCCCTTCAAGCTCTAAACCGAAACGAATAATGGAGATATATCGAGTTGGAATCAATTGTTGAAGAGGTTCGAGTTGAAAGAGACGCTTGGATGGAGCAATATAACTTCTTAAATAATCTTCATACATATCTTTGTTGATCAAATAGATAATTTGTCTAAAGAAAACTTTGATTTAGCTCAGTGACAAGATTCATTAAGTAAAGACTTATCTCGCCTTTCTTACTCTTTGACTAAGGCTAATTTGGAGTTGGAAACTTTATCAGATGAGAATGGGACTCTTTCTCAGGAGAAGCGATCTCTGCTAAACAAGGTCGCGACTTATTCGCAAGAATATGATGCTTGTCAAAAATTACGTGAAGAACAAGAACAATTTATTCACACTTTGAAAAACCAACTTGAAGAAATTATCACGAGAGAGATAAACTTATTCGGGGTAGAATAACCTTGAGTCTAAAAGCAAACCAATTCAAGGATCAATGTTCCAAATTAGAAAAATCCAACTCTACCCTTGTGATCGAGAATTCCATACTTGTTTGAATGAAAAAAGCTTGCGAGCTCGATTGAAAGGCCTAGTTGGAGATACATTTGATGATGCCATGGACTGTTTGGGGAATAATTTTGCAGCTTTAATTCAAAGCATCTTACTTCTCGAAGGAAGGTAGTCATATTATTTGACTATCTTAATACATTAATTTATTCCAAAAATCTTTAATCATCCTGAAAATTCCAAAAATATTTCAGAAAAAGCTTTCTTTAATCTTGTGCACTTGTTATGCGGACTCGAGAAAAGCTTCGCTCTGTTATCTCCACCCTCGGATCAGATTATTCTAAGATTCGCAAAGAAAATGGGTTACTCGCCGCCTCTCTTGCTCGTTCTCGCGACCGTGCGAACGAAGATTTGATTATATGTCTTCTTTGTAAAGACATAGATAGTAAGAATCGTCAAAAGGCGTTGCTTCGTCAATTCCCCTCAAAGTCAAGTCCTTGTGAATGAGATTTCATTGTCTAAGTCCCTTGATCCTATTCATGTTGATCCTTTGGAAGTAAGTGATGATGAAGTCCCTGATTCTCCTGATAGTGATTATGATTATGAGAGCGGCGAAGATATCGCTAATATTGAAGTTGTCAACAAAGATCCGACTGAAAAAATTTCTGATGAAAATCCCACCGGTGGCGAAAATGAAGGTCTTGAAAACATTTCGATGAAAATCCACCAACCGGTGAAGGTGAAGGCGATAAAGGCAAATGAAGATCTCGACCATCCTCTATGGTTGATAATATTGATGTAGAGAATTAAACTTTCTTTGTAATTTGTCAAAACTTCTTTTTGTTTGTAAGGATTAAGTCTTTGATCGAGTAATCCCCTTATTTTCTCCCTTTTCCCTTATTTAAGGTGTTTGAACATAATCTCGCGAGCATGTTCGCTTATTGAATCTTTTATTAAGTAAAACCATCCCAATTAGGAATTTCACTTTATTTCTTCTCATTGCGACAAGATCGCAGGCCGCCTTTACATTTTCATGTAATGACCCATTGACCTTGCCTTATCATCTTTGATGGTCTTCTAAGTTTGACCTTCCTATTTAAAGGTCTTACTCTGCCACCCTTTATTGCGACAAGGTCGCAGGACGTCTTTACACTTGCATGTAAAAACCCATTGACCTTGTCTTATCATTTTTCAAGTATTTTTGCCTCTGCGCAGATATTTTGCTTGCGACAATATGAGACAGGCCTAAATTTTCTTGCGAAAGTAAAGCCCCATGACATTGTCGTCTTGCGACGAAATCGCAGGACGTCTTTACACTTGCATGTAAGGACCCATTGATCTCGTCTTACCCTCGCGTTAGTATTATTGCCTCTGCAGGATCATTGCACAAATATGACAAGCCTAAGTTTCCTTGCGAAAACAAAGCCTCGTGACATTTGCGTCTTTGGCACTTATCAGCTCCCTAATGGAGGGTGCCGCCCTTATCATCTCCCTGGTTGCCCCTTCAAGGAGGCGTACATCGGCCATACAAGGCTAGCTCCTTCCATACGGTCTTAACAACAACCGGTTGTTTTCGTGACCTCTTATCCCTTATACCTATAGAGTTTATGGTTACAAGGCTGCACCCTAAGTGGAGTTTTCTTCGGGCCGAGTGCAAGCATGCGCCAAGACTTGTCAAGAGTGGTAAGGAAGTTCCATGCTCCCCGCACTCTTGACTCAACCGTGTACCTCGGCGCCTTGATCATACGCTGACTCCTTGAAAGAGACCCTCGGTCGCCCAACAGGGTATAACCTACATATATAGTTGGGAATCCAAGGTACCTCCTCCGGATAGGCTTTCATGGGCCCCAAATCTGCATGACCCAGGTTCCGTGGGGCGGTGTAACCTTTTCCCCGAGCCATGTTAAGAGATACCCCCTTATATGACGCACTTTAGGTCTTACATTTGCCTCTTACGAAATGTAATTCGCGAACTAGGGTGTACGCCATAAAGGTTCGTCCCATTCATTTACTCATTCATTGTTGTTAAATCATTCAATCATTCATATTTAATTGTCATCGATATTTAATTTGCGAAGACATCGCACAATCTTTATTTCATTCATTTTTCTCTCGGATTCTTGTACATTCTTCTTGTCGAAATTCTCACATATCATTTCTTCTTTGTCTTGCCTTTGATATATCTTTGTCGATTACTTATCACAGACCATTCATTTTACTTTTTATGCCTTTTGTTCATTGCACTCTTTGCCTCAAGCGTTATCCCAATCCTTGAAGGACTCCTTTCCATCGTAACGTTCGCTCGCTTCCATGCATTCATCTCTGCGGCACTTCGCGATGTTTCTACGGTACTTCAGCGATGAACTACAACCAATTATTTTTGCAAAGATCGTAACATTCGCCTATTCTTGCGGCACTTCGCGATTCTTCTTCATTTCTTATCTCTATAGTATCCACCATCGACTTCTCTTTTCTCTGTTCATCTTTGATATTCCGTTTCCAACCTTTCCTTTTAGCATTTCTCTCTTCGCAGCTCTCCACGTCAACCTCATAACATTTCTGACCTCCCTTCCAATCTCCCTTTATAATTCCAATACCATTTGGATAGGGAAACTTTATACATTGATGGTATGTTGATGCCACTCCCAAGATTTCGTGCAGCCATGGTCGCCCAATTAATGCGTTATAAGGAGATTCCACGTCAACCACACAAAATAAAATGTCAGCTGATAATCCTTGTAAAGGTATCCTCATGTGAACCTCTCCTTTAGGTTTGTTCGATGTGCCGTTAAAACCGTAGATTTTGTACGTTGAAGGAATCAAATTTTCATCCTCTCCACCCATAGTCTTATAAGTATGGTAAAACAGAATATTCACCGAACTTCCAGTATCGATTAGGATTCTATTGATTGCCCAACAATTTTCTCGCCGTCATCTTCTCCATCAACTGGTCTTGGATTAATGTCCGGTCGCACCACCAACGGGCTATCATGTGCTTCTCTTCCTTTGGGTACTTCGTCTGCAGAGAAAGAAATAATTTTTAGTCGCCAATCTTTCAATTGCGACTTTCTCGCCGGGTTCATCACTTCTTTGTTATGAAAATCTCTTGCATATACTCTACTAAGCACGTTATCGTGAAAATCTTAAATTGTACGATATGAATGAACGATAAAATTGCAAAATAGATTTTTGGCCTTTGTTCCCACTTCTATTACGAATGCTTCTTTTCCCTTCTTTGAAACTGTTCTTTGCACTTCGATGGTGATGTTGTTAGTACTTGCTTCCCTTTCTCTTCATCTTTTAGAAAATGAGTCAACTTCCCCGATCAATCATTACGAGAATGATTCTCTTTATGTTTCTGCAATCATTTGTTAGATGTCCATGAAAGCGATGGTAAGAACAATATTCATGACTTGTCACTTGGTGGTGGTTCACTCCCGCATTCCATGGTGGTGGTACGTCCTCCATTACAAGTATAGCTTCCCAAATTTTTTCCACACTAGCATTTAGTGGTGGCATTCGATCTCTTCCCATACCACTCTGCGATTTCTTGGCCCTCCATGGTTATTCCGCCTTCGTCCTCCATAAGTTTCTTGCATATGATCTAATATCTCGAATTTTATTATTGTTGCCGCGGTTGTAGTAGTTCCTTTCTCTATCAAACTCCTCCTGATCTCGGCTCCCCATAGCCACTATTTTCTGCTGTCCATCATCAACTCTGTTTTCCGGTTGCCCTTGCGAAGTGGTCGCCACTGAGTTTAAAAATTTTGGTAATAAACTTGCATTCGCGCAGCGTTCGAACTTGTATTCGCAATCTGGGTATGATTCCATTTCATTTTGTCTTTCTTCCAAAGCAATGTATTCTTCTTGGAGTTCTCGACTCACCATCGTAATCGTATTTTTAATTCGAATATTTGAATGTATAACAAACTTGTTGCGAAACAGAGCATTTACAAATGATAAAATGAGATATCTTTCCTCTACCCTTAGGCCATTTCACCGCACATTGTTCTCCATCTCATTGTCGGATGTCTTAAACTCTCGCCAACTCTTTGTTTCAATCCGAATACATCTTCAATTCCCGGGGTCGCGTGGAATTGTTACTTATATACGCTCCCAAGAAAATAGTTTGTAAATGGTTGAATGATGAGATTGTGTTTCTCGGTAATCATTCAAACCATTTCAGTGCTTCTCCAATTAAGCTAGATGCGAAGTATTTGCACAATATGGCATCATGATTCTCCCATTGTAACATACATCTCATATAAGCCTTGATGTGTTGTACCGCACGGAGTTGTTCCATCGAAAATGTTGGTTAATGCAGTAGGTAGATTGCATTTAGGTGGTATTCCTCCCATTTGTACTTCTATTGTGAAAGGAGTCTTCGCAGCTTTCTGCGATGGCTTCATCCAACCTGTCTTCTTCCTCCTTCCTTCCTACTATTTAACAATTTTCTCATTTCTCGCTAATTCTTTCAAGATTTGCTCATTTTCCTCGGGATTTGATTCGCTGGTCTTTTTAGCTCGCCTCTCGCCTCCCGCGTTCATGCCCGTTTTGACCTTCTTGTTCACTATTTTCTTTCTCTCCTTTCTCTGCGACTTTCTCCTTCGTCTCTTTCATCAATTCGCACACCATTATATCTATCGTTCTCTCTTCTGGGTTCTCTATCAACTCTCCTATGTATCCTTTCGTATTCTCCATTGGTATTTCTATTGACACGATTTTGTGCTCGCCTCCTTTCTCGGTTGTCGTGATTATTTTGTCGGATTGCTTCTTCCAATTCTTGGTTTTCCACTTCTGCTCTTACTCTCTCTCTCTCGCGGGCTAAGCGTGCTTGTTCAGCATAATGTTTCTCAATGTCGTCCACGATCTCTTTTTGCCTTCTCAATGCTTCTCTTCCGTGCAGTATTGCTCTTCCTTCAGCGGCTGGATCATTTGGCCCCTGAAATCGCCTAGTTCCCCGATTTTCTTCACTCTGCTCATCTTGGAAATTCTCGGGATGGGGAATATAACGATCTTCTGCGTCCTCTCTTCTTTCGTGATGTTCTGAGCTGAGATTTTGTGCTTCCCGTTGGTTTTCTACCTCTGTAATTTCTGTTGGTAAGGCTCTCCTTCTTTCTTCCCTAGTCGATCTTGAACTCGATCTCGCAGTGCTTCTCGATCTTCTATTTTGCAATCTCATATTTTCCATTCTTAATTCATGATTCTGTCTTGTCAAATTTGCTCGCTCTTCTGCCTCTAGTCGCCTTTCTTCATGTATTGTTTGTCTCAATGTTTCCAATCTTTGTGATTTCTTCATTTCCTAGATTCATTTCTTGGTCTCCTCCTTCTTGTCCGTTATTCATCAACTGCTGCTCTTCTTCCCTTTCATCCTCAGAATTCGACCTCCAAGTATGTACACTTACTCTATCGTAATCCACAGTTTCATTTGTTATCGGAGGAATTAAACGCTGAACATGATTTTCTTCATCATTTCTCATATTCACCCTTGACGATTCTCCTTGTTCAATTCTCCTTTCTCCAGCAAGTCTTCCACTTCTTCTCACAGGTTGTTCAAGTACATTTCTTCTTCTAGCCATTTCTCTTTTAGTAAATCTTTTGAAAATTATCGCATTCAAATTCTTCCAAATCTCTAAGCCAATCTTTTTTCAGTTCACAAGTTTCTAGCGCCAATATGTAGTTGCAGGAAATCCCACAATACACCCCTCACTATATTTTGTTTAACTAATCCATTCAGAAAATAATAGATGAACAATTATGAATATTTATTAATAATTTTCTTGTAATGTTTACACAGGAAAATGGAATTACACTTAAGATCTTACTAACATTCGCTCTGTTTCTCTCTCCTAATGACTTGCTTTTCAATCCAAAAAGAACCCCCCCTTTACAACAGATTCACTCATCCCTTTATATAGGGTAATACATAGTGAATGATGACTAAAGTTGTCTTTTATTTTCGGGAATGTCTCGCGAAGTGTCGCAGGCGTACAAGTATTCGCATTCGCGACACTTCTTAACTTTCGCCAGATTTCATATCTTCCTATCGTCATCCAGTGCGTCATTCATATTAATCGTCTGCGACTCACTCGCAATGTTGTTATCGGTTGCCTTCGCGAATTGTTGTTGTCGCGATATTCTGATCCTACATCCTCTCTTCTTCTTTTTTACTTTCCTTCTTGTTTTCTCTGCAACTTTTCTTCAACATCTCTCCGTAACTTCCGTTTCTGCTACTGTAAATCTTTTCCTTTTCACTTCTTTTGATATTCAGTTTCTCTTCATTCCCATACTTTGAAAATGCCTCCAGTTGGTCGTAAATATGAAGCTTCTCTGGACAAAGTGCAGAAAGATTTCGAAGAGTAGGGTTTCGTATTAACCACCATTCCCAACCAAGAATCTAAATCCATTCTTTCTGCCAAATTGTTTGTTGATCATCATTGTGATGGTCAGGAAATCATAATTTCGCTAGGTCAGATTCTCGCTGGCCTTCCTATTCCTCTCTATGACCATGATCTTCACTTATTTTATGAAATTCTTGCTCATGAGAAATTCTTACGAGCTATCTACCAACTGAGCGGGGATTGTATCCGCTTAATGCTTGAGTTCGCCAACCATGGTGCTGGTAAGGGATCTCTTTACCCAAAAAAATTCAGAGATCCTAAATTTGTGGACTTAGAGATATTTGCCGAAAAATATACGGTGGAAAGCTTCTTCGAAAACCATGAAGTAATAAATATGAAGAATGATAAAACTCGCTGGGGTGCTCGCTTGAAGAGAAGAGAGAATGTCGCCAGCGATAAAATACTTATGCAGGATATTGATAGGTGTAGAATACACCGTATTTAATATCTAGTATTTATGCTTTCTTTGCGAGTTTTCTTGTAAATTATGTATCTTACGATTGATTTTGAGTTTACCAGGTGTCATGGAGTCATTATTAGCAAAAGAAGGAGAAAGCGTCCATTTGGAGCGTAAAGGGCAAATATGTCATTTCATGGGCGGAGGCGCGAAGCTGAACCAAGGTAATGATAAGAGGCAACCACTGACCTGGTTCACTAAGGACAGGACCACAAACCGTTAAGGGGCACTTTCCTATCCTTTAACTCCAAAGACCAACAAGACTAGGTCGAATGGAGACCACAAGTTCTTTTCACTGCAAGAGTTGCACCAGTTTGAACAACTTCCTCATGCCGGCAATCTCTGGTCTGATGGGGTGTTGTCAAGATTACATGAGGGAGTTTTACAGATGAAAAGAGCAAGTGATGAGCGGAGAAGATTATGTAAGAGTCTGCGAGATATCAAGAAGAATGGGTTGGCCGTTAATGTGATTTTCATTTGGTAATTGGGGCAAATATTGTTGCAGAGAAGTCAACCATGAAATTGAACCTAGCACCATTGTTTTAGGTGCAGAATGGATGAAATTGATGTGTGATTCAAGGTGTTTTGAAAGAATTAGAAATGTGGGTTTATGTTTGAATGTGAATTACGAGTAGGGAAGGAGATGGAATGGTTAGGATCAAAGCATCGGTTTTATATTTTGGTAACCCCAACCAAATGGCACAACACCTATTCGACGAAAGGTCCGAAAGAATAGTTCGTACATCAAATTCAGTGGGACCAGTTTTAGTCTTGTGGTAGCAAGCTGTGGTTTAGGGTGTGTGTACTAGGAGATATTATCAACACTAGGCAATGGGAAGAGATGGTAGTGTTGTGTAGTGTTGGAAGGGAGAGTTACAATGAATTGGTGGTTGTGTGGGCTACAGAGAAGGTGGTTAAGATGACAGTGAGATTGGTAGTTGCAGCTGGTTATGAAGTGGTGGTGATGTTGTAATGAAATGTAGCTAAGTGAATGATTTTTGTAGTGGCACTGGAGATGCACATTGGTGGTTGCTATGTTGAGCCAGGGAATTGCAGGTGGTTTCAAGTATGTTTGTGTGATGGCCATGTCCACAATGGCTGCGCAGGGAGCTGTTGAGAAGAAACTGGTGGTGCTATTGCGTTGAGCCTGAAGTGGTTTGAGTAGATATGAGAACTGAAATTCAGGATTGGTGGTTGCAGTCACAGTTGGGCAGGTGCTGTGCTTAGCAGCTGAACTGGCTAGGTACAAATTGCGGTGGTCAAGATAACAAGGTGAGCCAGTGGTGGTGATTATGTAAAGTGGGTGAAGTGGAGTTGAAATGGGTTGAAGTTGCAGTCAGTACGCAGTGGAAGTGTAGCTGTACCAGGTGAACTGAGGCTGGTGGAGAAGCAGTTGCAAAGAGCTAGAATGGCGAGAAGCCAAGATGGAGAAGAAGATATTGAAGCGCAATGGAATTGAATTGGCGGTTGGTAGATGATATTGAGCATAGAGGTGTCGCACCTGCAATGTAGGAAGGCAATGAGAATGAGATAGGGAAGGCAATGATGGCTCGGGTGATGCTTGTCATGGCTATATCTTTTGCCATGGAAATGGTGAGCTGCAAAGTGGAATCGAAGGCTTTAATGGAGTGAATGTACGCATTGCGCAGTGCAGTATGTAGTGGTACATCCGGTGGTGTTTGCGGTGTAGTTGTTATGTGAGTCGGGAGAGAATAAAGCCGCAAATCGAGCTGAAGCAGTGGTAGTTGCTAGCGTACGATGGCTTTGAGTTCTTTGCCGGTGAACGAAGGGATGTGAGCTCAATGCAGTGTGAAACCGAGAATAGCGGTGATGAAGGAAGTATGTTGCGATGGGGTCAGGTGAAGTCGTTACGTGGTAATGCGGGTAGTGTTGATGTGCATCTTCTCAATCGCAATGGATGCACACAGGAGGGAAGACTTGATGTAGTGGATGGATGGTCATGGACTGAATGAATGTGAGCATTGAGTAGGTACCAGTACAGAGAGCCTGTGTGTTGCAAGTGGTCGAAGATAGTTTTCCGGTGACCGGATTCCGACGACTATTCCGGCCATAATCCCAGTTTTCCGGCGACACTTTTTGGACCCAATCAAATTTTGGCGCCGTTGCCGGGGAGGCAGCGGTTGTTAATTGTTTTTGGTTTCTTATTTTTGTTTTTAGGTTTGTTTTACTTTTTCTTATTCTTTGGTTTCTAACCGGGTTTTGAGAATCTCGTTTCAGGTACCAATTTCTATGGACGGAGCATATTGGAGCAATCAATACGGCTTTCAACCTCAACAACATGAAAACTATCACCCTTATGGGGAATACAATCAAAACCAATCCTTTGGTTATGGTCAATATTCCACGTACCCTTTTAGTTGTTCTCATACATTCCAACCTTCTTATGGTGGGTATGTAAGTGAGCAACCACAAGGAGGGGAGACTAGTTGTACTCCTATCAATTTTTCCTCTAGTTTGGTAGATGAAATGCAACAATTTATGGCCAGCATGGAGTCAGTTTGTGGACAACCAAGCGTGGAACCAATTTCATCGACCGAATGTGCTCATAGTATGTTTGGCCCAATTTTTGATCGTAGTTATGATCATCCACCCATTCAAAGGGAATATAATTGGCCTAACAATACTGAAGTAAGTAGTTCTACTTTTTCTTTGTCGAATGAGCTTTACAAACAAATGGAACACTATATTCAGAATTTGGATGGAACACTCCAAGAGCTTCAAAGCGGTATTTCCACTTTAAGACAAGGCATTGATGAGTACAAGGAGGAAATGAATAATTATGTTGAAAAAGGCGAACCTTTGGGGACTTTCGTTGATATTTGTGTAGTTAACTCAACTCTTGATCGTAATAATGATCATTCACCTATTCAAAAGGATGAGTTAGAGATAAGTAACACTAAATTCAGCGAGGAACAATCTTATGTTTACTATGATAGTGACGGTGATTATGATACATTGCTTGAACCAACTCATGGTGATATCTCCGAGGAGTCTTTTTGGGATCAAGATGAAGACGAAGAGGAATATGTCGACACTTGTGTAGATTACTCAAGCATTGATCTTAATAATGATCAAGAGCCTATTCAAAGGGTGGAGCTTGAGGATGATGCATTTTCGAGTGTTCTAAAAAATTTTCTTATAATAAAATTTGGATCCGCAAAAGAGTATGTGCCTTACAACAAAGAGGAGTGTGTTGAGAATGAGACCGTTATGACCAATATTGTGGAAGACCCAATTGAACTTGTGAACCAATATTGTGAGGCATCTTAAAAAATTTTCTTATAAGCCTTTAAAATTAGTAGTTCCTTTACAAGGAGGAAATGAATAATTATGTTGAAAAAGGCGAACTTTGGGGACTTTCGCATTCACCAATTGATATTTGTGTAGTTAACTCAACTCTTGATCTTGTAAATGGTGAAAATAATGATCATTCACCTATTCAAAAGGATGAGTTAGAGAGTTGTTCCATCAAAGATGTTGGTTAATGCGGGTAACACTAAATTCAGCGAGGAACAATCTTATGTTTACTATGATAGTGACGGTGATTATGATACATTGCTTGAACCAACTCATGGTGATATCTCCGTCAGGAGTGCTTTTTGGGATCAAGATGAAGACGAAGAGGAATATGTCGACACTTGTGTAGATTACTCAAGCATTGATCTTAATAATGATCAAGAGCCTATTCAAAGGGTGGAGCTTGAGGATGATCCTTTGCTCGTCCTTGTTTGCATTTTCGAGTGTTCTAAAAAATTTTCTTATAATAAAATTTGGATCCGCAAAAGAGTATGTGCCTTACAACAAAGAGGAGTGTGTTGAGTCTGTTGGTGCGTTTATAATGATAATGTTTATGTCGAGACTTTGGTTACGGCAGAAACGGACGAAGAATGGTTGCAAGGTTTGATAAAGGACCATGATATACAAGAGGTGAATAATTCACTTGAATTTTTCAAGGATGAAGAGGATTCCGTGATACAAGAGATTGTGCAAGGTTTATCTAACCCTTTGCCTATTATTTCTTCTCCTTTACCTCTCATTGGTTTGAATGTATGTGCTTCGAGAATATTGTTGAATGACTTTGTTTCTCGTTTTCCGCCATTAGAGATACTTGATTCTCATACTATGCAGGTTATGGAACAAGAAACCGTGGGAGTTCCCGACTTCTATATTCTTTATACACTTCCATGTGTGGACAAGAATAAGTGTGGGGGAAACTTTTATCGGTTCATAGCGTTTTCTGTTTTATATTACTAATATTTGTGCGAAGCTAGTGTTTGAAAAACAGGTTCTATGGAAGGATCCCCAACTTTTCCGATTATTGGTGTATGTGGAATGAATCTTACAAGAAGCAAGTCGGGCCGTCGACTTTAAAACAAGCGCTAAGTGGGAGGCAACCCACCAGTTTTGTATATTTATCCTTATCTTTTTATTTTTATGCATTTGCTTTTATCTTTACTTTCTTGTTTTTGCATATCATTTGCGGAATTTCCCACCTTGAACTCTCTTTGGAAGATTCAATTTTACATTGAGGACAATGTAAAGTTTAAGTGTGGGGGAGCATTTATATGTTTTAGTTTGTTTTATGTATAAAAAAAAAAAAAATTAGAAAAATTGAAAAACCAAGAAAAAAATTGTGCTTTTTGAACTCCGAAATCTAGAAACTTGTGCCTTTAGGATGACACCATTAATGGATGGAACCATTTTGAATGCAGGAGTTGAGGAACCAATTAACTAAAAGGGACGAACATAGCTCATGAATCATAAATACCATGATAGTTACCATATCTCGGAATATCACCATATCACATTCTATTTTTATTTTTTTCATATTTATCTATTGTTCTCTAAGTGCTTTGGTGGGTCACTAAAAATCGACGTGTTATTACTGCTAGGATGAAATAGTGTGATTGAGTTACTAGAAAAATAAAAAAAAAACATAAATATATATTAAAAAAAAAAAAAAAAAAGGAAAAAAAAAAAAAGAGACCGACCAATTAGACCAAACGGAATAAAAATGACACTTGGGAATAGCAGTATGTGTGAAACGTAGTCCCTGTCTCCGTCGCCTAAACAAGCGTGGAATGCAGGATCCAAGGCGATTATCATGTACTTGCTGACAAGAAGCATGCGCTTGGATCCAAAAGATCTAATCATGTCGTCTAAAAAAAAAAAAAGAGAAATTGGATCCAGTTTGATCCAATCATATAAAAAAAAAAGAGAAGAAATTATTATTGTGTTGAATAAAGTCACTCTTGGTTCCCTTGTATATGCCAATTGACTTGATGTAGCATCAAAGCACCAAGTAGCTCAATCCAATAGGATTAGGTTCATCTTAGTAGTGACCTTGAGCATGAGATATGGGAAACATCGAACACTTGTGAACATTCGCCAACATCTACATCTACATCTACATCCATCTTCTTAATCTTTTCATTGTGATTGTGGTTTGTTAGTTTCCGAGTATTGTGGCTTGTTCGACTATCTAATTAGAGCTTTATTTACTAATAAATGAATTGAATTTGCAAGGTACCTCCTCCTGTAGTCATTTTGGATTCATTCATTGATTTGTCACGAATAGACGGAGTTTGAAATATAGGTTTTGTAGGTATATCTCTAGTAAACCTTCACGAGACTATAACTCGTCCACTAGGGACACCTAGGGGTTTAAAGGCTTGTTATTTATGCTAAAATTAACCGTAGCCTCGACGAGACGGAGTTGTTGTATTTTTGTTTTGTTTGATTTGCTCGAGGACTAGCAAAGTCTAAGTGTGGGGGAATTTGATAGGTGTAGAATACACCGTATTTAATATCTAGTATTTATGCTTTCTTTGCGAGTTTTCTTGTAAATTATGTATCTTACGATTGATTTTGAGTTTACCAGGTGTCATGGAGTCATTATTAGCAAAAGAAGGAGAAAGCGTCCATTTGGAGCGTAAAGGGCAAATATGTCATTTCATGGGCGGAGGCACGAAGGCCGAACCAAGGTAATGATAAGAGGCAACCAGCCGATCGGTTCACTAAGGACACACCACAAACCGTTAAGGGGCACTTTCCTATCCTTTAACTCCAGCACCAACAAGACTAGGTCGAATGGAGACCACAAGTTCTTTTCACTGCAAGAGTTGCACCAGTTTGAACAACTTCCTCATGCCGGCAATCTCTGGTCTGATGGGGTGTTGTCAAGATTACATGAGGGAGTTCTTACATTTAAAAGAGCAAGTGATGAGCGGAGAAGATTATGTAAGAGTCTGCGAGATATCAAGAAGAATGGGTTGGCCGTTAATGTGATTTTCATTTGGTAATTGGGGCAAATATTGTTGCAGAGAAGTCAACCATGAAATTGAACCTAGCACCATTATTTTAAGTGCAGAATGGATGAAATTGATGTGTGATTCAGTGTTTTGAAAGAATTAGAAATGTGGGTTTATGTTTGAATGTGAATTCTGAGTAGGGAAGGAGATGGAATGGTTAGGATCAGCATCAGTTTTATATTTTGGTAACCCCAGCAAATGGCACAACACCTATTCGACGAAAGGTCTGAAAGAATAGTTCTGTACATCAAATTCAGCTGGGACCAGTTTTAGTCTTGTGGTAGCAAGCTGTGGTTTAGGGGTGTGTGTACTAGGAGATATTATCAACACTGGCAATGGGAAGAGATGTAGTGTTGTGTAGTGTTGGAAGGGAGAGTTACAATGAATTGGTGGTTGTGTGGGCTACAGAGAAGGTGGTTAAGATGACAGTGAGATTGGTAGTTGCAGCTGATTATGAAGTGGTGGTGATGTTGTAATGAAATGCAGCTAAGTGAATGATTGTTGTAGTGGCACTGGAGATGCACATTGGTGGTTGCTATGTTGAGCCAGGGAATTGCAGGTGGTTTCAAGTATGTTTGTGTGATGGCCATGTCCACAATGGCTGCGCAGGGAGCTGTTGAGAAGAAACTGGTGGTGCTATTGCGTTGAGCCTGAAGTGGTTTGAGTAGATATGAGAACCGAAATTCGTGGATTGGTGGTTGCGATCCACGGTTGGGCGTGTCTTTGTGCTTAGCACGGTGAATCAAGCTAGGTACAAATTGCGGGGTCAAGATAACAAGGTCGAGCAGTGGTGGTGATTATGTAAAGTGGGTGAAGTGGAGTTGAAATGGGTTGAAGTTGCGGTCGACGCGCGGTGGAAGTGTAGTGTGCACGGGTGAAGCGAGGCTGGTGGAGAAGCGATTGCAAAGAGCTAGAATGGCGAGAAGCCAAGATGGAGAAGAAGATATTGAACCGCAATGGAATTGAATTGGCAGTTGGTAGATGATATTGAGCATAGAGGTGTCATGCTTGCAATGTAGGAAGGCAATGAGAATGAGATAGGGAAGGCAATGATGGCTCGGGTGATGCTTGTCATGGCTATATCTGCCGTGGAAATGAATGAGCTGCGGTGGAACCGAAGGCTTTAATGGAGTGAATGTACGCATTGCAGGTGCAGTAGTGAGGTACATCCGGTGGTGTTTGCACTTGTAGCATTATGTGAGTCATGGAGAGAATAAAGCCGCAGGCGAGTCAAGCGGTGGTAGTTGCTAGCGTCACGATGGCTTTGAGTTCTTTGCCCGGTGAATAGAAGGGATGTGAGATCAATGCAGGTGGCGAGAATAGCGATGATGAAGGAAGTATGTTGCAGTTAAATTTGGGTGAAGGCTGTTCGTGGTAATGCGGGTAGTGTTGATGTGCATCTTCTCAACCGCAATGGATGCACACGGGAGGGAAGACTTGATGTAGTGGATGGATGGCTGTGGATCGAATGAATGTGAGCATTGAGTAGGTACCAAGAGAGAGCCTGTGTGTTGCAAGTGGTCGAAGATAGTTTTAGGTGACCGGATTACAGGACTATTCCCGGCCATAATCCCGACGACACTTTTTGGACCCAAAATTTCCAGAGACTTATAATGGGCTTGGTGGACGAATTTGAGATGGGTTTTGAGAAGACTTGACCTACTTTTGAGTATTTTGGGATAGGCATATAAATAGAACTTTTTCAAAAAGATATATCTCCATGAGGGAGAACTCATACTTTTGGTTCTTTTAGAAACATGATACTATGAACTCCATGCCATGAGTAACTAAGTTTTTATTATTGGTTGAAGATGTAGTTGGATTTTGCAACCAAGTTATGATTTTTATGAATTAGTTTTCTCTCAATATGATTGAATGTTTGTTTAGTTAAGTCTAGAATTGATTGAACTCACATCCATACCTATAGCTATTTTAGGGTTTTCATCGAGCGATAACCTTGAATACGAGTAGCATGATATGATGCTAGGTTGTAGTGATACATCCTCGTAGTCATAAGTAGAAATTGACCTTTGTTCGAATTTTTCTCAAAATTTCAATTGCATTGATTAGCCTATGAAACTTAATCTAGGAATTGAACTTAATTGAGGGAGGTTATTCTTTAGGTAGAATTCACATAGCCCTAGTGTGTGTGTGATGAATTAGGAAATTAATAGATTATCTTGCTCTCTTGATTCTCTAGGCTTTTTATGATAGTGAGATTAAATACGAATTCTATTCATATATTCATAAACTTGTTTACAATTGAAGATGAAACCTTTATCCAATATTTTCACATCCTTAATTTGCGTGTTTACTTTTATTTGTTTGGCTTTTATTTTATTTTAGTATATAAAAATCATCAAACCCCGGTGTTTATATAGGAAACCATAACATATTGACAACCAAGACCCTATGAAACGATCCTTTCTTGCCCTTGCTATATTTATATTTTGAGTAGTAAGAAAGTGTAATTTATTTTTATTGGTATGCAAGAATAATGTCATTCTAAAGACGACAAATGCGTCTTTCCGTTGGTTTTGAAAGGACCTTACATTTCAGGTTCACATGTTATGATATCGCCAATTATCAACCTTTGTTTTTAATGAAAAAGCAAAATAGGTTTCTAAATTTCGCTCAATTTATAATCTTTACTCCTTTTTATACCTATTAATCTTGCGAAATTTTGATTATCAAGTTGAGAAAGAGCTACAAAAGAAATGCTAAGGCAAGTTATCGATCACAAATGAAGTAAGAAATACTTTTCTTTATTATTTTTAACAATATTGTTGCCTGCTGTTTCTTATCTTCATTCGTGTGCGAAGGTTTGTCTTGAAGTTATCAAGAAGAAGAAAGTTCTAAGGTTTGAAGACCAAAAGCAAGGGTAAAGGTTCTCTTCGCAGGAGAAGTCTACTTGCCCCACCTTCAAAGAAACGAAAGATTCATTCCCCTTCTCCTTCAAATCCTCAATCCAGCGAAAGCTCTGATGAAGATAATGATGATATTGATACTTTTCTCGCAAAGGAGAATTCTCCAACTGAATCTTCTATGGCGCAAATGTCTAGCATCTTCTATGACTCCATGCAAGGAATTGGAGATGATCGTCTCTCTAGTACGTGCAAAGCTCTCGCGAGTATCTGTGATGCTCCTTTACTAGAGGGTGATGATTCTCTTCATGGGGTCTCCAGATCAGTGACTCCTAGCTTTCTAAATTCGCTTGGTGTCTTGGTATGT
Source organism: Papaver armeniacum (assembly GCA_023531295.1). Taxonomy (NCBI): domain Eukaryota; kingdom Viridiplantae; phylum Streptophyta; class Magnoliopsida; order Ranunculales; family Papaveraceae; genus Papaver; species Papaver armeniacum. The sequence goes on from JAJJWW010004049.1 coordinate 216,748, forward strand.
TTTTGTTCCCTTATTTCTTCATAATTTTGGTTTTAAGTTATATCTTGATAATTTCTTTACTTTCCTTTATAGTCCGGGAGAGCTTCCTTCGCTGTTGCCTCAGATCTTGAGAAAAGGCGCAGTATTCTCGAAAAGAAGAATCTTCAACTTCGCAAGAAAAATGAAGAATTGGAAGTCAAGTCGCTGCTCTTCGCAAGAGAAATGAAGAATTCAAATCGAAGTCGCTACTCTTCGCGAGAAAACTAAGCAATTAGAAGTTTGATTCTTCCACTCAGAAGAATAAGATTTCTAGTCTTCAAAGTTCCAACCAACAACTTTATGGTATGAGACTTTTCTTTTTTCCTTTGGTTTATTCTCTCATTATCTTCCCTCATCTGATTTACCATTTTCGCAGACGTTTATAACCTTTCTGATGAAGTCATTCCTCTTCACTCATTCCATGTGGATAACAATGCCCTTCTTGATCACCTCAACGATTCTTTGAATGGTTTTTCAAATAACAAGATTAAATATCTTCCTCTAAACGAACTTCCATCTAAATTTCGCCTCTTAGAAATTGATCATAGATCTAGTTTAGGCTTAGCCAACCAATTTAAACGTCTATATCTTAGTTCTAAAGAGAAAATTAATACTTTAAGGAAGAAAATCAGTGATCTCATAGATGACAAAGATCGCATTGCTAGTCAAGGTGCTCAAGCATTAGCGAAATTCCAAAAAACTCTTCTTGAGGTTCAAATTGAACGGGATGAATCCATCCACAAAAATGCTATTCTTAGCGAAAGAGAGAATCAAATTCGCTCCCTTCTTCTCATAAACAATGACGATGAATTCACTTGGGCTACGAAGGTTCTAGATGATGCCAGAAATAATTTAGGTGTTAACGTTAGTCTTCAAGATGAGCATACGGCCTTGATTAGGGATATGATTTCCGACAAAGAAGGTTGTTAATCATTCTTCTTTATTTAACTGTTTGTTTTTTATGAAATTGTCATTAAGTTGCTGATTCATTGTCATATGTTCGCAGAGTCTGCGGAGAGATTTCGCAAAAGAATTGAAGAACTTGAATCTGAGAAGGAGCAGCTCGTAAAGGACTTTTCTTCTCGAGATGACAAATATTCTAGATTGAAGAAGCAACTACAAATTACTATTGCGAATTTCAAGAATGATACTATTCTTTTTCGAAATCAGACTATTAAGATGGTCTTTGACGACAACAACATTCCTCATTCTTCATACCCTTGCCTCCTTGATGAAATCCCTGAGAATGTGCCTTCTTTGGATATCTCTGACAGCGATGCTAGCGAAGAAGAGGAGTCTGATAAAGATGAGGAAATAGAAGGATCTGATGAAGATGAAGAAAATGAAGAAGAAGAATCAAGCAAGAAATAGTTCTGTCTTCTTCCTTCTCTTTTTGTAATATCTGTATATCCATTCTTTTAATCTTCTATTTTTGTAGTCTCTTCCTGCGAATTTCTTGGATCTTCAAGTTCTAACTTTGTTGTTCCTTTCTGCACATGTTAAAAGAGCAATTCTTTTTTGCAATATAATTAATCAATATATTATCAACTTTTTATTTTATGAGCACGTAAATCTATCATATGAAGACAAATAACATGTTTTTATTCTATACATTCCCATACTTGCCTCTGTTATTTGCATAGTGATATGTATGCATAGTGATATGAGAGATTAAGCGAGTTACTTTCGAATAGTGATATGTATTCATGCCTCAATCTCGCAGCTGTTGCTGCTGAATTTTCGCAAGTAAGGAAATCTTGGTTTCTTCCAAGATTTCCTTTTTTCTTTTTCTCTTATGTGGTCTTATTTTGCCTTCCTAGTTAAAGGTCTTATTGCGCCACCTCTTGTCATTGCGACAAAATCGCAGGATGTCTTTGCATTTGCATGCAAAAACCCATTGATCTTGCCTTAACCTTTTCTTTGAAATTTTTGTTGCGACAATATGATAGGCCTAAAAATTCTTGCGAAAATAAAGCCCCATGACATTGCCGTCTTGCGACGTGATTGCAGGACGTCCTTACACTTTCATGTACTGACCCATTGATCTCGTCTTATCTTTGTCTTTTGTATTATTGCCTCTTCAGGATTGTCGCACAAATATGACAAGCCTAAATTTCCTTGCGAAAATAAAGCCTCATGACATTTGCGTCTTAAGACACTTATCAGCTCCCTAATGGAGGGTGCCACCCTTATCTTCCCCCTAGTTGCCCCTTGAAGGAGACGTACTTCTACCATACAAGGCTAGCTCCTCCCATCCAGTCTTAACAACAACCATTTGTTTTCGCAGCCTCTTATCCCTTTTTCCTATAGGGCTTATGGTTACGAGACTGCACCCTAAGTGGAGTTTTCTTCGGGCCGAGTGCAGCATAAGCCAAGACTTGCCAAGAATGGTCTAGACACTTCAAATGCCCCGGGCACTCTTGGCTCAACCGTGTACCTCGGCGCCTTGGTCAAATGTTGACTCCTTAGAAGAGACCCTCGGTCGTCCAATCTAAGTCATAAGCTTAGATTGAAAATCCAAGGTACCTCCCCTGGATGGGCTTTATTGACCCCAATTCTCCATGACTCAGGTTCCAGGGGCGGTGTAACCTTTTCACTGAGCCATGCAATAGGTACCCCCTTCTATGACGCACTTTAGATCTTACATTTTCCTCTTGCGAAATTTTGATTTCGCGAACTAGGGTGTACGCCTGTTTATGGGTGAAAACTACTCCGGCAGAATTTGGTAATTTGGGGTGTGGATGAGGAATGAATTTAAACCTTAAACAAATGCACTGCGCGGTGAGTGCTTGTAGATTCGAGAGATCAATCTGTGCAAGTCCGGCCTAAACCAAGAAATGGCCGTTCCAGACTTGTTTCGATCACAAAGTGAAGGAGATGAGGTTGATCTTAGGGAGGGAAGCGAAGAAGGTGTTGAGATTGTGAAGGTGTAGACTTGCTTATGACTTGCAACAGGAAAGTGAACAAGCTTACGATTGGTGTAAGCAGGCTCTCGGGTGTTTTCTTGTTGTTTTTTCTCTGTTTTTCCTCCGTTGTTTGGAAATAGGGCGGAGAACCTATTTATACAAGTCACTGAGTCTTATTCACGTCTCTCGTGGGAAGTGGAGGAAGTGGAGTGATGGAGTAGTGGAGTTGTGCGTCGGTGCCACACGACCGGTCTTGCCCACTTCTCCTGTTCATCTCCAACCGTCCATGACTTCCTAACACGTTCTTGTGATGGCGCGTTGCACGCGCACGCCGTAAACCGCCGGACCAATACCCAAGTATGTATCCCCCGGTTTGTGACATGATTGATGTCCGGAATGTATGGATTGTGGATCCACGAAAGATAGCATGTAATCTTTGAATTGAATAACTGCGTTATTCGGGAAGTCGATACTTGTGAAGTATCGTGTGTATTTTTTATGTGTACCGCATCATGGTGTGGTAAAGCGATGGGTAATGACGCCTCACCGACCAATTAACTCCCCGACCGGGGTTGTATAACCAGGTGGTGAAGTTGGACGGATGAGATGATCTTTGAGACACTCATCTGCGACCGTTAATGAAATTAGGGTTTTGAAGAGGCGCGCAAGCATCACTCTTCTTGACTTGGTCGAAACCAAGCATGGGAAGGATTTCGGAGAGGACCGACCGGGCATGCATGTAGATAGCATGCCGGTGTACACGTCCATGTCTCCTTTGTCCCATGAAGGTGCGATCTAGGCCACTCAATTTGACCGGCAAAGAGGAGTGGTTGAGATCGATTTTGCAATAGGAATTTGATGCCGCAAAAGGCCGCGCACCATGCTCTTTTCCGGCGCGCGTTCCAAGACGATCTAACTTGGTCGGTCTTGGCCGATTGGTTTGACGTGAAGATGGTAGGCTGGTGTTCACGCCTATACCTGAATATCCCATTAAAACGTGATCCGAGCTACCCAAATCGTCCAGCGAAGTTAAGCGGTCGAGATCAGTTTGTGGTTTGGGAGGCGTGGCCACGCTAGTTTAGGCGCACGTTTTGGATTAACCAGGCATGATACGCCTTAGCCGAACACATGAGGAGGTAGACGGGCCCACAGTGGTCATACTGGTATGACCGGACCTGTTTAATCTAATTTGGGACCCTCCATTCGTGCCGGAGAAGATGGACGCTCATGATGCTCAAAACCCTAATTTTGGGTTTCAAAGCCGTGCGCCATCTCTTGTTTGGGCGACAATTTTGTCACGACCAAACATGGTTAGTTTTGACCGATTGGTCAAGTGTGTAGGCGGGCCCACGGTGATCGTGTTGACATGCTCTGGGCCCTTTGGATCTACATCTACACCCTCTATCTATACCTGCGAAGATGGATGGTTGAGACTGCTTTGCAACACATGTAATATGCCGCAAATCCTAATTTAGGGTTTTCCGTTCATAATGCTTGGTATGAACGGTTTCTTGGCAAGCTAAGCCAATGACCGACCATGCGGGGTCGGCCGTGGGTATTCCATACCTGCTTGGGGGTGATGGAATTGATCCGGGGTCATCCAATCATGCTTATGGAGTTGGATGATCTGCGATCGAATCATATCCGGATCGATACTGGTCGGTCCGGATGCTCAATGCTAGTATAACACACGAGAGGGCTCAATCGGGCTAGTATAACACACCGAGAGTCATCACGTACGGGTATTTCGTACATGGTTTCATTATAGTGCTTGGAGGTTCGTGTTACTATGTAAGAGTAACACTCTCGTCATGCCACACCGATAATGAGTACCGGAAATACAAGGCCGATATGAAATTCACGGGAAGGGATTGTTGCCACATGCTCCAACCTGGAGGAATTTCATGTATTCACGAGAATGGGATTGTTGCCACATGCTCCATTCTTGGTGAATTAAGTGAGGGAGTATCCAACACTTATAAATGGCTTTATCTTTTACAAGATGTCAGCGCATGATTTTTTTTGGTTTTTTACAAATTTAACCTTGAACGAAAATCCACCATCAACATTAAGTCCCCTGCCTAGCACATAATGGTTACACTATTGTGTGGTAGGCATGAGATGGTGACATGTACGTGAGAAAGACAGGATGAAAGAAGTTTACCCGGAAGAGTGTTGGCCAACCGCTAGTCGCCCACGCCCTTATGCTTGTATGGAATCCTTTGGTGGGACCGGTTTCCTTCTTTGGGTATTTGAATCAAAAGAGGAATCCAAACAAAAGAGGTATCCTTGTTCCATTGGGATTCTTCTAATTTTTGTCTATAAAAAGAGACCAACCCCTTTTCTTTTCTCACGAGTTTTTTTTTTTTTTTTATTGTGAAGCAGCTCCCGTCCGGGTCTTCACTGCCATCGCCAATCGCCGCCGTCCGCCGGAGCTCGTTGCCGCCGTTGCTGCTGGAGTTGCTGCCGGAGTTGCCGCGCGCCGCCGTCCGTCCGAGGTAGGCTTTTTTTTTTTTTTTTTTTTTTTTTTTTTCAAAGGTAAAACCCTAGTTTGTTAGGTAAACACCTTTTGTAAGACATGTATATGCTTAGTTTTTCCACCAAGGTTGATACGTCAATATTTTCTAGAATTGCTTAGTAAGACAACCGGTGAATCCATGATCATGTTGCTTTTGCTTCTTTCCACCATTGCATGCAAAACTAGCTTCTTAGATTGTAGCTTAGGAAGAGACTTTGGCTTGGATTTTGTAAACATAATTCCCATGATCATGAGGAAAACCGTGTTGTAATACATGCCCGTGAATGTAGTCCCACCTTGTGCGTTTGATCCGAACGTGGGTCTCACCCACATATGCCTGACTAATTTGAAACCAATACCAGACTTGAAACTTGTACCGGACTTGAAACCAATACCAGATCGAAACTTGTACCGGACTTGAAACCAATACCAGATGAAACTTGTACTAGGACTTGAAACCCATACAGATCGAAACTTGTACTGGGACTTGAAACCAATACCAGATCGAAACTTGTACCGGACTTGAAACCAATACCAAATCGAAACTTGTACTGGGACTTGAAACCAATACCAGATCGAAATGATATCTGGTGCTTGGACCCAATCCCAGCTTTTGTGTATTTCAACGTGGGTTGTGTCTTGTCATGCGTGACTACATGCCCCATGCGTTTTTCATACAAGTTCTAACTCCTATTTTCATTGTGGAATGAAGAAAAGAACTCTGTTGAGATGTCTTCGGAGATAATGTTGGTTCCAAGCCAGGAAGTGTTGACGGCTTCAAAGATATGCCGAACATCGATGATAAGTTGCTTACCTCGCATTTTCCAAACATTAGAAGGCATCCTTCTCATAAGATAGTCCTGCTTTCCGATTCAGAAAATATAGATGCTTGATCCATTTTCTTCTTCAAAGACTTGTGATGAGATTTTGTCTCAGGAGAAATGAATATCCGCCTTCCCCTATTGACTTCAAGATTTGCCATACTCCATTTGGGTTCTTATGAAGGATGGATGAGACGTATGTTGAGTAATAAGGACATTTAAGATAATTTTCTTTCGGCGCAAATCCTCAATGCGGTCATGGCATCTCGCCGCTCTTGAAATTAAGAAAGACGTTGCGGGTTTGATTACCTTCATTTCTCGGTGGCGTATTTCCACTCATACAGACCATATCTAGATGGGTAGAGATGACTATTACCCGGAGAGTGTAGATGCATTAATGAACCCGCCTGTTCTTTGGAAGCCTTTCTTACGATCTCTCCGATACGAGCAACGTAACTATGATGCTATACTTCAAAAGGTGGAGGAATTCGACAACTGGACAAGGAGGAGAAAAAAGATACGAGATGCTTTTACACATGGTGGGTGTCGGAGTGGTCTCCTGCAGACCCAGAGCCGGATCAAGAGTTGGAAAATGAGCTCAGTGTGATTGCGTTCCTGTCTTTATGGCTATCCAGAGATATATTCGACGATGGTTCTGGAAAGAAGACCATTAGAGGTGACCTTGTTAAGATCGCTATAAAGCTGGCAAAAGGTAAAGTTCTTCCCCTGGTGCCTTGTTCCTTGGATCGTTTGTATTCTCATCTGGACGCCTTAGCAATGGACATGCATGTTTCTAACGGGTACAAGAAGGTGGAATCGCACGTTCACTTCGCTTTTCTTCAGGCATTCTTATGGGAACACTACAAAAGATATGCTCCTACCCCTGCAAATTTGCTCACCAACTTGTATGGTGGCTCGAGAATACTCCGCTGGAATAAGAGGCGTCCCAGAGCCGGTGCGAGACTTGTGGACACATTTGACAATGTGTCTTCAGAGATTTCCGTCCATGGGGGCCGGTCCACCCTTCCGTTGTTCAGCCAAAGACTTTTGCTATTGCTTCGATGGCCCCGATGTTGTGTTACGATCGATGCTAAGACTATGAGATCCGGGAAATTGTTTACATGCGAAGCGCATCCCAGGATATGTCCCGTCTTTATTCAACGAAGAATTTCTTGTGACTCCGTACAATATTGACCAGGCGGCTCGTCAAATGGGGTTTGATCGGGGTGTCCCATTTATCCGTCCACCAGGGGTTCCGAGAGAATTCCTCCCGAATATTCTTAATGCTGACGTGTTTTTGGAATGGGTGAGCCTTCCCTTCTGGCCTATTGGGAGAAATCCAGTGGTAACCGATAAGTACAAGGAATTTTGGAGCAGTAATCGTTGATTTTCCAGAATTCTCGGAGAGTATTGTGACAGTTTCCGTGGTGAACCATCTTCCGACGTTTTGAAAAAGCATTTCCGGTTGAAGCCACTTCCACCAAACGGACCGAGCCGAGGATTGCGGTCCCAAGCGGGGAGAGAGATCCAAGAGGCAGGCATGTGGTTCGGTGATCCTCAATTCCTCCAATATGCAGGTATTTAAATCTCTTCCCGTTGGTTCCTTTATTTCTCCAGGGTGAATCTTTCTAAGAGTAATTCTTGTTTGAAATCAGGGGATTCCGAAAGAGAATGTCTTCACGAGGTTGGCGCGCATTCAGAATGAGAAGGCTGGTAATGTTGGCCCTCATGCTGAGAGGTCTGGCGGTACTGATCTCCATGCTGAGAAGTCTGGCGGTACTGATCTTCATGCTGAGAAGTCTGGCGGTACTGATCTTCATGTTGAGAAGTCTGGAGAAACCGCTCCTTTTCCCGACCATGACAGAGATGATGCAAGCTCGGTTGGACAAGCCGCCTCCCTGAGTGATCTTGTTGACGGGGTCGTGATGGAAATTAGTACCCAGAGCGAAGTAGATGTCGGAAGGAGTATAAGAAAGGTAGCGTCTGCAATGATTGAGGCGGCTCCCCTTGAAATCCGTCCTGAGCAAGTTCCAGTGAATATGGCTATTGTGGTGGCTTCTTCCGAAAGGCCTCCTGCAACTGACAAGGCTCATGTGGTTGGTGAATTACCAGTGATACAGCTTGGGGCTTTGTTCGATCCTCCTTTTACTGTCCCTTATCCAGGTCATGTGTTGGTTGGTGGATTCAGCGTGCCGGTTCGGTTCAAAGAGTTGTATACGGCGATATGGGAGAAACATGGTCACATTGCTACCACTTTGAAGCTCAAGAGTCGTCTTGCATTGGTCAACCGCGTTCAGGAGGCTTTATTTTCTATCCATGGGATGAGCGTCGCGACTGGTCTAACAGTTTCTGTGGAGATGATTGAAGACTGGAAGTGCCATCGAGATGTGTTTGTGCAGTACGACTTCAATGCTCCTTGGTTCCTCAAAAGGTTCTCCGAGATTCAAGAGCTCCAGAAATTACAAGGTGAAGCCCCTTCTCGCAGTAAAGCGTCACTCGCCAGGAAGAAGAGGTTGAAAAGTTGTCTGAGGAGTTGAAGCTGAAGCAAGCTGTACTTCAAAGGATGAAAGTCGCTCTTGCCCAGAAGGACGAGTTGTTGCTGAAGGACTTTCCTTGAAGATGTTTTTCTTTTTGAGTGATAGTGAGGATTTCCTTTCGTAATTTGACTTCCGGTTTTGAATTAATAGGTAATTGAATTGGTATATTTTGAGATAGTTTTGTGAATAACTTTTCTGAAAGAGGTTATTTTGAACGGAATTTGCATCTTGGTCATGAATGATTGCCCATGTCATATGAAATTGCAAATGTCGTGTAAAAGGGAGGTATGAAGGGAAGCAAATATGGCATTTGATCGTTGAGCCCCTTTCTCCATGTACGGGATGCTAAGTCCCCAGTGAATTCTAAAACTATCCTTCTTGTAAAATTGTTGAGTAGAACTTACTTGCTTTCGAATCCTCACTTGTATCGAACCGGAGTAGCCTTTCTAAGAAAATCCTCCGCACCAATCTCTCAGAGTTATCGCTCTGGACCAAGCATCTCTCGAACAATGCGCTCAAAGCGTTGCATTCGCCGGGGTGGGGTGATGGAGGAACCGGTGGAAATGACAGTACCTCGGGTCCATTACTTGATCGCAGGCGGACGCCATACCGAGGTAGTTCCACCTCTCTATTTCGTACCCACATCTCCAAAGAACTCCAAAATCTTTTCCATCGGGAACGGAAAGTGTAGGTACTTCGAGTCCAGCTTTTCCTGCGTTAGTGGGCGTTGTGATGTCTCTACGTGGCTTTGATGTGGAGCACGTTCCGGAGATGAAGTTGGAAGACTTGCGAGTGCCATCATATCCGCGGATCGCTTGCCTGGGTAAAGGGGTGTGGAAGGTGTCGTAATATCACCGCTTTGAGTGATCGAATTGAACGCTCCCATCCTCTCGTATTCACGTATTTCGATCGATCTCTCCTTCCTCAAGCATTTCTTCACTTGGTTGGAAGGTCGATGCGGATTGGACAGTCTTCCGGGCTTCAACGAGAGTTTTGAGATATAAATCTTCTAACAGAGCTCCATAGGCTGCAGGCACCCTTTCTTTATCTGGTAGACGTTGTAGTACTCCGGACAAGTCCCTTCCTCTGTGGAGTTGCTTCGGTTCTTCATTGTTGACTGGACCATGTTGTTCATCTTTCCTGAATCTCCTGCGGTTACGCGCTCTTTTGCCTCTCCACCGGTAAAGGCGTGACTCGACCAAGGATTCGGCGTTTCTTGCATTGCCTGAGTAGATGCACGCCGACCCTTCTTGTAATTGTGATGTTATATCATTCAAAAGGCGGAATGTTTCGCTCCTCGCCTTCCGGTGATACCGCTTGATTTGCCAAGACATCCTCCATCATTCTAACTATACTTCCCATGATATCCGAACCACATGTGGTTTCGGATACATTGCGAGATGGAAACAGAAAAAATTGAGAATTCGATTTTGTGCAACCGAGAGATCAACCTCCCTTGTGGTCGCCAATTGTTTATGGGTCAAAACTACTCCCGCAGAATTTGGTAATTTGGGGTGTGGATGAGGAATGAATTTAAACCTTAAACAAATGCACTCGCGCGGTGAGTGCTTGTAGATTCGAGAGATCAATCGTGCAAGTCCGGCCTAAACCAAGAAATGGCCGTTCCGGACTTGTTTCGGTCACAAAGTGAAGGAGATGGGGTTGATCTTAGGGAGGGAAGCGAAGAAGGTGTTGAGATTGTGAAGGTGTAGACTTGCTTATGACTTGCAACAGGAAAGTGAACAAGCTTACGATTGGTGTAAGCAGCCTCTGGGTGTTTTCTTGTTGTTTTTATCTTTTTTTCCTCCGTTGTTTGGAAATAGGGCGGAGAACCTATTTATACAACTCACTGAGTCTTATTCACGTCTCTCGTGGGAAGTGGAGGAAGTGGAGTGATGGAGTAGTGGAGTTGTGCATCGGTGCCACACGACCAGTCTTGCCCACTTCTCCTGTTCATCTCCAACCGTCCATGACTTCCTAACACGTTCTTGTGATGGCGCGTTGAACGCTGCACGCTGTAAACCGCCAGACCAATACTTTAATGTATCCCCCGGTTTGTGACATGTTTGATAAACTGGAATGTGTGGATTGTGGATCCACGAAAGATAGCATGTAATGCTGAATTGAATAACTGCGTTATTCAGGAAGTCGATACTTGTGAAGTATCGTGTGTATTTTATGAAGGTACTGCATCATGGTGTGGTAAAGCGATGGGTAATGACGCCTCACTGACCAATTTACTCCTGACCAGGGTTGTATAACCAGGCTGGTGAAATTGGACGGATGAAATGATCTTTGAGACACTCATCTGCGACCGTTAATGAAATTAGGGTTTCGAAGAGGCGCGCAAGCATCACTCTTTAGCTTGGTCGAAACCAAGCATGGGAAGGATTTCGAAGAGGACCGACTGGGCATGCATGTAGATAGCATGCCGGTGTACACGTCCATGTCTCACTGTCCCATGAAGGTGCGATCTAGGCCACTCAATTTGACCGGCAAAGAGGAGTGGTTGAGATCGATTTTGCAATAGGAATTTGATGCCAAAAAAAAGGCCGCGCACCATGCTCTTTTCCGGCGCGCGTTCCAAGACGACCTAACTTGGTTGGTCTTGGCCGATTGGTTTGACGTGAAGATGGTAGGCTGGTGTTCACGCCTATACCTGAATATCCCATTAAAACGTGATCCGAGCCACCCAAATCGTCCGGCGAAGTTGAGCGGTCGAGATCAGTTTTTGGTTTGGGAGGCGTGGCCACGCTAGTTTAGGCGCACTTTTTGGATTAACCAGGCATGATATGCCTTGGCCGAACACATGAGGAGGTAGATGGGCCCACAGTGGTCATCTTTGGTATGACCGGACTGTTTAATCTAATCTGGGACCCTCCATTCGTGCCGGAGGAGAAGATGGACGCTCATGATGCTCAAAACCCTAATTTTGGGTTTCAAAGCCGTGCGCCATCTCTTGTTTGGGCGACAATTTTGTCACGACCAAACATGGTTAGTTTTGACCGATTGGTCAAGTGTGTAGGCGGGCCCACGGTGATCGTGTTGACATGCTCTGGGCCCTTTGGATCTACATTTACACCCTCCATCTATACCTGCGAAGATGGATGGTTGAGACTGCTTTGCAACACATGTAATATGCTGCAAACCCTAATTTAGGGTTTTCCGTTCATAATGCTTGGTATGAACGGTTTCTTGGCAAGCTAGGCCAATGACCGACCATGCGAGGTCGGCCGTGGGTATTCCATACCTGCTTGGGGGTGATGGAATTGATCTGGGGTCATCCAATCATGCTTATGGAGTTGGATGACTGCGATCAGATCATATCCGGACTGATACGGTCAGTCCGGATGCTCAATCGGGCTAATATAACACACCGAGAGGGGCTCAATCGGGCTAGTATAACACACCGAGAGTCAGCCTGTACGGGTATTTCGTACATGGTTTTATTATAGTGCTTGGAGGTTCGTGTTACTCTGTAAGAGTAACACTCAGTCGTCATGCCACACTGATAATGAGTACTGGAAATACAAGGCTGATCCAACCTGGAGGAATTTCATGTATTCACAGAATGGGATTGTTGCCACATGCTCCATTCTTGGTGAATTAAGTGAGGGAGTATCCAACACTTATAAATGGCTTTATCTTTTTCAAGATGTCAGCGCATGATTTTTTCTGGTTTTTTACAAATTTAACCTTGAACGAAAATCCACCATCAACAACGCCATAGTTGATTCGCCTCTGTCTGATTAATTTGTTGATCCTTCTGCATATAAATTCTTTTGTAATTTCACAATCTCATCTTTATCATTCATAAAATATATTCTCTTCTTCTGCATATCAACTTCCTTTCGCAACCTCATCTCTGCTATTCATAAGAAAGATTTTCATAATCAATTTTTTTTTTTTTTTTTTTTTTTTTTACGATCAAACCAATCATACATTTTTCTTTCACCTCCCAATTTCTACTTCGGCAGTCAACAAGTACATTCATTCTTTAAGTCTCTTATTTCGCTACTTTTCGCCCTCGCATTTTTGAATTTTCCTGTCATTTTCTTGTTTGTTGCGAAGCCTTCGCCACTTCTTATCTTTATCATATATTGGCTTCGCAGCATTTCTTCTTCTCTCTGTTCTATTACATCTACCATCAATCTTTCACCTTTTTGTTTTTCTTTGATGTTGTGTTTCCAATTCTTCTTCTTCGCAGCTCTTTCTTCGCAAGATTCTATATCAATTTCATAACACTTCTTTCCTTCAACCCAATCTCCTTTTATGATGCCAACACCAGTGGGATGAGGGAACTTGATACATTGATGGAAAGTCGATGCCACACCTAAAATCTCATGTAACCAAGGTCGTCCAATCAGTGCGTTGTATGGTTATTCCACATCAACTACACAGAATTAAATTTCAGAGGATAATCCTTTCAGTGGAATTCGCATATGAACTTCTCCTTTTGGCTTATTTGCAGTACCGTTAAAACCATAGATTTTGTACGTTGAAGGTATTAAATCTTCATCTTTCCCTCACATAGTTTTATAAGTATGATAAAAAAGAATATTCACGGAACTTCCAGTATCGATCAAAATTCCGTTGATTGCCCATGAATTCTCGGCTTCATCATCTTCATCCTCGCTAGGTTTTGGGTTAATCTCCAATCTTACCACTAATGGGTGGTCGTGCATTTCTCCACCCTCAGGTACTTCTTCTGCGGTAAAAGAGATAGTCTGCTTTTGCCATTCTTCCAGTGGCGAAGTCTTCGTAATGTTCATTATTTCTCTATCATCGGCATCTCTTGCGAAAACCCTGCTGAGAGTGTTATCGTGAAAATCTTCAATCGTCTCGTATGAGTGTACGATAGAGTTACAAAATAGATTCTTTGCCTTTGCGCCAACTTCAATCACAAATGTTTCTCTTTTTCTTTTGCTGTGTTTGGCTTGTGAATATCTGGAGGAGGTGGTAATGCTTGAGTTTGTGTTTGTCCTACTAGAAAGTGATTTAATTTTCCCTGATCTATCATCCTGAGAATGATTCTCTTTATATTTATGCAGTCATTTGTTATATGTCCATGGAAATGATGATAAGAGCAAAATTCATTACTTCTGTAGCTTGGAGGTGGTTCACTCCCCATGTTCCATGGTGCGGGTATGTTTTCCATTAGGATTATAGCTTCCCATATCTTCTCCACACTAGCATTCAAAGGTGGCATTTTGATTTCTTCCCATATTATCTTATGACTTCGCTGTCCTCTGTGATAGTTTTGCCACTGACCTCCATAAGTTTCTTGCGGCTGATGACCTCCATAAGTTTCTTGCGGCTGATCAAATCTTTGGATTTTGTTATTTCCACCACGGATATAGAAGTTTCTCTCTCTCTCGAATTCTTCTTGATCACGACTCCCCATAGCTACTAGCTTTTGCTGACTATCTCCCATTATCCTCTCTTGTTGCCCTTGCGAGGTGCTCGCCACTGTAATTATTAACTTGGGTAACAAGCTTGCATTCGATGCTCTTGAACTTGTGTTCGCAATGGGGTATGATTCCATCTCATTTTTCTTTTCCTCAAGAGCAATATACTCCTCCTGAAGTTCTCGCAACTCAGTCATTGTGATTGTATTCTTGATTCTGAATATTTGAATGTATAACAGATTAGTTGCGAACATAGCGTTGATGAATGACAGAATGAGATATCTTTCGTCCACACGACCAGCCATATCACTACACATTGTCTTCCACCTCACAGTTAGATGCTTCAAACTTTCGCCAACCCTTTGCTTCAACCCAAATACATCTTCAATGCCAGGTCGCGAGGAATTGTTACTTATATATGCCCCTAAAAATATAGCTTGCAAGTGGTTGAAAGATGTTATAGTATTCTTTGGCAAACCTTCAAACCATTTTAATGCCTCTCCTATTAAACTTGATGCGAAATACTTGCATAATATTGCATCATGGTTCTCCCATTGTAGCATACATCTCACATAAGCTTTGATGTGTTGGACCGCACAAGTTGTTCCATCAAAAATGCTGGTTAACGCAGGTAAATTGCATTTTGGGGGTATTCTTCCTAATTGTATTTCTTGTGTGAATGGAGTTTTCGCAGCTTCCTCTATGGCTTCATCCAATTGTCTCTTACCTCCTTCTCTTTTATTATTTATCATTCCTCTCATTTCCGCTAACTCTCTCAAAATTTGTTCATTTATACCAGAATTTATATCCATTGGTCTTTTTAACTCTGCCTTTCTTCTTCTGCGTTCATCTCTGTTTTGACTTTCTTGTTCATCATTTTCCTCTCGTCTTTCTCTGCGATATTGTCTTTCACTTCTTTCATGAATTCGCACACCGTTATATCTCTCATTTTCTCCTCTTTGCCGCCTTTCAGTTCTCCTTTGTACTCTATCATATTCTTCATTGATATTAGCATTATTGCGATTTCGCTCACTCCTCCTTTCTCGATTATCATGATTATTCTGTCGAATTGCCTCTTGTAGCTCTTGTTCTTCCACTTCTGCTCTTAGTCTTTCTCTCTCGCGAGCTAGATGTGTTTGTTCAGTATAGTGTCTTTCAATTTCATCTTCAATTACTTGTTCATTTCTTTGTATTTCTCTCCCATGTAATATTCTCCTTCCTTCTTCCTGATTTTCTTCGCCATCTTGATTATTTCGCCCCTGACGGTGTCTATTTCCCTGATTTTTATCATTTTGCCCGATTTGAAGGATTTCAGCACGTTGAATATAACGATCTTCCAATATTTCTCTTCCTTCGCGACGTTCTTCGCCTGGATTTTGTATTCCCTCTCGAGTTTCTTCATCAACATTTTCTAGAGGCAAATTTGTCTTATTTCTTCTCTAACTGATCTTGAACTTGATCTTGTAGTGCTTCTTGACCTCCTATTTTGTAATCTCATATTTTCCATCCTCAATTCATGATTTTGCCTTGTCAAATTCGCACGTTCTTATGCTTCTAACCGCCTTTCTTCATGTATTGTTTGCCTCAATGCCTCTAATGCTGCAATCTCTTCATTTCCATGAATTATTCCTCCAATTACTTCTTGGTCTCTCTCCTCTTGTCCATTGCCTCCTAATTGCCGCTCTTCTCCCATTTCATCTACAAAATCTGATCGCCAAGTATGTACACTCACTCTGTCATAATCCATAACTCTATTTTGTATTGGTGGTGTACGTTGAATTGGCGGTTGAATTTGATTTTCTCTATTGTTCCTTGTATTCATTCTTGAAGATTCCCCATCTCGTCTCTCCTTTCTCCAGCAAGTCTCCTACTCCTTCTAACAGTTGTTGGTTGTTTTGATGCATGTCTTCTTCTAGACATTTTTCAATCTTAATGAATTGTTGAAAATTATATGAAATTCCTTCCCTATTACTCCAAATTCTTTCAAATCACAATATCAATCTTCAATCAGTCCCTGTTTCTAGCGCCATATATAATTGCAGGAAATCCTACAATACACACCTCACAAGAATTCATAATATCTAACACATATTTAAGATCAATAATCAATCTCTTTATTAATTGAGTTAGAAATTTTACAAGAAGGAAGTGAAATCAAGAATGTAATTGGTACTCTAGACTTTCTCTCTCCTCTAAAGTTTCTCTCTACTCTCGAAAAAGATCTCTCTCTTTCTTAAGCCTGTTCGGCTCTTTATATAGGACATTACATAGTGGATGACAGCTAAGCTGTCCTTTATTTTCGGATCTAACTTGCGACACTCTCGCAAGTATTCAAATGTTAAATCTCGCAACACTCCTAAATCTCGCTAGGTCTTCACATCTTTCTCGTGTTCAGGCTGTCGTCATTTGTTGCGTCATTTATATTACCCATCTGCAATATCTTCGCAATGTGCCGTTTATGGATTTCGCAAGGGTCTTGGTGTTGCGATATTCTGATCCTACAATATCATATTGATACTTGTAGTTATATGGACTACAAAGGGAATAACAAAGACGTGCGGATTGAAAATCTACCTATCTTACCTTTAGGGGGAGTATTAGCTTTGTTATTATAATGTCAACAACGGCATTTGTGGATTGAATGTATATAGGTTATTGTCTTGTTGAATTTGGGAATCAGGTGTATGTATAATGAATTCTTGTAATTTTTTTATCCATATGATGTAAGAGTTTTGTCACTAAAATTGACCAAGGGGGAGATTGTTAGAGCATAGCTCGGTTGAACCCACCAAGCGTTGGTATGTCAAGTTTGGTTGTCATATTTTAGTGAACCAAAACTCATTTAAAGAGTCGCCTGATTATTTACTAGAGTCAAATTCGTATAGGTTTACTAGAAAGCTATTAGGATATGAGACTTACAAGTATTACGTGAAGACTTGAAAAATGTGAAGAAGTAAAGAGCTACATCGACGACATCATCCTTCCTCTTGAGGTTAGTAATATTTGACTTGAACTGTTTCATTCCTAACGTATCTTTCAAGTCGCACATATTGAAAAGATAATTGCGAAGCTGTGAATGATTATACTCTAGTTAGACATAGTATTAAGGAATTACAATACAAAGTATAACGTCTATCTTTTTAACTTCGTATATAAGACATCGACATAATCGTATGAATGCTATTGTGATTATGTGTATGGGTATGGGTGAAGATTTTGTCCTAGGAAACAATGTTTTACATTTTTTTAAAAGGAAGTACAGTTCATAAACTTGTTTTACGAATCGAAAGGGAAATCGCTAGGCTTATTGGTATTGTTATTCATTGCAAATCTTTGGATTACCAATATGTGTATTTAGTATAACCGCTCATAACTTGTTTATGTATCTTGGTAAAACTATTCACAAGGCCTGAATTTTGTATTGGTATGACTTTTATTAGTGAAACCGATCTTAAGTAATCATCTGAGATGGTATGATCGATATGTTGTAATTGTATGACCAACTCTAGACATTGGGGAACCGATCCTAGTAAGAGGTGAAACAAGTCTTAGTTATTGGTAACCGATCCTATGACTTGTGCAACCAAATACAAGTTAAATACCATAAATATGTGGTAACCAATCCTTGTACCTATTCAACCAATTTTTGGAAAGCTAGTGTGACCGATCCTAGTACCCACATGGAGGTAGAACCGAAATTTGTTTTGGTAGAACCGTGTAACCCATTAATGGTGATTTGATAGGATAATCAATCACATAGTTCTTGGAAGTCAGATGAACCAATTCTAAACTTGTTTGGAAGTGTGGCAAATCGGTTCCAAGATTGTAAATATGAAAGAGGATACACAAAGTAAAGATGTCGACATACTTTGAACATGTGCAGTAACTGATAGACGCATTTATGTGTCTATTTTAGTCTCAATTCTCTGTAATGTTAGTACTCGATTTTGCGCTTATTTTGGTATTTTATGTCTTTGTAGGTGTTTTTGGAGAAATAAGCTTTTGCGGGAAAATTGGCTCGAAAAGTGATATTTGCGCTCGTGGGAGAAAATTACTATTCGGACCCCTCATTTGGATAAGGGGTAACCTAATTACTAAGGGGCATCCACTTTCAGGGCAATTATTATTGGCAGACCCGTATGGGTTAAGGGGAGGTCATCCCCTACCTTTCAAATTCAGAAAAAGACGGGAATATTTGTAAATGACTGGCAGAATTTAGGGTTGATGATTTGGACCGGTTTCAAGGAGATTAAATCGCTGGTTTTTATGGGCTAGGCCTGTTTTGGCAATACAATGCTGGTATGGATGTTTATTTGGGTAGAAATTGGCTGGATATTCGATTGGAAGAAAAAACAGGAAAGTGTTAATCTCGGCAAAACAGAGTGTTGACATGCTACGGGTATTTGGTTGTATACATGGAAGTTTCGTGGAGAAAGAGGAGAAAATATTCTACAAGATTCGTACAAATCAAATATGGAAAGTTTACACGTAAAGAAGAGAAGATATCACCGAGACTTGGCAGCGAGGAAATAATATGTTCACGGGAAGATTTGATCGAGAAAATTGGAGCTGTTGGGTATAAAAACAGTTGCTGGGACTCAGAACGAGGTAGTCGAGGAGTTTGGGGTCTATACGTAGTTTAGGGGAAGCTCTGGTACGAAGAAATCACGCTGCAGAGAAAGTTGCAGCAGCAGGTGAAGAAGACGAAGAACTGACACTTCGAAGTGTCGTTCTCAAGAACCCTAGAACACGAAGAACATAAGACTCACAAGGAACTGTCGCAGCAGAACTATCGCTATTCAACAACATAATCAAGTATCGTTTAAAGGGCAGTCTTATTTCTTCAGAATACCGTTTGTAACGCCTTTTCAGCATTGCAAATTGTCTGCTTTATTAGTTTTCTCTTGTTTTTCACCTATTTGAGCTATGAACAATTATTTTGAGCACGTGAATAATATGAGGAGCTAAACCCCAACACTGGGACAAAGGAGGAAGCTAATTTTCATGCATGTGGTAATTCTATTTATTTCTTATATGACTTCTTGCACTTGATTTAATTGTTTTATGATTTTCACTAATTAGTTGTGATTTCTTTTGATGACGTATGCTTAGTTTTAGTACTTTTGATGCGTCATGCTTGTGATTTACAATTAATCTTTTAAAAATCTACCTTGGCAAAGACATAGAGTCAATATTTTATTGTTTGAGCTATAATTGTCTATGATAAATATAAGAATCGCATGAATGAGAATTGGTGGAACCCTGAGTCTCGGTACCTCTCGATTTTTGTGACAAACTTGTGAATATATTTTCTTTGTTTTTAGTATTTTCTTAAATCAAACCTTTACAAGCCCGAGTTGAACGAACTTCTACTACCACTTTCTACAACTTGTTAAAATCATATCAGTAACTCTTATCTTTTATTGTTCAATGATATTCCTTAATAGCTAAAGGAGAATCCCGGATCGAAATAAATTGAGAATCTTTTAATTAAGGTTTTTAGTTTTATATGCTTTTAATTTCCAGCAATTAAAATAATGCATATCTTTAGAAAATAAAAATTGGTAATGCGCATTTACTAATTGGAGATTTTCTACTGAGATTTCGGTCAATATTTGGACAAGCATTACCAGGAATTATGGAAACCGAATTTGGAAATATATTGCATATCTTGAGAATATTTTCAGTTTTGGAAATTCCTTGGTATATAATATTGAAGTTTGCATTTCGATCAAACTAATCCTCAGAGCCAGGAAAATTACCTTGTTGTGTTGTTACTGGTGGAGCCGTCTATTCGGAGAGGAAAGTACCCTAATTAGGCGAAATCTCTTACGACCGCTCCGCTCGTTTTAAAGACTTCTTTGGGATTGGGAAGCTCTACGAGTACCGTTGATGGGAAACTAGATAATTGCAGTTTATTATTAGTTTTCGATTGATTTGATTGACTAATGGTTGTTGAACTTAGATTGCACCTAGTTTGTTTATGCTTGAGAATATTCTCTTCTGATATGAGATTTACTCAAACTAGATCGAAGTTTCGACGGGGATCTTTAGACTGTTTGTAGATCTAAAGACGTCTTGTGATAATCCATTGTTAACAGACTCTGTTATGTGTGTGATTCATCACAAGAGATTCAAGTTGATTGTGTGCATGTGTTTATTGAAGATTTAAGAAGATTTGAGGACAAAGAAGATTTCTGATTTGAGTTCATAATCTTTGGTGTGCACAAAACTTGATCGGCTGGGGATCCAACTATAATCAGTTTATCTTTGTGATAACCTTGATTGATTAGTTGGGTAGATCGGTGTTTATGGGTGAAAACTACTCCTGCAGAATTTGGTAATTTGGGGTGTGGATGAGGAATGAATTTAAACCTTAAACAAATGCACTGCGCGGTGAGTGCTTGTAGATTCGAGAGATCAATCTGTGCAAGTCCGGCCTAAACCAATAAATGGCCGTTCCGGACTTGTTTCGGTCACAAAGTGAAGGAGATGGGGTTGATCTTAGGGAGGGAAGCGAAGAAGGTGTTGAGATTGTGAAGGTGTAGACTTGCTTATGACTTGCAACAGGAAAGTGAACAAGCTTACGATTGGTGTAAGCAGGCTCTGGGTGTTTTCTTGTTGTTTTCTCTGTTTTTCCTCCGTTGTCTTTTGAAATAGGGCGGATAACCTATTTATACATGTCACTGAGTCTTATTCACGTCTCTCGTGGGAAGTGGAGGAAGTGGAGTGATGGATTAGTGGAGTTGTGCGTCGGTGCCACACGACCAGTCTTGCACACTTCTCTTGTTCATCTCCAACCGTCCATGACTTCCTAACACGTTCTTGTGATGGCGCGTTGCACTCTGCACGCTGTAAACCGCCAGACCAATACCCCAGTATGTATCCCCCCAGTTTGTGACATGATTGATGTCTGGAATGTGTGGATCGTGGATCCACGAAAGATAGCATGTAATCTTGAATTGAATAATGCGTTATTCGAAGTCGATACTTGTGAAGTATCGTGTGTATTTTATGCATCGCATCATGGTGTGGTAAAGTGATGGGCAATGACGCCTCACCGACCAATTAACTCCCGACCAGGGCTGTATAACCAGGCTGGGTGAAGTTGGACGGATGAGATGATCTTTGAGACACTCATCTGCGACCGTTGATGAAGTTAGGGTTTTGAAGAGGTGCGCAGGCATCACTCTTGACTTGGTCGAAACCAAGCATGGGAAGGATTAGGAGAGGACCGACTAGGGCATGCATGTAGATAGCATGCCGGTGTACACGTCCATGTCTCACTGTCCCATGAAGGTGCGATCTAGGCCACTCAATTTGACCAAGCAAAGAGGAGTGGTTGAGATCGATTTTGCAATAGGAATTTGATGCCGCAAAAGGCCGCGCACCATGCTCTTTTCCGGCGCGTTCCAAGACGACCTAACTTGGTCGGTCTTGGCCGATTGGTTTGACGTGAAGATGGTAGGCTGGTGTTCACGCCTATACCGAATATCCCATTAAAACGTGATCCGAGCCACCCAAATCGTCCAATGAAGTTGAGCGGTCGAGATCGGTTTGTGGTTTGGGAGGCGTGGCCACGCTAGTTTAGGCGCACGTTTTGGATTAACCAGGCATGATATGCCTTGGCCGAACACATGAGGAGGTAGACGGGCCCACAGTGGTCATTTGGTATGACCAGGACTGTTTAATCTAATCTGGGACCCTCCATTCGTGCTTAGGAGAAGATGGACGCTCATGATGCTCAAAACCCTAATTTTGGGTTTCAAAGCCGTGCGCCATCTCTTGTTTGGGCGACAATTTTGTCACGACCAAACATGGTTGGTTTTGACCGATTGGTCAAGTGTGTAGGCGGGCCCACGGTGATCGTGTTGACATGCTCTGGGCCCTTTGGATCTACATCTACACCCTCCATCTATACCTGCGAAGATGGATGGTTGAGACTTCTTTGCAACACATGTAATATGCCGTAAACCCTAATTTAGGGTTTTCCATTCATAATGCTTGGTATGAACGGTTTCTTGGCAAGCTAGGCCAATGACCGACCATGCAGGGTCGGCCGTGGGTATTCCATACCTGCTTGGGGGTGATGGAATTGATCTGGGGTCATCCAATCATGCTTATGGAGTTGGATGATCTGCGATCGGGATCATATCCGGACCGATACGGTCAGTCCGGATGCTCAATCGTGCTAGTATAACACACCGAGAGGGACTCAATCGGGCTAGTATAACACACCGAGAGTCATCCTGTACGGGTATTTCGTACATGGTTTCATTATAGTGCTTGGAGGTTCGTGTTACTCTGAAGAGTAACACTCGATCGTCATGCCACACCGATAATGAGTACCGGAAATACAAGGCTGATATGAAATTCACGAGAAGGGATTGTTGCCACATGCTCCAACCGGAGGAATTTCATGTATTCACGAGAATGGGATTGTTGCCACATGCTCCATTCTGGTGAATTAAGTGAGGAGTATCAACACTTATAAATGGCTTTATCTTTTACAAGATGTCAGCGCATGATTTTTCTGGTTTTTTTACAAATTTAACCTTGAACGAAAA
>JAJJWW010004050.1:0-42198 GCA_023531295.1 Papaver armeniacum
ATGTATCATGCTAATTTTGAAAGTCGAGAACCCTCTCAGAGCTTCTTGGTTCATAGATTGTATGCTATTATACCAAGTTTGAAGTTCTAATCGACATTGAGCTTCATACTTATCGATTTTGATGATGTATCATGCTATGTTTGAAGTTAGAACCCTCTTCGAGCTTCTTGGTTCATAGTTTGTATATTGTTATACATATTCATCAATTTTGATGATGTATCATGCTAAGTTTGAAGTCAGATCCCCCTCAGAGCTTCGTGGTCCATAGATTATATGCCATTATACCAAGTTTGAAGTTCGAATCTACGTTGAGCTTCATATTTATCGATTTCAATGATATATCATGCTACGTTTGAAGTCAGAACCCTCCCAAAGCTTCTTGGTTCATAGTTTTTATGTCGTAATACCATATTTGAAGTTCGAATCGACATTTGAGCTTCATATTTATTGATTTAGATGATGTATCATGTTAAGTTTGAAGTTTGAACCCTCCTGGAGCTTCTTAGTTCATAGTTTGTATGCCGTTATACCACATTTGAAGTTCGAATCGACATTGAGCTTCATATTTATCGATTTCGATGATGTATCATGCTAACCTGAGTTTACCAGTGTGAACTAAAGCTACTTCATGATCTGTATGACTTTTCAAAATTACTTCATGACCTATGCGGCTAGTCAAAATCCAAACCGGAAGCACAAAGAGAAAGCACAAAGAAACACACCAATTATCGAATTCATTTTCATTTTCCGATTCATTCTTATACATTTTTGTATTTTTTATATCGGAATATCGATAACAATGTCCTAAATTTATTAATATTTTTTTTGGATTTTTTTTGCATGTTGAAGGTTGATAATAAACCGAATACATGAGTTTGTATTAGCACAAAGAGAACACGCTTGCCTTGATCCGTATGATAATCCCTAGTCAAATCTCTACCATCCAAATATATCCCTAATCTGTATGACATTCCCTAACTAAATCTCCACCGTTCAATAAAACACCAAACGAAATTTCCCATAAACTTCCATTTTCTCTTCTAATCTCTCGAGTCTTCCGCCTTAGAAGAAAACCTAGCTCAAAAAAATTTCTCTGCTTTTTCTTCTTCCACTTATGGATCGGCCATGGCTTCAATGAAATACTTAGTTGGTTTCTATTTTTTTAAGAACCCTAAATCTAGATTCTTAAATTCCAAATATGGAAAGTGTGCAAACCATTTTTTTTTCCTTTCACCCGGTTCATGAAAACCTAATTAATCTGTCAGATCGGGTTTGAAACTTTGGTTGCTGAATTAATGGATAAATGAGAGAATAAAGGTGGTGATTGAAGATTACGAGAGATGGGTTCACTGGATTTTAGAGGTTTGATAAGATGAAGGCGATGAGATATCAAGATCGATGATGGTGGTTATTATGATGAAGAAATTGGGATATTCGTGAAATTCAAATTGCATATGAGGAATTGAAGCTCAAGCTTGGCGTTCAAACCTGATTTCGAGTTGGTGTTGCTGGTTAGATGGAATGGTTGATGTTCAGGTAAAATGGAAGAGATGGAGCAGACGAGGTTAGGACTTTGTTTGAATCCGAAGAAATGTTGGTGCTAATGATTATCGGGTAATTTTCTGTAATTTCACCTTGTTTTCTTCTTAATTTCTCATCATTTTTATTTAAATTTTTGAATTATGTTGATTTCTTGTACAAAAACCATGGATTTTACATGGTTTATGGGTTTGGATTGATTGCTGTTAAATAAAAAAATTTGTTTTAAATTTCAATTATATGTTGTAGATGTTTGTGAAGGATGTGTGGAAGGAAAACACTTGGTTTTATATGAATTAGATAGTGGTGATTTTTATTGTTTTTTTTTTCTTGACACAATGATGTTGATTATTACACAGGAATTTATGATAGAAATGTTGGGTTGCGGTTGAGGTGGAGGTTGGGGTGTATTTGAAGTTGGAGTTCTGATGAGATGGTGATATCTCGAGGTTGAGTAATTGGTGATGCTAGCAAGAAGAATCGGGATGAAATTGGGTTCGAGATGATGAACATCTGGTGGAGTTTCAAGAATGGTCGAACCGAGAAGAAGAAACTAATGATGCTGCCATGTTTTGTAGTCTTTGAGTTCGAATTGAAGATAATGGATGATTGAAGATTCATCGGTTAAGGAATGTTCTTAAAGGGGATGATGATATTAGAAGTGGTAGAACTAAAGTTTCTTCTATTGCTGTTACTCATGCTGGAGAGAAGGCTTCACCAATTGAGGTTTACGACCGTGATTAGAGAAGAAGCCCGATGATGATTTCTATCGTTCAGTCGATCAGAATGAAATGGGTGAGAGGGTTATTCTGTGGTTAATGTTATGTGTAAAGACAGACCTAAGTTATTTTTCGACATCGTATATACGGTATGTTGTCTTCCGCGCACAATTGATACAACATGAAACCTAGCTCAACGAGGTAATTTGATAATTCAAGTTATTTGATTCAAGTTTCAAATTTCCCTCACAAATTGGTGGCAACTGCTTAATTTTGTCTGTGTTCATAATTGGGAGTTTTATATCGACATACCGTGGAACCAAAATTAGTTCAAGGTAAACCATCTCTTCTTCTTATGTGAAGATATTTAAAATGCTCTTCTGTGAATCCTGGTTTATTGAGGTTCTACTGGATTTTGCAGGTACACTCCTCTGTAAATGGCAGAAACTTCATGGTTTATTAAGCATATTGAGCTCCTTAATCTCCTTGGCTAATAGAGTTGGGTGCCTTTTTTTATATATTTCAATGGATCTAATGGAGTTTCGGGCAAGTTTGTCGATCAATTCTCTTGTGATCTGAGTTGGATCATCCTTTAATGACATTGATGGTTTTGGATTCAGTGAAGAGCGTGAATATAGCTTGACTAGCATTGTTTGCTTGGTAATGCTTTGCTTTTCATTCATTATGGAGATGGTTAACTAATCGGATATCGATATGCTTATGCCAATTTTTGGTTTTTTGTTTTGCGGAGATTGCTTTTAATCCTTAGGCTTTGAGTTGCGGCCATATTTTCTGCGAATCATGTGCTTGACTCGATATTCGACCAAGCTAGGCAATTGGGAGCGATGAAAGGATCTACAGAACACCTTGACCAACTTCTTCCGGCTCAAGGAGTTTTACGGGGAGACAAAGTTTACTCTTTATGTCCGGGGAACCATTAACACCAACATCTAATCCTACTCCACAGACACAAGAAGCTACCAATCATGATATCGTTTTTCTATAATAATGGGTTCAGTGGTGGATGATGGTCCTTTAGGAGGTTAGATGACCCGAAAATGCACCTTTTTGGAGGTAATATCAACTTGAACTCTAGCACTTTAAATTTTTTTGATGGCATATGATCTATGTACTTTTTCCATGGTTCCCGTATTTTAAAGGAAATGGCCCTCAGATGTCTTAGTTCTACTCTTCAGGACGTTATTCTCGTCTTCTTGTTTTTTTGTCGTGGTTCTCCCTTGTTTTGATTCTTTGTCTTTTGCTTATCAATTTTTGTTTCTCTTATTTATGCGGGAACCGGATAAAGTGCGAGAAAGTTGCATTTCTAGGGGTGGGAAGAACCTTAGGTAGCAGCAGCAATAATGTTGCCCCTGAGCAAACTGCAGCTCCCATTACACACAACACTTCCCCAGTTTCTCCAATAGGCCTAGTTGTAGACGATACGTTGCCATCAACCTCTATTCAAGCGAGGCTAAAGATGGAACATGAATGGTTGCACGCTTCAATTATCGTCACACTGCTTCGGTGACATCCGTGCTTGTTCTCGTAGCTTCGTGATGATATTCCAAGGTCTTAAGGCTCTTTGAACCAAAATGCAAGTGTCTGGAAAACCAAAAAGGAGAAGGAGTTTTGTCGTATGAAGATCCATCTGCTGCACATGCTGCTGGAGGGTTTTATAACAATTAAGTTTCGAAGGAAATGTTTGGATTTTGATCTGTGTGCTCATATCATATTAGTATTGACACAAGCTTTCTCTTGCTTTTATCAGATTACGAATCATGGGTAAAAATATCGTGTTACAATGGCAAAGCAAAATCTGCACCTAGACCTACACCTGATTTTGGACAAGGGTACCTTTCTTTTTCCCACTCTATTTCTAAACCCTGTATTCAAAGTTTGTTTAAACTATGAACCATGTTAGTCTATGTGTCATCACAAGGGATGTATGCTGTCTTTTGTTTGATCATTTATGAATTGGCATGTCAAATATTTAAAAAAAATTGTTTTAGTGTCATTGTGTTTTTAAATGCAATGATTTGCATAAGTATTTACTAGTGGGTGAGGTCGCCACCATCTTGAAATATTATTTGAATTGTACTCTTAAGTGTAATGGTCCCGACATAAAGTCTTGCTAGTAGATGCCATGCCTCGAAATATAATTTGAGAGGTCTGAAAGTTGTGTGGTACGTTGCATTACATACTTAATAGGGGTAGCGAAACATTGCTAATAATTCTGATTTTGGATGGTCTTAAACCTGAAGTTGGTAAATTGAGGTGAATAGAAATTGTGATTTTAGCCCATTTGTATTTTGAAGATCAGTATCCAATATCTCAATTGTCGAGGGGTGTGATAAGCATCTCTCTGCATTAAAAGTATTTAATACTTCGATGTGTTGTACATTTGTTGATTGTTTAGTGTATAATAACATCAACAAAAGCATGCTCTAACTTGGTTACAACTTGCATATTATGTGATATGGAAGTTTCGAACATAGTTTAAGTTGTCAATAAAGCTAGATGTTTCTATTTTGACATTGTTGGCATAGTGCTATGACACCATAGGTTCAGAATTGCATAAAGCTAGATGTTTCTCTTTTGATGTGTGAAGCAATGCAGAAGTAAAATCTATCTCAGAATTTGTTGTTATTCATGTAGTTCCAAATTCTAATGGCTCTATCGTTCTCTTCTCTTTTTTGGTTATTTCAGCGGTGGTGGTGGTGGACGTAGAGAACTACAGAGATGGAGGTTCCGTGGATGATAGACATCAACATGGAGGAAACTATTCACGCCCATACTGATGGAATGCGCACTGATAAGCTCATATGCGAAGTATAATGCATCCTTTTGTTGGAGTTGTTTAGGAAACTTTAAATTTTTGTAACAAACATTTATATCAAGTATCATCACGCCATCTTTTGAATGTTTGTGTTTAACACTGAAAGGTTAACAATGTAAATGTGTTACACGAAAATGTGAATGTGAAATACTTTTGGCAATTCGCTTTCAGCTTTAATTTTTTTTCAAAATAGGTTTATGCACACAACTTCTAATAAGTGTTGTGTTCCATATTTCAACTACACAAACCAGAGGTTGTGAAAGAATGTCTTTACAACATAAATAGGTGTTGTCCAACATAGTTCTACAACTCTAACAAGTGTCGTGCAAATCTTATTCATAATAGTAATAAGAGTTGTTACATATTTCTGCAATACACATCCTAGGTTGTCTAAGATAGTCCTTCAACTTATACAAGTGTTGTGTTACATATTTCTACGATACACATCCTAGGTTGTCTAAGATAGTCCTTCAACTTATACAAGTGTTGTGTTACATATTTCTACGATACACATCCTTGGTTGTCTAAGATAGTCCTTCAACTTATACAAGTGTTGTGTTACATATTTCTACGATACACATCCTAGGATGTCTAAGATAGACCTTCAACTTATACAAGTGTTGTGTTACATATTTTTACGATACACTACTTGTGTTGTCCAAGATACTCCTACAACAACAAGCAAGGGTTGTGTTAGGATTTCAAAAAAAATCGAAAGAGAATCACAACTTTGGCAAAATATTGTCGAACCATGAATCACATCACCCTTAACAACACTTAGTCAAGTATTGTAGAACAGCTTGGACTTTCTACAATACCCCACCTACACAATACACAAAAAAGCGTTGTAGTAGGGGTACTACAACCCTAATACAGTGTTGTAAATAATGATATTTCCCGTAGTGATAGTAGCGTAAAGAAGAGGGAGCGAAGATGTTTTTCAATGATTAGAAAAAATATATGAAAGGAAAACTCCATTTTACACCAATTGATAAAGGATAAGGTTTCATATTATGGGGAATCGGGCTCAAGCTAGCAAACAGGTCCTCACTAAGCAAATTTGGTCCTCATACCATGCTAGTCCAAGGCACTACTACATGTATCACGTACTGAATATTGTTGACTATTCATGTTACGTAGCGACCAAAAAAAAAAAAATCAAGTTAAAGTTGTTGAAATCGTATTCGAGATCTATATCACTAGAAGTACCAAATGATTTTGCTATTATTGTGTCGATCTTAACAAGATAACTAATTATTTCGCTACCAAAATCACGAGGAAAGTAATCTATATAGAACGATATTATCTAGTACTTCACATATATTTTAAATTCCTTCGACAAATACCTTTTTCACTTAAAATCTTAATTATTCTTAAATTTTTATTGAAAAAGAAAAAGTCTTTCTCCGAATGCTCGCCCCTAAAATGGTTGAGCATCTCCCGGGAGGAGAGTGAATTTTATTATTTTTCATGACACGGGATTTTAGACCCCATTTAGAGCTTCTTCAATGGAATGTATGTGAAGATAAACGCCTAAGTCCACACAGATAGACATTCATTTTCCTAAAATTCTTCTCCAACCCAACTTCTTAAATCAATGTGAAGATGACATGGCTTAATTTTCCTGGCTAAATTGGGGCATATGCCACTTAATTGGGGCCTATAGCTACATGACAAAATAGGGTCACTAACAAGTAATTTCTAGAAACCCCTTAACCATTATTTATGTTAATACCTAATATACCCTTATTAAATTAATTAGTTTTTGAGTTTGCTTATAGTGTTAGGATTAGAGTAGAAATTCATTTCCTCTTTTAAGGTTTGGAGGAAAAGAAGAAGTAGAGGGAAAAAAGAAAAAACTAGGGTTTGTGATTTTCTTAGCAAAAATGAAACTTTATAGTGATGATGAAGACTCTAGTAGTGATGAAGAAGTGGGTGCATCAGATTATCATGATTTCAATCCTACCGAATTCGATAATTTGTTGAATGAAGAAGAGAATGTCAACCAAAGAATGCTTGAGGATATTATTCAAGCACAAGAACAATTTCATCGGGAAGAAGAAGGTGATAATGCTCTTAATAAACAGGTGATAGGTGTCGTAAAACACCTAATTTTATATATAGTATTTATGCTTTCTTTGCGAGTTTTCTTGTAAATTATGTATCTTATATTGGTTTTGAGTTATCAGGTGTTTTGGAGTCATTTGGAGCAAAAAGAAGTGGAAATGGCTACAAAAGTGAAGCTACTAGTGGAGAAAGGCCAAAGACCCAGTGGAACTCGTTCAAATACAAGATTTCTACTTTTCATTGTGTAGAGGACGAGAAGATGAAGACAATGGCGAAAGAACGGAGTCATTCGGAGTTCGTATGAAGAAGTTATGAGCAAAACAAGAATTCATAAGCAAAGGGCAAAATGGTCATTTGATAGGGCAAGTTTTATTGACACCCAATTGTACGTTAAGGGGAAGAAATTCTGTTAAGGGGTGGACTGTCTCAAAGGAAATGCTAAAGGAATTCATGTCATTTACTAAGGGGGAATTCAAATTCAAATGCTGTTAAAGGCATCCGCCTATTATACTATGGGCACCTTCATCTTCATATTTCACCAGAAGAACCCGACAGAGGCTTGGTTTCCGGGAACCATTGTTGCTGGTAATGATGGATGTAGACTAAGGAGAATGCTGTGGTGATTCTAGGTGACTGAGCTTGGACAGGGAACGTGGTCTTGCCACTGACTGGTGGTGTTTGATATGGTCCGCGATAGGTTCAGCTCAGCTTGAGTTAATGGGGAAGTTCGTGATGATCACGATGGTCCTGGTAACGATTTTAATGGTCTATGGTTGCTGTCAGTGACGAGATAGTTGGTGATGATCCTGGCAGAGAAGAAGAACTCGAGTTTCCAGGGGTATGGTGGTGTTGCTGCTATTATCAAAGGTGCAGTCGAATGGAGTTAGATGGCAGTGGATTAATGAGGACTTGCAGCTGGATGGAATGGAGCTCGATTTTGTGGTCATTAGTGATGGGTTTAACTTCCGTCTCAACAATGAAGAAAAGAAGACGAGAGTTGACTGATGTTTGTTGCTATCGGTGAAGACATATGGAGTTGCTTGCTGTAAAGCTTGGAAGAACTCGAGCAAGTCAGGGAGTCGAGAAGAAGCTAATGGATATGGCAGTTGATCACGATGGCGACGATGAACATTGATGCTGTTTAGGGTCCGAGCAATAGAGAAGGAGGTGTTGCTGTGGTTTGGTTAACAATGGAGGTTGCTGCCATTATCGTGTGAAGCCGGAGATGGGGTTGATCATAATGAATGATGGTGATGTCGTGGCTGTTGATGGAAGATAACTCGCAGATGGGTAAGCTATGGGTGTTGTTGGCGAATAAAGAACTCGAGCATGGGGATGCCATTGTTCGGTGATGGTATTGATGGAGCTCGAGATGAGATAACAGAGATGGAGGAGATGGTTTGAGTCTGTAAAGGTGCTGCTGGTGTTTGATTAGGAACTGATACTTTGCTGTGAACTGCCGTGGAGAGTGATGGCTGCTGGAAGTTGTCGACAGGGAATGGTTGGATGCCGCCATTGAGCTTGGCAGAGATGATGAAGAACTGGGTTTGAACGTCGCTACTATTATTGATGGAGAGCTCGAGTTTGGAGCTGTGGTTATCGAGCAGATGGTGCTGTTGTTCATGGACTGGTGCAGCTCGAGCTTTGCTGCCATTGTAAATAGAGATCGAGTATTGGCAGTGATATGAAGGCAGTTGGATGACGAGTTTGAGTTGGATTGGCGGACTGAGGTGACAGAGACTGAAGGATTCGGTTATGATGGAGAAGATATTAAGCTGCTGCCATTGAGTAAGTAGAGATAGTCGATGCGATTATGAAGATCGAGAGAGAAAACCTATGTGCTGAGTTTTACGGGAGAGATAAAAGACCCAGACGCAGAAGAAAATGTGCACTGTCAGCTCCAGCGGACTGACAAGCCAAGAACAATAATGGGATGGGCTTCCACAGCTGATGCACGAGCTCAATAGGCATTACGTAAGCGTTTTCTTAATTTGCATGGCCAAGACTTGGACGTGAACGATATTTGGAATTTTGGCAGGAGTTTGGCAAGCCAATTGCACGGGGTTTGATTCACGGACACAATTAAGGAGGTGCACTTTCCTATTTTTACTAGGTTTCCTAGTTTTCTTCAAGAAGAGGTTACAAAACTCTATATATAGGGATCTCTTATCTTAAATCTTGGATCATTCTTTTGCCTCTACTTTGTTTTCTAGGGTTTAGAAACCATGAAGTCTTTTCTCTTTCTTCTTGTTATGAACTCCATGAATATGAGTTAGAGTTTTATTATTGGTTATGGAATAAGTTGGATTTCCAAACATGGGTTTTAATTCAATAAATTAGTTTTCTCTCATATTATCGTTTATGATTCACCATCAATATTGTTACATGATTTGAATGCTTGTTTAGTCGAGTCGCGAATCGATTGAGTTTGTTTTCATCTCTCTTGCTAGATTAGGATTTATTATACGCAAAAGTGATAGATTCCTGATTACAAGTAGCATAAATATGATTATAGTTTGTAGTGATATATTCTTATGATCATATTTGAACCATAACCTTTGTTAAATCGGATTAGTGCGCTTTCCACGTTCGATTGCTTTGATTGGCCTGATTTCATAGAACTTAATGCATCTAGGGAATTAAACTTGATTAGTGCTTTTACACGTTAGGTTGTTCCTTTAGATAGAACTCATATTCGCATCTTTTAATGTGTTTGTTGATGACATGAGGAGATTTGCGGGATATACTTGCGATAAGGTATTCTAGGGCCTTTGATAAAAGTTGAGATTAAAATATCAATTCTAGTTATTGTGTTGAAAACATGTTTGTGAATGAAAACGACATCCATGACCAATACCTTCTCACCCTTGATTTGATTTGTTTGCTTATTTCTTTATTTGCTTTTATTTAGTTTATTATATAAAAATCACAAAACCCAGGTGTTATTTATAGGAACCGAAACAATTTGACAACCTAGACCTCTCTGTGGATCGATCCTTTCTTGCCCTTGCTTCATTATATATTTTGAGTAGTAAGAAAGTGTAATTTATTTTTGACGCCTACGACAGCGATCAACAGGTATGAGTTGTAAGGATCTACAAACATGTATTTGCATGTCCCAATCGCCCCAAAAGGGAAATATTTACAAAACTTTAACCCAGAATCGGTTTATTCGATAGCACGACATAAACCGATTCTGGGTAAAACCCCCAAATTGGGTACGAAAATTGGTCTTTGTTCATTACCACATAAACTGATTGTAGTAAGATTTTTGCCATGATGGGTACGTGACGAAAATAGGTTTTTGTCACTGATGTGCATAATCCGATTTCTTCACTTGAATAATCAGGTAGAATACACTAAGTTGATAATCGGTTTATTTTTGTGTATATGTAATCCGATTTTGGAGAAAAAAGTTCCAGGAGAAATGTGAACAAAAATCGGATTACATGATACGAGACGTGGACCGATTGTGAACTTTGAAATTTTTTGACAATTCTTTAATCGGTCTTTATAGTAGCACATATATACCGATTCCTAATAATCGGTTTAATCGACTGTAACGTATAAACCGATTTTCAATCATCAACTTGTTGATATTTGTTGTAGATTGTTGTGGCGTTTGAAGAAGATCATCCCAAACCCGTATCTCTGCTAGGTCATGATACCTCTGCCCACTATTTCACCGATTTGGAATGGGAAGATAGAAACGATGCAAAGCAATGGTTTATAGAAAAGGGAATAGAGATCAAATGCGCCTTAGTTTTAGTAGTCATTCAAGTCAAGATCGTTTGAAAATTGTTTGTGAGAGAGGTGGAAAGCAAGAAAGTCACTGGGCAAAGGAAAGACTGTATGTGAAGAAGACGACAAGGGAATACATTACTAAATCAAAGAAGTATGGTGCCCGTTTAAGATTATCGTTAATAAACCCAAGAGACCTGATGGTAGTAAGGTATACAAGCTCTCTAAAGTGCTGAATGGTTGTCATAATCATGATGATCCGGAATCTCTTGTTGGACACGCGGCCGTTTGTGGGTTGAAACCGCATCAATTGGAAACGGTGAGGTCGATGAAAGCGTGTAAACCAAGTGACATCCTTAGGAATATTAAGGAGGATGATAAGAATAATTGTCCACTTTGAGGCAAATTTACACGGCAAGAGTAGCCTTTAGGAGGAGGGAATGGGATGGTAGAGCGGTTATGGAACAATCTAAGTGGTTAGCCGATCAACACGGATACACAATGAGGAAGCAAGTATTGCAAGGCAAAGTGACTCGTATTTTCTTGGCGCATCCGGAGATGATCAAGTTGGCACAATGCTTCTATCAAGTTTTGTTAATAGATTGTACATACAAGACCAACAAGTACAACATGTCGTTGTTAAACATTGCTTGCCATACTTCCGACAAGCAAACTTTCACGGTAGCATGGGGGTTTATGGATCGGGAGAATGATGTGAGTTTTACTTGGATGCTAGAGACCTTGAAGGAGATATACTGTGGCGATCAAACTCCTAGGATCATAGTAACGGATAAGGACCAAGAACTAATGAATGCCATTGGAGTGGTTTTTCCGGATGCTAAATATTTTCTTTGCACATGGCACATACAATGCGATATTAGAAGTAATTGTAGGGGTCATATCCAAAAGCCAAAGCCACAAAAAGGTACCGCTCATGAAAAGGCCGAAGATGAGCGTCTTCAAAAACTAACTCCGGAAAAAAGAGAGGAGGACAAGAAGAAAAGGAAATCGGAGTATGAAGGTTAACGGGTTACTATGGAAGACTTTTCAACATCATTGGCATTTAATGGTACACTCAATGTCTGTGTCCGAGTTTGAATCCTACTTGGAGGGTTTTATTGGGCTATGGAAGGAGGATTACGAGAAATGTGTGGTTTATTGCTTGAAGGAATTGTTGGATCCGTACAAGGAAAAATTTGTGTATGCTTACACCTAACAACACATGCATTAAAATAATGAGGCGATAAGTATCGCGGAAGGATCTCATGGACGTTTGAAAAGCTTTCTCCGAGGGAGCCAAAACACCGTGGTTACGGTACAAAAAGCCATCCATGAATACACCAAGGCCGATATCATCAAGATAACCGCTCAAATGGAAGAGAGTAGGATGAAAATCATCACAAGCTACAAAGATTACCATTGGTTGATTAGACGTTTAAACTATAGGGTGTCTCATTGGGCTATCATTTATATGATGAAGGATTACAAATATTATGTGGAAAAGGAGATGGGGGGAAGAAGAATTGTATGTTCATGTATGACGATGACGACCTTTGGATTTCCGTGTCGTCACATGATTGCGAAGTACCAACAAGGAATTCCTTTTGAAATCATTGATATGTTTTGGAAGCAACTTACTTTCAAACCACACCCAACCGAAGAACCACTCGAATCCTTTGTGGACACGGATATTGGAAGAGAACTCATCGAGAAATTCACAAAAAAGGATGGTTTGGGACGAAAAGTTTTGATGTACGACTTAAATCTAGTCGCGAACCCCCATATGGTACCGGTCGGAGAACCAACGGTGCTACCGCCGACGGGTAGACCAACTACCAACATGGATAGAAGAAAGAAAGGAACGAGTTTAAGGTTGTAATCCGTACCGGAAAAAACCCGTTATTGAGTCATAAAAGGATCTTTTCTCGACATGAGAATGAAGACGCTAAATATGAAGAGGCGAAGGTTCCAAAGAAAAGGGGTCGACCGAAGAAGGGGGAAAGCGAGACAAGTAGCGCACAAGCAAAGACAAATATTTCAAACGTTCCTTCACAAATTGAGAATGAAGAGGCACCGGCTAAGACGAATGTAGGATCAGAATATCGCAACAACAACGTACATCAAAAATAACGTAACAGACGACACCAGCAGAAATACGAGAAAAGGTATAAAGAGTTCGCGAGAAGGTAGCAAGAGCCTTCGAAATTATCAAAGAGCTCGCGAGAATATGAGCTGTCACCCACTATGTAATATCCTATATAAAGAAGAGAGCAGGAGAGAGAAATGGAGGATAATTTTAGTAGGAGAGAGAGAGATATTTTGGAGGGAGATATTTTTTAGAGAGAGAAAGATTTTATTTTCTTTATCATCTTCTTCCCCAAATAATTAGATCTAGAGCTCTACAAAATATCCATTAATGGAGATTGTAAATGTAATTCTTATGTAACCTCAACAATCATAGTGAAGAATCGTGGATGTAGATCACATTGATCGAACCACGTAAAAAAATCCTTGTGTCAATTTATATTTTTAGCACTTATATTTGAAATTTAGATGATTAATAAGATTTAGATCTACAAAATATAGTGAGGGGTGTAGTGTGGGATTTCCTGCAACTACATATTGGCGCTAGAAACACTATCTGCTACCTGTTAGATTGAAGAAGATTCAAAGAAATAAACTATTGTTAGAGTTGGATTCAAAGAAATTAGCTACTGTTGGTGATGGATTCCATTGGATCTGTACGCACTAAGGGCAAAAGCGGAAGTTACAACCGAAGAGTTTACTACCAAACAACAAATCCAAGGAGAAGGCAATGAGAAAATAAGAGATGTGAATGAAGAACAGCAGCTGGAGATGAAAAACGCTACTTAAAAGATGAAATAGCAAAAAAAAAAAAAAAAAAAAAAAAAAAAAAAAAAAAATGGATATATACAAAGGTGAAAGAGACGCAGACGGTGGAATTCTGACTAAAGAAGTGATCTTTGCATAATGCATCTGGAGATATTAACGAAAAGCTTCGCAGAAAGCCATCAAACAAGGAACTCATCGTCAACTGAATCTCGACAAAGCAATTATCATAGTACCGTTGCCAGCAGCGAAGAGAGGATAGTTCATACCGAAATACAGACAAAGACAAACAACGAAGACACACAGGCATAGCGCGAAGATGTTCATTGTCAACACAGGGCAAGTAAACTTCAAAGACGCACAAAGGATAAAGTCACATTATCAGGAACAAAGCCGCATGCTAGGAGCAAAAGAATAAAGTTAAGCGAAATAAACGCAAAGGAAATAAAGAGTTAAAAGAAGGAGCAAAGCCCCAGTAGCTAATCATGAGCCAAACTAACACACAGAGAATGAAATCAAAGCCAACAGGACATAAACGAGCAAGAGACAATTGATCAAGATTGACTAACAGATGACGATCGATGCCACAAAACTGGACTTCCAGCGAAGCAAAGAATCCAAATAAGCATGCAGATCAATACCAAACAACTAAAAAAGGTGACGCTGCTCGCCGAGATGTATACATGATGACATTCAAAGGTCAAACTCATCAACAAAGAGAGAAAGCACTTGACAGCAAAAGAGATGCAACCAATCTGCCGACTAACGAATGCAAAAGGCACACAATGAATCTAAGAACACTAATTGATGATACAAAAACAACGAGATGTATCTTAGGGAGAAATTAAAATTACAAACAAATGAAGAGGATGATGCCAAAAATGAATGATGACGTTGATTCTGAAGCAAGAAGGGAGTCGACGTAAGCTCGCAGCGATGTTTCGCAGGAGCAGGAAATATCATTGCAGCCCAAAATGGACTCTTCTCGACAGCAAGTAAGTGAAAAGGGGTACTCCATCAGTTATTCCAGCCAAGAAGAGTGCCAGCATTAATCCAGCCGCAGCCAACATCAAGCTCAACAATTAATTCACGTTCTCAAGTTGGCGAGGATGCAATTTTTTGCAAGAAACAAAGAATTCAGTTCATGGAGACATCCATCTGTATTTTGCGTTATATAGTTAAAGTCATGATCAATACTCGCAGAGACAAGGCCCAAACGGACAGGAAGAGAGAAAGAATACTGGAAACTACGCCAAAAGCTCGTGACTATACAGGAAACAAAAAAGAAGGAGATATGTCGAGAGAAAGATGAATAAAAAATCAGCTAAATTATGCCCACAAATCGTCCAAAAACATGTATGACTATAGCATCCGAGGGAAATTATATCTTGGAATGACAAGTTACAAAAGAATTATCGAAACTCTAGACAAAGAGAGAAGACGTGAACTCAAGACGTGAACTCAACTAATGCGAAGACGTGACTGTACCACAGACAAATTCACACAAGAACTCAAAGTCGATGTTATCCAGACAATAATAAACACGGTGATATCAACTAATGCGAAGAAGGACGTAACTCAATAACATACAGGAGGTTGAGTCTGCGAAGTGTAAGGGAGAAAGCAAGTAAAGGAAAAAACACGGCGATCTTCTATTTGGGCAATCAATCCAGTTAGCAACAGCAAATGCATGATTAGAGATCTTCGCAGCATAAGAAGAAGGAAGATGCAAGCAAAGCCACACAGGTGAAAGAAAAGAAGAAAGATATAACAGAAAACGAAAGAGCATGGCATGAATCATTAGCTAATAAGAGGAAAACATTCAACAATTCTCAGAACTCCTAACCAAGTTACGAAGACAAGCAGCAGGACGGCTCTAAAGTTGAAGGAAATGGCAGGCGAAATAATGAAATAGGTGAAATGATAAAAAACTATTATGCAGGAACATCAAAAGGCGGGAATAAGAATTGGAACTTAACTGACCCCTTGAGAGACTAAACTTGTAAGCGAAGAGAACATCATCAATCAGCCGATAAGAGATAGTTAATTGCGAGTTAGCAGTCTATGGTAAAGATAGATATGACAGTGGCAAAGAAGAACAAAAGTGGAGTTAGACAAAGTTACATCTACAAAGTTCAATTCATCAACAAAGTTCCAGCGAGGCTGCCGCAGCAGGTAAGTGAAAGGATTACTCCTTCAGTTATACCAGCGAAGTTTCCGCAGTTCCAGTGAAGTTGCAGCTGTTCTAGCGAGGGCAAGCAGATATTATTGATCGTTAAGACAATCTCAAGTTCCATTGTAAAGCAACACACCACGATCAGAAGAGCTACAAACAACGAAAATCACTTCCAAATCAACAAAGGTTCAAGGGCCAGGAGAAACACCATTGAAAGGTAAGCATTCTCATCTCATGAGCTTGAGGCAAAGACAAAGATATAACATGCGGTAGTAAAGTTTTTTGCGAAGAGGAGAACATGGCGAAGAAAGCAACAATTCCAGTAATAAAATTTCACAACATCTGCGAAGGCAAAGACCTCCTTTGCGAAGAACACTGTGGTTATTGAGGTTGGCACAGCATATCAGTTATTGCAGTTATTGAAGTTGTTTTATCAATAATTCTAGCGAAGTTCAAACGTTAAAGAAGGGAAAGGAAAAGAGAGACTTTGGAACATTTTCGTAAAGAAGGCAACAGAGCTTTCAAGAAAGAAGAAGAAGATTAACAAAGATGATATCTCGCTATACCGTCAGGAAGAAGAACCCTAACTAACAAATGATCTCTATAGAGGTTAAACCCACCTGCGAAGAAATTTTGCGAAGTTTACTGACAAGAGTTATCACATGAAGGCAAATTTCAAACCCTAAATCACAGAGGACGACAAAGAAATAACAACAGATATGAAGCTTACCAAATTAACACAAATATAGGACAGTACAAATGGTTCAGGGGGTAGCAAATGCGCTTGAAAATGCAAGATCGAATCCCACCAAGCTTAGTTTTTCGCAAAATTTTGAAATCCTAGAGGCGAAGAAATGAAATAAATTCACAGCACCATGTATTTCTTTCGCACACGGTGAGTGGTACAGATGGTTGGAGAAGAGGCATGCAAACTAGAGGTCGCGGGTTCGAGTCTTCCCCTTCGCACAGAATTTTTTGCTGCGAGATATTTATTTTTATGCGACGTTCATACATTTCAAGGATGATAGCTTCGCAAGCAAATCATATACTTCGCAAGAGACAACAACAGCAGCAAATCGCAAATGATATGATAATGAATGAAAGAAGTAACAGAAATGAAGAAATGAATGAAAGAACGAAGACATGCGATAATGAGAAGAGATAATCAAAAATGAATGAATGAATAAACATGATTGAATGAATGGGACGAACCTTTATGGCGTACACCCTAGTTCGCGAATTATATTTCGTAAGAGGCAAATGTAAGACCTAAAGTGCGTCATATAGGGGTATCTCTTAACATGGCTCGTGTGGAAGGTTACACCGCTCCCGAAACCCGGGTCATGCAGATTTGGGGCCCATGAAAGCCTATCCTGAAGAGGTACCTTGGATTCCCAACTATATATGTAGGTTATACACTGGTTGGGCGACCGAGGGTCTCTTTCAAGGAGTCGGCGATGATCAAGGCGCAGAGGTACACGGTTGAGTCAAGAGTGCGGGAGCATGGAACTTCCTTACCACTCTTGACAAGTCTTGGCGCATGCCGCACTGTCCGAAGAAAACTCCACTTAGGTGCGGCCTTGTAACCATAAACCCTATAGGTATAAGGGATAAGAGGTGCACAAAAACAACTGGTTGTTGTTAAGACCGGATGGGAGGAGCTAGCCTTGTATGGCCGATGTACGCCTCCTCGAAGGGCAACCAGGAGGTGATAAGGGCGGCACCCTCCATTAGGGGAGCTGATAAGTGCCAAAGACGCAAATGTCATGAGGCTCGTTTTCGCAAGGAAACTTAGGCTTGTCATATTTGTGCAATGATCCTCAGAGGCAATAATACTAACGCGAGGGTAAGACGAGATCAATGGGTCTTTACACGAAAGTGTACGGACGTCGATTTCGTCGCAAGACGGCAATGTCATGGGGCTTTATGTTCGCAAGGATATTTAGGCCTGTCATATTGTCGCAAATAAAATATCCCGCAGAGGCAAAATACTTGAAAATGATAAGGCAAGGTCAATGGGTTTTTACATGCAAGTGTAAAGACGTCCTGCGATCTTGTCGCAATAACGTGGTGGCGAGTAAGGCCTTTAATTAGGAAGGTCAAACTTAGAAGACCACCAAAGATGATAAGGCAAGATCAATGGGTCATTACGTGAAAATGTAAAGACGTCCTGCGATCTTGTCGCAATGATAAAATTCAACGTAAAGCAATGAAGAGATTATACTATCGCATGAGCACAACACATGAGATAGCGGCAAGATAAGAATGAAGAAATAACTCACTCATTCAACACCTTTTCAACAATTCTACCTTCGAAGATGAAGAACATAGGCAACTATGGATAACCAAGAAAACATTTTATGTTTTTCATCTTCTCAAAGAAGAATCACTTCCAAAGTGGATGTTCACTAGTGAATAGCAAGAATCTTCACCAAAAATGGAGTAATAATTTCGCATGAATAGAGGCAATACTTACTACTCTTATTCAAGGATAAATACTTCTTATATTTCGAGGATTAATACTTCTTATACTTCATACTTCTAATTTCGCATGATTAGTTCGCAATACTTCTTATTCGCAATTAAGGACGGATATTTCTATACCTCTTCAAAGATACTTCATACTTCGCATACTTCAAGAGATGATACTTCTTATTTACTTCGCAAAGCTTCTCGAACTTCGCAAAAAGAATAGGCAAGTACGTACTTTTCAAGTCCAGTATTCTTCCGCTCGTTCCTTCATCAACAAAGATCAAAGATTACTACAACAAGATTTTTCCTTAAAGATCGCTCTTCAAGCAATATTCAAGGAAAAAGAGGCAAGATGTAGGATCAGAATATCGCAACAACAACGTACTCGTGATATTGTCATTAGCAACATTGCGAAACCGTCGCAGACTAACATCAAAAATAACGTAACAGACGACACCAGCAGAAATACGAGAAAAGGTATGAAGAGTTCGAGAGAAGGTAGCAAGAGTCTGCGAACTTATCAAAGAGCTCGCGAGAATATGAGCTGTCACCCACTATGTAATATCCTATATAAAGAAAGAGCAGAGAGAGAAATGGAGGATAATTTTAGTAGGAGAGAGAGAGATATTTTGGAGGAGATATTTTTAGAGAGAGAAAGATTTTATTTTCTTTATCATCTTCTTCCCCAAATAATTAGATCTAGAGCTCTACAAAATATCCATTAATGGAGATTGTAAATGTAATTCTTATGTAACCTCAACAATCATAGTGAAGAATCGTGGATGTAGATCACATTGATCGAACCACGTAAAAAAATCCTTGTGTCAATTTATATTTTTAGCACTTATATTTGAAATTTAGATGATTAATAAGATTTAGATCTACAAAATATAGTGAGGGGTGTAGTGTGGGATTTCCTGCAACTACAACGAAAAGGGGTCGACCAAAGAAGGGAGAAAGCGGAACAAGTAGTGCACATATGGTCCTTTCAAATGATCCAATCGCTCCTTCGCAACATGAGGATCCAATCGATCCTTCTCAAGAAAGTCAAGCGCCAAACAATGTAATTGTTCCTTCTCAAGAGAGTCAAGCGAGTACAACACGAGTATCAAGGATACGTGCATGGAAGGGACAAGCAAGACAAAAGGGTTCTATGGTGACTATAAGGGCCGCTCTTGGTGATGGAAGCACGCCTAGGGATGAACGCGGTAGACCCCATCGAACGTGTTACACCATATTCGAGGAGTATTACTCGAAACTTCCTGAAATCGTTAATCCCTATGTGTTATCTACCGACGACGTGGATGAGGATGGGAATTGTGGTTATCATGTTGCGTCGGAACAAATAGTCCATATAATGAGAACCTAACCCAATGTCAATACTTTATAAAGATGATGGCCTTGCGCTTACAATAAGACAAGGAATTTTACATTTCGA
The DNA here is from genome assembly GCA_023531295.1 of Papaver armeniacum. Taxonomy (NCBI): domain Eukaryota; kingdom Viridiplantae; phylum Streptophyta; class Magnoliopsida; order Ranunculales; family Papaveraceae; genus Papaver; species Papaver armeniacum. Next base: position 19,839 of record JAJJWW010004050.1, read on the forward strand.
TGATGAAGGAAGGAAAAACAAGACAAGACAAAGAAGTGATTTTTGAAAAAATGGTTGCTAGAGTACAAGGGCCAAAGGGGAATAGATCAATTACCCGACAGTATTGGATGTGTATGCCTCTATGTGGTCATCTCTTGGCGGAAACGTGGTGTTGCGTTGTTCATCTATTTGGTAAGGGATCATTCTACACATACGCACCAAAATACACCATTTGGGATGAATCGCTTAAGGATCAGATAATTGTTTTATTCAACAATAACAACTTGCATTATATCGGTCTTAGATTAGTCTTTGATTGTCCATTACCACCGGTATATGGTTTTCATGAGGTCTCGGAGGTCACCAAGGAGTGGCTAAAAAAATACGATCCCAACATGAGGTGATGGGAGGAATTGATCGTGCCGTATCAATTCGAAGGTCTACATTTGTTGGAATGAGTATTTTCCTTATGTTAAAAACTTGATCTATCGGATGCTTATATTTTGTCGCTTTCTTATAATGTATTTTGCAAACTTGTACCAAGCCTAATGAATGAAAGTGATTTGTCTTTTTTGGGTACGTTGTACTCATGAAATTTGTTACATAATCGGTCTTCTAATACGTTTATTAAGTCCGATTGTGTATTTAGTTTGCTACAGCTTTTCCAGATTGTGTATTTAGTTTGCTACAGATTCGGTTTATACTGCAACTTTTATAAATCGATTATGACTTCTAAATGAAATCAGTTTACTAAGGAACTATTATATACCGATTCTGAACAAAACTTGTCTAGGATTATTTCAGAATCGGTCCTTATGTACGACAATACAATCCGATTTTGGGAAGAAAAAGTTATAGAAAAACATAACTAAATAATGATATTACATATTGTATAACATAATCCGATTGTAGACCATTTCCACTTTTCATTAACTCTTAAAATTGAAACTAGCACAGTTTTATTTCTTAGTGTGAGCTTCAACTATCAATGCCGCTTCGAAATGATAAAACTGCTCCCCTCTCCAAGCTTTATATGCAAATTGTGCAGCGAACCTGTCCCCTCTATACCTATCAAGAAACTCATTGTACTTGATGCATAATTTCCTAACATGATTCTTCCTTGAACGAATATGGGATGGTTCATAATTATAGCGTGGTTTCTTGCCCGTCTGTTTAACGAAAGGACCCCAACCAACTTCAATCCAAAATATAGTATGATCTTTAGGATCTTAGGGAAGATCCGTGAGAATGTAAAAGTTTCTAATCCATTCGGTCTCTTCATCAACATCCTTCATTCTTTCCCTTAGTTGGAATTTCTCTTGACCTCGTTTCTTTGCCTTGAGTTTCTCTTCATATTTTTCCGCAGCCGATGACGATGATATGGTTTCTTTTGTAGTTATTTGTTTGCTTAACACTTCATCCATTACATAAACATATTTGTTTGTAGTTGTTTGTTCGCTTCTTTTGCGTATCTCTTCTTCCATTGTCGCAATTGATTTGGTTGTTCGCTTGCATCTTCTAAGTATGTGTTCGATTGAATTGGTAGTTGATGATGATGGACTTGAAATCTCACTACACCATTTTAAGGGTTTTGCAACCCAGATTTGCAACGGCACTAGGTCCGTTATGAAATTGATGTTACTAATCCCGTTGCTAATGTTTAAGAATCCAGCCAAAGTCTGTTACACGATGTAAATATCAGACTCTTAGACTGGTGCTCAAACCTTTGCTATAGATCCATTTTCTCCAGTCGATTCATTGCAACGGATTTTCTCTCAAAAACAGGTCATTCCTCAGTTCGAGAATCCTGCTGATCACTAGAAAACCAGATCCATCATTACATAAGTCAATATAGACGGGACACTTTCGGATCCAATGTCCGATCTATCTCTTCAAATCGCAACTTAGAGCATTCATCAGTCGAGAAAGTGGAACTAAAGAGCGACGAAGACCTCAACGAAGGGAATTTCTCAACTCATTATTCTTCGCGAACCTAATCCCAAGTGTACATTTCTTATTGAGTTCTCAATTTACAAAAAGATCCAAGAAGCAGCCTTTTCTTTTATTGAGAAGAAAACAGCCCCCCATTTGAGCTAAGTCTCCGGCCTTCCCCGTTATGACTTAGAGCATCTCTCATGTCTTATAAGTGACTTGCGAATGAATGGCCGGGAATCAGACACGTATAGATATCCTTTCTTTATCCATTTTTTATGTGATTTGCAACCGCGCAGGTAAGGTTGCGAGTTGCAACTGCGTTGTGTTCAAGCGTGCGAAGCACGCATGTGGTCGGGAACACTAGGGATACCAAATACACCCAAGTCAAACTTCGGTCAAGCCTTCATTTTTATTTTTCCACCCTTCATCCAAGTTAACCTATAATGCCTTATCCATCGAGAAGAATATCTCATTTTTTTCCACTCTTTCATCTCATCTTCGTCTCTGAACTTTCATCTCCTCTCCATATTCATCTCCTCTCCATATCTGTGTAAATAACATCATATCTAAACTTCTTCATGTCATCGATGAATAAATCCAGTGAGATAGATGGATCAAGTCTGATGATGATGAGTTTCTATATTTGATTTTGTTAGGATTTTTAATTGAAAGAAGAAAGATGATTCTGTGAGAATCAGGGATAGGGTTTTGAAAGAGTTGATATAGTGACGAAGTTTACAAGACTCGGATCAATAAAAGAATAGTTGAATCAGGAATTGAGAAAATACGTAGATTGAAGAATAGGATTCAATTGAGAAGTCAGGGTTTTCTGTGAATAGAAATTAGGGTTTGATTTGGTGATGCTTAAGAAGAAATTAGTGTATGGGTTTTGAAGACTATAACATGAACAAGAAGATGGTCATGCCAATTTGAGAGTTCGATTACAAACAAGAACAGTCTGAAAAATTTAAAGAATTAGGGTTTCATAAGAACAGATTCTGAGATGATGTAGAAGACGAAATTGAAGGTCTAGAAGAAGGATTCAGAGTTCAGGGTTTCAACAAAAGAAGGTAACGATTTATTACTTAGTTTTTGATTTTTTTTTCGGTTTACACTACACCAAAACAGACATTTTGTTACACATATAAGTGTGACTTCTTATTTATTGTCACACATATAAGTGTAATAAATATGGTTTTATTCTTTTGTTACACATTGGTGGTCACACTAATAAGTGTAACTTTAATTAATTTAAATCACACTAAAAAGTATGTCAAATCTCTTACATATATTAGTGTAACAAATTAGGCAGTAATTAAGAAAAAAAATATTTATTTTTATTCCCCCACCCTGTTTTGGATACGTACACCGACTTTCCGCAACCCACCATATTGTTAGATTTTTTTCCAAAATTCACAAAAACATGTGCTTAATTTTAGAAAATAGTACCAAAAGAATTGAATCTATTAAATTAATAAACAGAAATCTTTTTCAACATCAACTAATTCAAGTTTCAAAAATTGAAGACCAACAAAAGTTAAGATTGTGTACTATAATATACAACAAATCACACGGTTCACACCATACCAGTGCATTTTAGACCATTTTCATTACAACAACTTGACTATCTATATCTTAATAATGAAGTAGTCCATCATTGACTATACTTAGACAGATGCTTGCCTTATTTCCTTTTACGGCTTAGCAAAGCCAATCAATTATACCTCCATATATGATTTAGGATGTGGTGCAGTAGAGCGCTCTGTAGATACATGTACTAATGAAGGTCTTCCTGCACATAGCACACATGTATAAGTATACGAGTATAACATTGAGAATAAATCTGGATCAACGGTCGATGAGAATAACCTGAGCCTAAGTCACATTGCAACCTTTTTTTTTACAAAATTGCTCAGATACTCCTTCGCTACAAGTGTGCCCATCGTTTGGGATCTGTTATCGTTATAATGCTGATAATGTTCTCAATTATTTGATTATTAATTTACGAGTTGTAATATCACAGTCACTACAAATAAAAAGATAAAGAGTAGGATACAAGCCAAAGCACCAGACGAGAATAGCTAATCTCTGACCAGCGAAAGGGTTCTCTAAAACTGAAAGGGTGCTTGTAAACGGGTGAACACTGACCGTGCAATTATCCTTACAAATGGTCCATAATAAATACAAAATCGAGCACTAACAAAATATACAATTGAGATTACATCAGACACAAAAATGTGTCTATCATTGGGCCAGCAATCTAACGGTCGGCATGTAAATATTTCCTACCATGCCGGCTATAATGTCGTCTGCATGCACATAATTACAAACACTATTGGTCCGACCTATAGCTCGGCATGTTAATGATTTATAACATTGTCGGTAAGTAGTTATACCCAACATAAAACAGAATATGGGAAGATGTAATTCACTTTATTCATGCAATTTAGTTACTACATTGATTGAAACATAAAACCTAACTCCTTGTCGACGGAAAAACGAATGCACTTAGCATGTGCATTAAGCCTTTAAACCCCTAGGCGACCCTAGTGGACGAGTTATAGTCTTGTGATGGTTTACATAGAGTTCTACCCACAAAACCTATACAAAAACTTCTAAAGCCATTAATCTTCCTCCTCGAAGACGATACTGACATCCAAGTAATCCGGTTATCCTCCAGGATTCTTTCTCCCAAGAAGTGATAGCTTGCATCGAACGCTAATGCTTACCCTTTTCCTCCAAGTAGCGCTTTCACGATTTCGTGCTATAAAAATACAAAAACAAACTTACATTTGTTAGTGTTGTTTCATTGGAAGATAAAACAACATGGGTTATGTAAAAAAAATCACAAAATTGCTTACAAATTGTGCAATGGACAAGGTGAAGGGGCGAGCGTTAAAAATCCAAGGTTGGAGAGCTAGAAAAGCAAGTATCGCGTTTTCGATGACAAGGTGCCTATCGTGCACTTGTTGAACACTTCTTGCATTAGGATTCCCAAACTCTTGGCAAATTTGTTGTGTACCCAAGTCCAAAAGGTTGTGGAATACACCCTTTCTAGAGGATTGACGTCTAACTCGAGTTTCGACATACCAAGCTTTTTGGTGATTGCCAAATCTTCATTAGAATCAAATGAAGCCATTGTTATATGTAAAGAGCTATTGGGTGAGTTAGATGGAGTGTATGATGATATGAGCTTTGGAGAGTATATGCAAATAGTTGTGTGTTATTTTGTGGAGATAAGTAGTGTATTTATAGGATGGTGCCCAAATTTGGCCGTTATAGTGCATAAGTAAAAGTCAATCAATGCAATTGTAATTGCAAAAAAATTTGAATTTTAAAATTGTCGTCGAGGTTTTTATTTGCCAACTATGCCGATTCCCAAGCCCGTGGCATGGTCGTGATTTTGTTACCATCTCCGACCTTATATGATTTTTTGGCATCGGGAGAACATTTTCTTTCGTGTATCCGCCGGAATGTATTGGTCATTACCATGTCGGCTATGATTTGGCGGCATGGTCGGAATTTTGTTACCATGCCGAGCCTTTGATGATTTTAGGCATCGGAGAAGGTGTTTGTTGCAAGAGAGATGGCAGTGGTCTATAATATAATACCCTCCCGGCTTATTAATAACCGGCTAGGTTTTGATCCGATTACCCCTGTCACACCCCGGTATGCAAATAATTTCTGGTGTCAGTATTTAGTCTGATAGATTCAAAACCTTGCCTACTTCCGGTGTGACGCAATGTAACCTAAAAACGCATGCCTGCGGCATAAGTATTGAAACTTTACATAGCTAAACAAACCATTCATTCAACAACTAGAAATCCAACACTTGTTGTCCAAAATACGAAAACATGTCCCATAAACCTTTAAAAAAAAACATTTGTCCAACCGTTAACCTTAACATTTGTCCAACACAACTTAAAGAAATAAACTAGAGATCGCATTCATTCAACGACCACGTCCACGATCACGACTCGTTTAGTAACACCACCTTTGCTAATACCTTCACCACCACGACCACTACGAGCCCTCTTTTTGTCACATTCATCTTGGCTTGTGCTTCCTCCTAACTTTTCTTCCCTCTTTACTTGACCTCGGCTTGCGAACAATTCAAAGGCATCCTCATTGTCAACATTGCTAGCAAAGTCAATTTGCTTACTTTGCTCTTCAATTGACAAAGGCTCTCCTCTTTCTCTCAACACATCACCTTCACAAGGGTCTTCAAATGCTCCTTCTATTTTCAATTAAACAACAAACAATTAATAGAATGATTCGATAATGTAATCTTAAAACAATAAGAGCGAGCAAGTCTAAAATACTTACAATGCTCTTCGAAGACTTGTTCTGGGTATTTCGATGCCATCTTCTTCTTACGAGCCAATTCTTCAGCAGTCGGTTCCCTAATCACAGTAGGACGAGCCCAACCCAAGTACCACGTCATGTATTTCTCACTAGCTTCATGACCGGTGGTCACCTCGTCCAAAAGACTGATGCGTGTCGTAGGTGCAATCAAATTAATTAATATTTCCACTCAATTAAAAATAATATAATGGAAGTCAATTTCGTTCCCACGAGGAGCAAGAGATTCTAGTTGTAAAAATTGTCACAAAAGGGGGGTGTAAAAAGCAAAAGAAAATAAACAAAGCAATTAAAAGATAAAGTTGAAAGCAATAAGAGAGACAAGATCAAGGAATCCTTCTTCGTTGCAAAATAATGAATCAAGTTATGTTTTTCATCCATGTTATTAGTCATGATTATCACCAACCGTAGGATAGCAGTCCGCTTAGCTAGCCCCAAAATCCCTTATTTCACCGAGTAACAAGTCCGCTTAGTTATGATTCTATTCAAAAGAACCACCTTGAGGTTCGCTTACAAGATGTAATTCTAGAATGCATTAAGATCTATGAATTTAGGTTTAGTACTAGTAGTTAAACTCGGTTCGCTTGTCCACTTTCTAGCGTTGTTTTTACACACAATCGCTCCACGGAATCCCTCCGCAAGGTCTCGTGTTGTCTACTTGTGTAAAGTGTCGAGAACGATTACTTATTCCCTAACTTATACTAGATTTAGATTAAACTAACAAATCAATTTAGCGTGCACTCTAAACAATATATCAATCAATCATGAATGAATAAACATTCCTATTAGTAAAAACAAACGATAATCATGTGAAAAACTTCAAGATAGAATTTAAACAAAACTCAAATCATGTATTAAGAACTAGGAATTCATCCTCAATCAATAATAAAATTAGCTACTCATGTTAAGGAGTTCACACAAAGAATAAAGAAAAGAGAATGTTGTGTGTGTAGATATGTGTGTAGATGTAGAAAACTTCTCTATTTATAGACTTAATATTCTCCAAATCTTCCAAGGAATAGAATCCTTTTCCTTTAGCAATTCAATTTCCAAATCCAAGCTTTTTCAACTCTTCCATCTTCTCTTTCCAAATTTGAGCCAAATTCTCCATCCAATTCCTAGTCCAAGTCTTCACACCCATGAGAGAAGTCCATAGAAAATTCGGGAATTTTTGGCTCACAGGAAAACCGGTATTATGGCGGTCGAATTTGACCGGAATCCGTCACCGCCTACCATCCGAAAATTTCTCCCGTCAATGGTATATTCGATGGAATATTCCGTCACCCACCGTTATGACTAACGGTCAAAGGGTCAAACCGTCAGGTCAACAATTAGTCAAGAAAGTCAAGCCAGGTGATGAGTTAGCTTCCCGATTCTGCTTTATCGGTCTAATCAAGCCGTGTTGAGTCGTTTGGATCGTTATCGGACCCATTTGAGTCGACTCACAAATGAGAGAAAACCGGACAACATTTCGTTTGTTTATAGGACATTTCCAGTGCCGATTTGTGCCTCACATCGCTTCATTCCCGTGACAATTCCTAGCATACATCTAGTTTTGTGACCAATCATCCTCTTTTTGCAAATTGATATCAACACCGGGATCTACTGTCAGCTCAGACCACCACCTTGTCTCGACCTCATCTGCGATTCCATCTTCACTTTGTATTCCTCTCATTCGTTAACAAGATCGATTAATGCATTTCTCAAATTCTTAGCAAAGCACTCAAACCCTAGCATCACTACCCATACCAATTGCTAGAACCCATCTCACGATCTCATCCTCGATGTATTCAACACCAACAATACCTTTGATTTGACTATGGTACAAGCACCACCATCTTCAATCATCTCAAACCCATACGAGTATTAGCCTGGAGATCCCCTTTTCTTCTTCTCGGATTTCTTGGTTTAATTAAACCCACCGCTTCGCCGCTTCTTCTCCTATCCAAACTCAACTTCCCGGATATCTCGATTTCATCCAATGACACCAACAGACCAGAGAGTCGTGGTTATTCTCGTACCCATGACAAACACCATGGAAGTAGCGGTATTCGATTCCATCTCACGTAGCTTCAAATCTCGATTCAATCAACAATGAACCTTAACCCTTCCTTATCAATTTCTTTGTCTTCCAATTGAGACAACATCTCATTCTTTAATTCCTTTTCCTTGATTCGATTGAGCACATCGAACCCTATCATTAATTTCAATCTCTTCTTCTCTCGCTTCATTCAATTCATCTTCACCTCACATCAATCCGCTCAATCATTTCATCAAATCCCCTTCTCAAATTCTCAAAACCACCTTAACAATGAGACCTAATCTCGATCTCAACAATGACTTCCACAATTTCATTCTCCGTGCTCTTGATTTCTTCCCCAAATTTCTAATTGTCTGCCCTTTTCTTCTCGATTTAGGAGAGGTGAAATGTGAGAATGAGAGGAAAGTCGCCTCTCATGTAGGGGTTGGATTAAATGAGGGTAGGACTTAAAACGCCCAAATGATTAGGACGGCGGCCACCCCACCGGGTGCCTATAATAGGTGTTCACTTCTGATAAGGGCTAGCCCAGAGTGTCCAGCCCCTTATCCTCAGTTGGTCCGTATTTAGTACTCATTCAAATTGGGTTGCCCCTTAACCTTAACTGAGCTCCATATATCAATCGCCTGTAAAATGACCTTTTTGCCCTTTTGGCTCAAATTGGGTGATTTCTTCTTCTTTTCCTCCGTGCGACTCCAAAGTAGCTATAAAACTCAAAACAAGCGTAAAATACATAATTTACAAGAAAAATAACAAAGAAAGCATAAACTCTAGATAGTAAATACGGTGTATTCTACACCCTATCAAATTCCCCCACACTTAGACTTTGCTAGTCCTCGAGCAAATCAAACTAAAAACTCACAACTTCAAAGCGTTCAAGCGTCCCAAGCATCCAAAGAGTTATGAGGACATGAGTTTCGCATGCTAGTAATAAGAAGTTAGAAATACTAAAGAACATATTCTCATTCTTAAATGTTGAGTGAGAAATAACCATACCATAATGAGAGAACGCGTGTTTAAAGAAACGATCAATAAGCATTTCGCCTCGACTTCGCCTCTCACCAAAAGGATTTTATGATAATTGCACTCAAAAATACGGCTTTTTATGGTTCTCACATGTGTGCAGGGTAGGAATGAAGAGAGAATTCTCGCAACACATTGAATGGTGGGAAGGAAAACTTCCGAAATATTTTTAAAAACCCACATCTTTTAACATTTTGAAAAACCATTTTCCGTGATCTCTACGAAAGGAAATCAACCATTATTATCGAGGATGAGATTACTTACTCACCTTCACATCCGATCGCCAATTATGATAACACCACTCTCACGGCATCCAATAGAAACGTCTTCCGCTCCTTGTCTTGATCTCCTTGGTCTTCGTCTTCGGTTTCAACTATTGGTGATAAACTCTCGAATTTCATAAATCCTTGACAATTTATAACTCTTTTTACCTTAAATCCTCGTTGCTTGAAACTTCCTTATAAATTTTCCTTCCCCACGGCTTTATTAACAAACAAATATTCTCTTGTTTTTCTCTTCTTGTTTTTTTTTTTTTTTTTTTTTTTTTTTTTGAAACAAAACAAGAGAAATTAAATACAACCATGGCCGTGGGAGAAGTATTTTACCGCTTGACAACTTGTATCGTCTTAAATCATAAACTTCAAAAATTCTCACCTTTAATTTTCTTTCGCTCTTGTGAATAAGTCTTCATACTTGAATATAAAATTACCTCATTGTATTGTAAGTCCTCAACATATATGTAAAAATCTGCTCTTTGTATGTTGCTTTACTTGAGTTTGAAATTTGCTCTTTTTCTCATTCCGTTGCTTGTAAACCTTAAACTTTTCCAACTTTCCTTGTAGATTTTGATGTCGCTCCTTGTTGATGATGATGATGGTTTCTATGGATCCGTTATTGTTGCGAGATAATGGTGCTAACTGCAAATCGAACTACAAGAAGGCGGCTTTCATCTATAGACGTCACCCTCATGATTGACAAAATTAGCACTCAAGAGATCAAAGAGAAGTGCTTCTATTGGTGGGAGGTTGGGTAGCTCACCATTCTACCTTAATTTACGTGCGGTGACACACACTCAAAGAAGCTCTTTAGTAGATGGAAAAAAATTTGCTTCGGTGCCTCACATGATATGAATACGGGTAGTCTCCACTAATGATTGATCAGACAACTCTAATAACGCATTTCTCCCTGCACCAAATTCGCATCACCGGCATGATTAAATCCATTATTTAACACTCAAACAAGCAAGAAATCCGAATGTAGTTCTCTAACATTTCCAAGTTCAATTATGTCGGTCAAAATCTCTATGTAAACATACCTAGAAGTATGCTAGTGATTCTAAAATCTCTAAAAGTTGGAAGTTTTATGTAAAACTTTTTTTTTTTGTAATTTTTTAATTTTTTTGTAATTTTTTTTTTTAAATACATGCTCAACCACTCCCCCACACTTAAACCTTACATTGTCCTCAATGTAATTGAATCCTCCTAGTAAAGTCAAGGTGGGAAATTTTAACATGATATGAAATAAGAAAAAGAAATAACAAAAAGCAAAAGCAAAAGAAATACAAAACCTATGGGTTGCCTCCCATTAAGCGCTTGTTTTAAAGTTTACGGCCCACTTAGCTCTTGCAGATTCATTCCCCATATACTAACAATCTGAAAATTTGAGGATCCACCCATAATACCTGCATTTTGAAAACAATAACTCATACAAATATTAGCACAAGAAAACAATAGTGATGTTATAAGCTCGACAGAAATTTACCCCACACTTATTCTCGTCCACACTCTAAGTGTATAAAGAACATAGAATTTTGGAACTTCCATGTATTCATCTTGGCAAACCCGCATAGTGTTAGCATCAAGTGTTTCCAATGGTGGATATCTAGAAACAAAATCATCCAAAAATACTTTGAAGCACATACATTCAAACCAATAAGAGGTAACGAGAAGAATCAATATGCAAAGGGTTAGAAAACCTTGCACAATTTCTTGTATTATAAAATCCTCTTCATCCTTAAAAAATTCAAGTGAATTACTTACCTCTTTGTATATCGTGGTCCTCTATTAAACTTTGCAACCATTCTTAAATCGTTTTCTACCTTAACCAAAGTCTTGGCATCATTAAAAATTGGAAAGTTCAATTGGGTCTTCCACGAAATCAATCAATGTGGTTTCATCCTCTTAGTATCATATCTTCAACATTCTCATCATCGAATCGGGCCATTCACTAAAATGATTCTCGTCGGTATAGATTGTAAGATCTTCTTGTGCGGGTGTTACACGTTTATAACAATAGGTAAGTCACAACCAATCTCATCCTTTTGAATAGGTGAAGGATCGTTATTATGATCCGAGAGTTGGAATAACTTCCTCATTGTTGCAACGCTCATACACTTCCGCGGACTCATATCTTTCCCTAAGGAATTTTTTCCAAGCACTAAATGCATCATCTTCAAGCTCTACCTTTTTGAATAGGTGCTTGATCATTATTAAGATCAAGGCTCGAGTAAGCTACACTAGCGTCTTCAAAAGTCTCAAAGGTTGATCATTTTCAAACACAATCATCTTCATTTTCAGATCGCCATAATAAGAATCTTCATCGGTTTCATAACCTTTATCCCGACGTCGTTTTAAGTTCCATATGAATAGTCCTACTAATTTCTCGCGACAAGCTCTTCCGAGTCTCCATCATCTTCCAATTTGTATAATTTATGTGCAAGTTTCGACGTTCACACGCTTACCATCGTTGATAGAGTTTTAGACGGCATCTCCTCTTTTGGAAAAAGTGAAGGAAAAACACGATGAAGAGGGTATATTCCAAATTCTCTGTCGCACATTACTAGAAAACAAATTGTTAGATGCATAACTATCCTTCCATCCTGTGATTGTCCACTTACATACACAGTCATAAGGTTGTTGATATGTATGAGAATATCCATAAGGTTCAGAGAGGAAATTGATCATAGCCAAAATATTGGTTTTGATTGTATCCTAAGGATGGTTGGAAGTTGTCATAATGTTGAGGTTGAAAAACCTATTGATTGTTGTAATATGCTTGCTCTTGTCCACCATACATGGAAAACCTGGTGATTTTGAAATAAGATTCTTAAACTAAGTTAGATACGATATAGAATCTAACAAAGCAAGAATAAAGCAAAAAGAAAAATAAAAACAACTAAAATCATTCATGCTCCCTAAGAATTGGCCAAAATTTGATGCGTGTCGAGTGCAATCAAATTAATTAATATTTCCACTCAATTAAAAATAATATAATGGAAGTCAAGTTCGCTTTCCACGCAGGAGCAAGAGATTCTAGTTGTAAAAATTGTCACAAAGGGGGTGTAAAAGCAAAAGAAAATAAACAAAGCAATTAAAAGATAAAGTTGAAAGCAATAAGAGAGACAAGATCAAGGAATCCTTCTTCGTTGCAAAATAATGAATCAAGTTATGTTTTTCATCCACATGTTATTAGTCACAGATTATCACCAACCGTAGGATAGCAGGTCCTCTTAGCTAGCCCCAAAATCCCTTATTTCACTGAGTAACAAGTCCGCTTAGTTACTTCGATTCTATTCAAAAGAACCACCTTGAGGTTCGCTTACAAGATGTAATTCCCAAATAGATTAAGATCTATGAATTTAGGTTTAGTACTAGTAGTTAAACCTCTGTTCGCTTGGTCCACTTTCTAGCGTTGTTTTTACACACAATCGCTCCACGGAATCCCTCTAAGGTCTCGTGTTTTCTACTTGTGTAAAGTGTCGAGAACGATTACTTATTCCTAACTTATACTAGATTTAGATTAAACTAACAAATCAATTTAGCGTACACTCTAAACAATCTATCAATCAATCATGAATGAATAAACATTCCTATTAGTAAAAACAAACGATAATCATGTGAAAAACTTCAAGATAGAATTTAAACAAAACTCAAATCATGTATTAAGAACTAGGAATTCATCCTCAATCAATAATAAAATTAGCTACTCATGTTAAGGAGTTCACACAAAGAATAAAGAAAAGAGAATGTTGTGTGTGTAGAGATGTGTGTAGATGTAGAAAACTTCTCTATTTATAGGCTTCAATATTCTCCAAATCTTCCAAGGAATAGAATCCTTTTCCTTTAGCAATTCAATTTCCAAATCCAAGCTTTTCTCAACTCTTCCATCTTCTCTTTCCAAATTTGAGCCAAATTCTCCATCGATTCCTAGTCCAAGTCTTCACACCCATGAGAGAAGTCCATAGAAATTTGGAATTTTTGGCTGCCGAAAATGAGTATTATGGCCGGAATTTGACCGGAATCCGTCACCGTCAAGCCACCCGAAAATTTCTCCGTCAATGGTATATTAAATTGAGAATATTCCGTCGATCCACCGTTATGACTAACGGTCAAAAGGGTCAAACCGTCAGTCAACGTTAGTCAAGAAAGTCAAGCCGGGTGATGAGTTAGCTTCTATCTGCCATCGTCTAATCGGGCCGTGTTGAGTCGTTCCGGATGCGTATTCGGACTCACCGAGTCGACTCGTCTCGAGAGAAAAACCGACGCATTCCGTTTGTTTATAGGACATTTCCCGTGCCGAGTGCCTCACTTCTGCTTCATTCCTGTGACAATTTAGCATACATCTAGTTTTGCAACAGCCAATCATCTGCTACTGCAAATTGATATCAACACCAGGATCGGCCTATCACCAAGACCACCACCTTGTCTCGACTCATCTCACATTCCATCTTCACTCGTATTCCTCTCATTCGTTAACAAAGATCGATTATGCATTTCTCAAATTCTTAGCAAGACTCAAACCCTAGCATCACTACCCATACCAACAATGCGTAACCCATCTCACGATCTCATCATGTTGTAGTCAACACCAACAATACTCGCCTGATTCGACTATGGTACAAGCACCACCATCTTCAATCATCTGAAACCCATACGAGTATTAGCCTCGAGATCCCCTTTTCTTCTTCTCGATTTCTTGGTTTAATTCAAACCGGTAAATGCTTCGCCACTTCTTCTCCTATCCAAATTCAACTTCCCGGATATCTCGATTTCATAAATCGGCCACCAACAAAGACCAAGAGAGTCGAAGCTATTTCATCCATGACAAACACCATGGAAGTAGCAGATTCGATTCCATCTCATGTAGCTTCAAATCTCGCTCAATCAACAATGAACCTTAACCCTTCCTTATCAATTTCTTTGTCTTCCAATTCGAACGACATCGTTTCTTGAATTCCCCTTTCCTTGATTCGATTGAGCACATCGAACCCTATCATTAATTTCAATCTCTTCTTCTCTCGCTTCATTCAATTCATCTTCACCTCACATCAAATCTCGCTCAATCATTTCATCAAATCCCCTTCTCAAATTCTCGCTCAAAACCCCGTAATAAAGAGACCTAATCTCGATCTCGTCAAAGCGAGACAGCCTTCACAATTTCATTCTTCGGCTCTTGATTTCTTCCCCAAATTTCTAGCCACGTTCCGCCCTTTCTTCTCATTTTTAGAATTGAAATGTGAGGAATGAGAGGAAAGTCGCCTCATGTGGGTTGGATTAAATGAGGGTAGGACTTAAAACGCCCAACAGATTAGGACAGCAGCCCACCCACTCGGGTGCCTATAATAGGTGTTCACTTCGATAAGGATATGGCAGCCTGGCCAGTGTCCACCCCTTATCCTCGGTTGGTCCGTATTTAGTACTCCTTCAAATTGGGTTTGCCCCTTAACCTTAATCGAGCTCCATATATCAATCGCCTGTAAAATGACCTTGTTGCCATTTTGGCTCAAATTGGGTGATTTCTTCTTCTTTTCCTCCGTGCGACTCCAAAGTAGCTATAAAACTCAAAACAAGCGTAAAATACATAATTTACAAGAAAAATAACAAAGAAAGCATAAACTCTAGATAGTAAATACGGTGTATTCTACACCCTATCAAAGACTCACATCAATTTTACGGCCACGTCTATCGTCCCAATGTTCTTGAACTGGTGCTGGAGTGTAAGAGACGTTAATAGTTTTTTGGGACGTGGTGCATTCAGCCTCGTTCACGGAAAGAAACGCTTTTCTTTATCGAAATGAGGTTCTTCTTGGACGAACCCAATTATCGCATTACCCGATGGGGATCGGACATTGAATATCCACCTGAGCACAACAACAAGGGTCCATAGTATAATGCAACTTCATCTCTCCTTTGGATTAAACCTTGAGTTCTAGCATCTCGATACGGATCAAATATCACCTCCTCCGCTGGCCAATTTTTCGATGGCGATTCGGAGTTTGATAAGATTTTGTGGCATATCCTTATCATGAGTACCCTTAAAACTGTACCTTTGCGATCTTGGCTTATTAACCGCAACATTCGCATCCACTTTGATGTAGGAGTTGGCTTTCACCAAAGAAGGGAAGTGCAAATATATCCAAACCTATGCAAAAAAAAAAAGTTTAGTAAGAATCTTATCTTATGAGAATTTTGCAAATATAAATGATTTAGACAATAAAATTACCTGGATGAGACATATGTTTCCGTTAACTTGCGCAAAGGAGTGCCCTAGAACCCTTTGTCAACTCATTGTTCAAGAAGACGACCACCGAAGCACTCCCAAGAATACTCATGCATCTTATCTAAGGGATCCAATAGTTGCATATAATCGGCGCCGACCAAGCTTTGGAACTGTCTGGGAAGATACATTTGCCCGGGACGTATAGAAAATAAGCCGACGCGGTAGCATTGATTCGCATCGGTTCACCCTTCCTTCCTTATCAAAGATTTTCGGTCTCACATAATGTGTCCTCAACTTCTTCGATTAAACTTTTGCTTAGATGACCATCCTTCTTCTTAAGTATAGCATCCGTCTCAATCCCGATTCCAACCGAACAATTTCCCGCTCAATTTGTAAATATCCTTGAAATTAAAATTATCATCGAAGCCCTCATCGATCTTTTCCCTCAACCTCGAGGCCTAGAATTTGATGAGCATTATCTGGAGTTATCGCCATCTCACCGAATGGGGAATAACATTGTATCCTTCTCTCCGTAGAACCTCTCACGTAATACATGCGTATACTGGAACTCTATCATGCTCAATATTCGAACTCTCCACCGCAGGCCACAACCCGTGGAGTTCTTGACAATCACTTGTACCTCCTCACATTCATCCTTAAGATCTCAAGTCTTAGTCAACGAACATGAATCTTGCGCCTCATGAGACAGACGGATGGCATGCTTGTGATCCTAAATACCAAAAAAACAAAATGAAAATAAATACAAACACTTGACGCAAATTTAATATGGATACACACTTGAATAAAAAAAAAAGAAGAGATTACTTACGATAGTATTATGGATCGTACATGCCCATGAGTCTTTGTATCCAAAAGAACATTTCCACCATCTCTTGGGGTCCCCCTTGGAGACTCATTATTTTTCAAGTATAACCACTCAAGTTAGGGCAGGCATGTGGTAATTAGATGGTTTAGTGATCACCATATTCTTCTTTCTAAGGTTTTGATTGAAGTTGAAGCTTGGTTTGTTGAACAATAGCTAGAGTTTGTTCTCCATCTCCTCCTTCTTCTTCTTCTTGTTCCACTGCCTCTTCAACAATTTCATCTTCGATATCCTTATCTTTATCTCCATTACCATCATCATCATCATCATCATCATCATCATTATTACCTCATCCAACATTAGGGCATGTCCCCGATCACCATCATCATCATTGTTTACCTCCTCCAGGAAATACCGTGAGTTCTTTCATCAACATCATCATCATCACCTCTTCTACCGATAGAATTGATTGGTCTTCATCTCAAGTGTCGTCCGAATCACCGGGTTCCGATGGTGGTTCGAATCATTCTAAGACACGGATTCGGCGTTCGGATAACATATGCCCCTCGATGTGTTGAAGTCAAGAGTTTTTCACCAACATGAGGAGGTCTTCAAGGAGGACTAAGAGCTTTTAGTCATCGTTTTCTTTGCCTTTTTGCAACTCGAACAAGAACGAATAAGAAAAAAAAAAATATAAGTCATAGGTCGTGTCAAATACAACCAATCCAGCAACAACGCTAGGAAGGTTCTATCAAAACATATATGTCGGGTAAACAATAGGCGGGTATCATTCAAATAACCCACAGGTTTATAACAAATATGACACAAGGGTTTTCCACATTACAGGCGGAAAGGTCTATTACCCATACATCGTCAAGAACATACACCGAAATGGTTTTGACAAAATACCATTCCGACTTTCATACTTAAAGGCATCTCGGAGACGCAACAAAAAAATTGAACACACGGTAGCAAGGTAAAAGTTCACAACCGATCTTGGCTTAACAAAAAATAATGATACCATAAGTGCTTCAAAATAATACTGGCCCGCCCCGGAAATGGCGATTATAGATACTACTGTGCCCGACAAGTTCTTCAACCCTAATAGCTTGCCTACTAACCCTAAATATGAAATGCCGGCGGGATCGATAAGCATTATACCATGCTTAGGCCAAATAACTACAAATTCAAACATTCGATTTCTCTAACCTAATTTGACATGCAAACATGAAATCAAGTAATGGAGTGAGTTTAAGTAGCCCTTACTTTGTTAATCGCACCATTTCTGTGTTTCAAATGATTGCAAATTCTCCTTCTTCAACCGTTTTTTTTTCACTTTCTTTTTGAACCAAACTTGCTATTCCGTGGTTATACTCATTGGGTTTTCGATTAGCATCTTTCATACGACTTGCCTAGGTCGTGGCGGATCCATTTTCGAAGATTAATCGAACTTTTGAATCGACGATTACGACGAATTAATCGACGAGTTTCGTGGTGGGGGATGGAGGAGCCAGAATGTGTTTGAGGAGGAGAAGAAAAAGATAAGAAGATTAAATGAAGAGAATGAATGGCGATTTAGGGTAGTAATTAGAGTTATAATGCAGAAAGGGTAGTTTTGTAACTTTACCCATTAGGCCCCCCCTTTGCCCTTAAAAAAGAGTCCACTTAAAATTGGGTATACCCCGATTAACTGGGTATACCCCAAATTAATCTGGGTATACCCCAATCTCGCTAGGAAGTTTATTACTTTGGTGATTTTGGTTGTTTTTAAGCTTACTAACATGTACTTGTGTATTCTTGATACAATTGTTGTGTAGTTGTTTGATGAAGTGGATTAATTCCTATAGTTATTAGATCATGGGCTTCTTTTGTTAATGTTCTTTTATATATTATCTGTTTCCCATCTCAAGATTTTTATCATTTGTTCATGATGCGAGATCCTCGAAACAACTGGTGAGTTCAACAATATGATCATGACCTTGGAAGGAAGCTCGTTTCGTGTTGTGAAAAGGTTCAAAGTCTTGAAAGAAGGAAGAAGG
This sequence comes from Papaver armeniacum, assembly GCA_023531295.1. Taxonomy (NCBI): domain Eukaryota; kingdom Viridiplantae; phylum Streptophyta; class Magnoliopsida; order Ranunculales; family Papaveraceae; genus Papaver; species Papaver armeniacum. The sequence continues at coordinate 38,536 of JAJJWW010004050.1, forward strand.
CTAATTCAGGGAAGAACTTTATTGCAAAATCTTCTCAAAGTGAGATATGTTTTCAAGATATGTATGTTTGGCTATATTGTTCCCAAATTATGTAACTTTTTAATAACATGGATTCTCGCTTATTGATTGTGTTCAAACCGTTATGGATTCTCAATTATCTAATTTCATAAATGGTTTATATGTCATGTTGATTTTCATGTGAACAGTGGGAAACTTAATATCCCGAGTCGTGGCTTTGAATCTAAGCTACGACTTGAAAGAAGCCGTAGCTTTGAATCTAAGCTATGGCTTGATTCTTAGCCTCTTTTTTTTCTGTTCTGATGAGTGCCAAATATTGCATATTTATACACCTTTTTATTGGCATTTTACTCATCTTTTGTGCTCAAGAATCAGATATTATCCTGCATTCCGTATTTTCTTTGTTTTCAAGAATAAATTCAGTCTTAATTAACTTTGTGTTTTTAGGTAATAAATAAAGCTCCTGAGAAACCGAGGAGCCCAAAGAGCGAAGAAGTGGAGTCGAAAGCATCTATGGAGCAGTAAAGCCAAAGCCCGCGCGCGTATCAGCGCTTGTAACTCAACAAGTAGCAACTCATCTACAAGACATGGGCTTGAGCTGACCCGACCCGCGACCCTGATCCGAGCCCGTCCACTCCCTCAAATTGAGATTTCACTCATTCGCATCCTACGCTCGCCGCTTCCACACGCATCGAAGTTTGCTGCTCCCGCTCAACACCGCATCACGCCAAAACCGCCTATCACCCTTGGCCGTTCGTATCTCCACGATTCCATCCTACGCCGAGGCCTTCTCATCATCCTTCGCCGTCCCCGTCTATATCGAAGCACCCTATACCTATACCACTCGAGGGTGACCCTCATTTCTCCCTCACTTTCTCTTTCTTCACCGCTACCTCCATGGGAGAAAACCTTATCGCCTCACCTCCACCTCCTTCTTCCACACTTTTTACAGTCATCCACTCCATCCCTAGCTACTCTATCACCAACAACCCCTCTAGCTTCTATCCGCCACCCTTGCTTCATTTTCACCCTTATATAGCTTCTTTTTAACCTAAGCTAGGTTTGAGAATAGTGAAGCTAGGGTTTTCATCAACCACCCCTTGCATGCTCGATTCAGGTCAGAGACGCGTCATGGGAGCGAGTAGCAGGTTTGGGTACTCGTGTAAAGGTTTATTGAGTGTTTGTTTCATATAAAAGAGAGATTTCAGAGTGAGAGTTAGAAGTCAGTAAGTTTTAGTTTCAATTTTAGGGTTCATGTTAGTTTGTAATTTAATTTTAATTCTCATTCTTTAATGTTTAACATGAAGCCAAATTTACCATAGCTAGGATTGATATGAAACCCTAATTTATGTTCTCGAGTTTCAACTTGATTTGATTTACTAATGTATGCTTTAACTTACATGATAAGCTTAATTATGAACATAACATTTGCTCGCACTCTCACAATGAATGCCCCGCATTCATCAGTAGCTAGGATCACATTGTAGTGAAGATGTTGCAGCCCAAGTTCATTGTATATTGGTTAACTCTCTTGACTAGTTGTTCTTGATTAGACAACTAGTGCTCTAGGTTAGCACATTAGCTGAATTAAGTTATCCCTTGGTGAAACCTCCTAGGTAGAGATAGAAGTGACACACTATCTTCAATTACCATAGAACAACAGTATTCAAACAAGTTGAATCCCATAACTCCGAGACAGGTGGATTTGATAATCCTAGTGCTGTCTTATCATCAATTCTAGTTTTCCAAGCAGTTCACACCGTCACAACATCTCTTAGTCTTCAAGACTTTAAACAAAAACCTCGTTTCATTGTCACTTACATCACCGAAAACAGTTAAGAAAGTTTAGAAACAGCTCCCTAGCACACACAAGTTCCCCCGGAGCACTTGTGCTTGCCACGCTTCACCGGGCTCGTGCACTTGCAGACTAGAACATAGGAAAGCATATTTCTTTTGCTACCAAGTTTTTGGCGCCGCTGCCGGGAACCGTGCGTGCTTACTTGTTCTTTAGCATTTTTTCTTCACTTTTTTCAACCCCCGCCCCGTATATAACCTCGTTTAATCATTTTCATCATCATTCTCCGTTCCGCCATAATCTTCTCGCTTCGTTGCTTGGATTGTGTGACCCTTGAATCAAATTCTTCCTGAGTCAGGTACAAGTGGAGCAACCTCAAGATAAAGCAAAGGAACAACACACCGTGGAGTGCCTAAACCCCGCATTGCACCTGGTGGTATTGATCTCTTAACCCTACCGTGTATGCATGATTTAGAACTAGAATTTGTAAAACCTTTTGAGCTTTATGAGCTATTTATGCCGAGCCCCCGTGCACCTTAGCATCTTGTTACCCCGTGAGCTTTGGCCTTGTTACCGTTTACGTGAGCTTAAGCCTTTTATCGTTTCCAAGATTTTTGTAATTGCTCGCCGCGTGGCCTTTGTCATAGCTCCCGAGCTTAGCCGCAAGCCCCCGCAAGCCCCCCTCAGCCGCAGTCGAGACCAAGCCCTTGAATAGACCAAGCCCCCGTAATACTCAAACTCGAGTCCTTACTTGAGACCTTGTGTTGGTTCTCGATACTCAAGGGCCGGATCAACCCTAAGCCGGCTTGAACCATGGCGCCGTTGTAAGTCCGTATTGCCGCCTTGCCGAGCCATAGCCCCGTATTGCTTAGCCCTTGTGTGTACTAAGGAACCTCGAGATGTGTAAAATGCTAGCATTGTGAAGAATGGGACAAACTTATAATTGTTGCAAGTTGGATGCCTTGCAAACATTTTGAAAAGTCTTCAATTGCTACAATCAGTGATCTTGTATTCTCGTGAAGTTGAATGAGCCATTGAGTAGGCAAGAGAGTGGCATTATCATTTTAGTTGTTTTTCAAAACAACACAACCCCGCACAATCTCGCACCATTGAAAGTGAGCACAAACCACTACACGTGCACCAGTCACAAAATTTTTTTTTGATTCCTTTCCGGCCGTGTTATCTCTTCGTTGCTTGCTCAAGCCGCTCCCTTCTTACTCCATTTGCAGTCTCAGGTAATACTGTGTCAGCCGTGCACCGAGTCAATCTTTGTGCTCATTTGAGTTGCCAAACTCTCCAAGCCGTGCACTACTGTGCTGCGCTACGCGCTCATTTGCGTTGTCAAACTCCCGCAACAACAAACCCTCGTGGGCTGTGCAAACTTTCTCCCCATCGTCTGGCAATTTGCCTTCAACCTGCATGTCAATCGCTCACAAACGCTCAGGCTATTCAAGCTAAAACCCAGTGCTGGCTTACCCATTCCACGTAGCCCAACACCACAACTGGCTTTACCGCCAAAAACCAAAACCACAAACCCGGGCTCATCTCAACTAAGGGTCAGGCATTATCAACCCATTTCGGGCTTGCACAAACCGAGCCCAACACCACAACAACTGGCCGCACATTCTGGGCCTTACAAACAATCAAACCCACACCTTTGGGCCGGAACCAACCTACTCTGCTTTGGGCCTTACAAACAATCAAACCCACACCTTTGGCCGGAACCAACCCGTCTGGCCTTACAATACCAATAACCAATCTCGGGTTTGAGTTTTGTTTTTGTGGTTATTTTTGAGTTTTATTTTTGTGTGTTGAACTTGTTGGTGTGTTAACATGCTAGAGCGCGTACT
>JAJJWW010004051.1:0-188117 GCA_023531295.1 Papaver armeniacum
ATATATATCGATAACCCCACCAACATCTAGTATCCACTTTATCAATCGTGCCAATCTTAGCCAATCGTGCCAATCTTAGCCGACATTTAGGTTTTATTGTGAAGGGTATTTTTCTCGGGCTGATGCACTTTATTTTCTAACCTGCTGGGTTATAAGGGTCGAAATGATTATAAAATTGGATTCCAAAAAGAGATAGACCACCATGAACTAAGTATTGTTCTGCTTCCTAGTATATTGTGGATCAACTAATTGATCCAGTTTCTAAGTTTCGGAAAATTGATATTCTTAAGTGTTTATTTGTTTGATGATGAAACAATGGAGCAAATCTCTGAAATCAGAATCCCCATGTACGAGGAAGATAGAATTAGGTGGAAACCAACAAGAAATCAGAATCCCCATGTATGAGGAAGATAGAATTAGGTGGAAACCAACAAGAAATGGAGATTCTGTTAAAACAGTTTATAAAGAACGCGCAATTGGGGGATATTGAAACTAACTAGGGGATAGAGGAAAAAGACAAAAACTGGATCCAAATATCAAATCAGGGTCACCCCTTATCTAAGTATTTTAGGTAATTCCTAATCTACCGCTCACTAATCAGGTTTAGTGATTAATTATAATTAGTAAAATCATAAGATTATTTGATAAATAATTAGGGTGTATTTTTATTTGTATTTGGGTAATTGGGGTGAGAGTAGAAGGAGGGAAAAAAATTGAGAGTGAACTTTTTTTTTTTGTGAAAATGAAGGATGATTGTGAAGAGGGAATTGCTGCTACTGAATCTTTAACTCAACTAAAACAAGGAGCATATCTTGAATCTTCAGCTAATGACAACAACTCACAATTGCAACTCTTTGTTGAGCCAACACCCTTGAATGATGATTTTTACGAGCATGGAGAGTTTTTTGAAGAACCTACACAAGAAACTAAACTTGCACAACATGCAAGCATCCCCAATACACAGGTAAAGCTGCTAGGAGGTTGAAAAATCGATTTTTTTCTTTAAACCCGCCATTTTTCCAACTGAAAAAACCTCGGTGCCGGCATGGTAGTGGTATGAATACTGTGCCGGAAATCCAAATATCGGCATAGTATTCATACTACGGCCATGCCGGCATCCCGATATCCCCCATTTTGGATTACGATCCGGCATAGTATTCAAGCAAAAAACTATGCCGGTACAAAAGTTACTTTTTACCTACTAAGGAATATTCTATGGAATATGCTACCGGCATGGTTTCATTCATAGGTTACCATGTCGGCGCTGCATGAAAACTATACAGGAAGCAGTTCCTTCCAAAACCAAATACCGGCATGACAAATTAATAAACAACGACGCGAAGCGTGTGTCCTGGCGTGGAACCATCTATAACAAGCATGCCGGCACTTAAACCAGCGTTGTTCAATTATAAATTTACCATGCCGGTACCTACCAAAAAACATACAGGAATAAATGTTTTCCAAAGCTAAATACCGGCATTATATATTAATTATTGACTACGCCCGAAATATGTACCGGCTTGGGACCATATATTACGAGAATGCCGGCATCCGTGTTTCCGGCGTTGCTTTCTAATGAAACATGTATGACGGAATAGGTTTCAAATTTGGTCATCGGTTTTGGTTAAGTTCGACCATGCTGGAACATTGGTCGAGCATCTTGAACATGTTTAGGCATAGTGTTTTAATTTATTTTGGAACTAATTTTCATTCGATCTTTAGGTGGTGACATATATTGATCCAACAAATGCAAAACCGCTTGGTCGGGATACGTCGTAATACTATAAAATGCCTCTGGTATGTTACCAAAGAATACTTTTCACCTGGTATCTTGAACTTTACTAATGGATTGCTTGTAATGAACCTTCTAATCTCCCACTGTTGTCCTTATGTAGGGAATAAAAGATCCAAAGGTAGCAATCGCTTGGGCTAAAGAGACGGCTCTTAAGAACATGTGTGTGTTGGTGAGGAGTACGCAAGGTTCAAAGAGCCGTTTTGAGATGGTTTGCGAGAGAAGTGGGAAATACAAGGCGAAGAATAGCCACAAGAGAAAGGATTATGTATATCCAAAGAAGACTAATAGGGTATACAAGACCCGTACGAGGAAGGATAACTGCCCCTTTATAAGCTTGTATTTCATCTAAATGACAAAAACAATAAATGGGATTGTGCGGTTTGGTTCGGCTGAGGAGTATCAAGACCGTCCTTCCTTCTTCTCTTAGTGACATCATCTTTAGTTTTTCTTTTATTAGCTTCCTTGGACATATATCATAAGCACACGAAATGAATATAAGATAACTCATTTTCAGTTTTAGTACCGGCATAGACTCACTTAAACAAACCACGCCGGTACATAGCTCCCGGCATAGAAACTTAGCAAATAACTCTTGCTGGTACATCGTTACGCGATGAACATTGATCGACAATGCCGGTAGTCATATGTAATTCTCCGGATACCAAAAGATCACTACCGGCACTCTCGAAATAAATCAATTCCATGCAGTAATGTGGTACCAGGCATACGATGCAACCGAAAATCTATGCTGCATCGGTGACAAATTCATAGGTGTTCCTGTTAGTTTTAAGTCCAATAACGGCATACACAAATTATTATTAGTGAATGCCGTCACCTAAAACCGGCATAGTATTTAACCCAATTTCGATGCCGGTACATGACATTCAGTTTCAGGTTCATCTTTATTCTTGACGAAAGTCAAAAGATAATCATGTGAAAGTTGCCTAGTAACATCTTACATGATTTGTGTGAGACAGTCATTTGATGTAGACTCGGAATGTTTAGTATTGATCATTCGATCACTTGAAAATTGCTTTAAAGCTAATAGTTTGTTATTTCCGTCTTCTAAGAATGTTTCAATGATTGAAATGGGAGTTTAGAACAATTAACCATTGATTGGATATAGCACAGTATGCGTACTTGTATGCTAACTGTTGCAAGTTATTCCAAGTCCGGGAACCATAGTATGCATACCCATATGCGTACTGGTTTGATAGTTGAAGTCTGGGAACTTAGTATGCATACCAGTATGCGTACCGCGTAACAGTTCAAGTCCGGGAATTCAACTGAGTTTGGTTGTGTACGACAGTATGCGTATCCGTTCTCATACCTGTGAACCCAGACCAAGTCCGGCTACTTAGGTATGCGTACCCGTTTGCATACTTGAGTGGGTTAAGTTCTAAAATCGGTTTGTTCATGAACAAATACATTTATAAATTCAGGAATGCAATCTTTTGCAAACCGTGGCTATAATGTTCATGAATTGATTCGAGTGAATCAAAATTGATTTTGCTTCAATTGTGTCTTGTATACTTTTATGAGAATATAAACAATTGAACAACTCCAGAACTAGTTTCATTTGAGTCATTTGAACTAGTTGTAATTAAGATGAATAAGGTTGATATGGAAGTGTTCATATGGCTAACTTCGGTTAACTATTGTTGAGACAACAAGGTGTACACCTTTAGGTACAGTTACCCATATCTAATGAAGTCACATTTCATTTGTGTGTAACAAGCTAAGTTCGATCTAACGGTTGAAAGATATTAGCTTGAACATCAAAGCGATGGCATAATTTTTCTGGACCACGTGATTGTTTTGTTTGAGTAGTGTACAACAACCTTAACCGCACAATCCTGGGTCTACCTCCATCCCGAGAGTAGCCGTATGAGGCGGAAGCTCCACGTACGGTTTTGAAGCCGAGCCCTTATCGGCCGGCAACCCGAAGACGGACGACCACGGTCCCAACCTTACCATAGAATGAAAGCTCTCTTAATAATTAATTTATTCATTTAGTAAGAATATCTAAGATGGAAGGTTCGGAGTTTGGGTCTCTAGCGGTGGTCTTGTAGCCTTTCGAGCTGCTAAGCCTATAATCTAATCAGGTTTTCATATAACGGTGAATATTGAATGCTTTGTTACCAAAGTAACATTGATTGCAAACCCTGATTTGAAGACTATATAAGGGAGAACTCTAGCAATTGGGAAACATAATCCTCACACCTTATGTGTGATACTAGTTGCGACTAGAGTCGATTCCCCTTTAACCTAGGTTTTTCTAAAACCATTATAGTTTAACGACTTAAAGACTTCATTGGGATTCTGAAGCCAGTCCCAACTATTTTCTTTGTAGTTGCGTGTTTTGATCTTACTTTGTTCTTTCGTATTGAGTACTATCTTCTCTAATATTTTCTCGAGATTTAATCTCCGGTAGGTAAGATTAAAAGTAGTCACAAACATCTTCGTCTCATCGTTTGTGATTCCACAATATTTTGTTCCGCTTCCATACGGTTAAGATCATTGTGAGGTGATTGATATTACTAGGTTGTTCTTCGAGGATATAAGTCTGGTGTATCAATTGGTTCCTATTCACCTTGATTTATCAAAAGACGGAACAAAAACTCGTAGGTATTTCTGTGGGAGACAGATTTATCTATTCAATAGACTTTTCTGTGTGAGATAGATTTGTTATCAAGTCTTCGACTTTGGGTCGTAGTAACTCTTAGTTGTCGGTGAGATCAGCTAAGGGAATCAAGTGCGTAGAGTCCTGCTGGGATTCAGATGCGTAAGGAACGCGATTGTACCTTAATCAGTTTGAGATTGGTTAGGGCTTAACTACATTCATGTCCGAAGTTAACTTGTAGTAGGCTAGAGTCTGTAACGGCTTAATACAGTGTGGTGTTCAAATCTAGACTAGATCCCGGCATTTTTCTGCATTTGCGGTTTCCTCGTTAACAAAATTCCTGGTGTCTGTGTTATTTCTTTTCCGCATTATATTTTCTATATAATTGAAATATCACATGTTGTGCGTAATAATCCAACCTTTGGTTGTTGATATAAATTGATTGACACTTGAACATTTGTCTTTGGTACCGTTCAAGTTATTTCTCATAATAATCAGGCTCGCGGATTTTTATCCGTTTGATTTGCAGATTACATTGAGAAATAGAGATTTAACTCTTGGATGTATTTTCCTTGATTGAGTCTGACTGTCTAGTTGATTCTCTTGGAAATATATTGGAGTTAGTTCATACATATTGGCTAAACGAAATATTGGGTGTGGTTGTTAGACCCCCACTTTTTCACATTCCTTGATGTAGTAATTTGGGCCTGGGAAAAAGGATTTAGAAAAAAATCAGTTTGAGGGAGACTGCCATAATGTTATTCCTGCAGTAAATGGAAAACCTTCGGTAATGAAGTGGTCTAGTTTAAGTTTTATTAGTGATTGATTTAGTTATTTTGGAACATTTAAATCTTTGGTCATGTGTTTATTCACATAGAGCCTCAAATAATATAGCTGATGAAATCAGCAAATTTGCAAGATCTTTGGAAAATAGCCAAGAATGGGTATCTGAAATTCCTGACTGGCTTTAGGCCTATTCCGATGCATATGCCAAACATTGATTTTTTGCATATATGCACCCACCATGGGTATGCCAAACTGCCAAACTCATATGCCTATATGTCAGGAATAACATATAGGCATACACGACAGAGTTTCCAGCGAGCGATAGAGTGTCCATCGCTCGATGGTCAAGTCAACGCTCGCTGGTCTTTAAGTCGCCAACGCTAGTCAAACTACCGCTCGCATCTCTCATCGCTTATCAGATATTCATCCAACGTCTACTATTTTCCCCCTCTATAAATACCTAATTTCAATCTCATTTCAACTCACACCAGAATTTTTAAACCTCTCTAGAATTTCTCAATCTCTAATTCTTTTCATCACTCTTCCAATTCCTCAGAGAGTATGGATGATAATATGAGCATTGCTGAGTTCGCTGAGTTCATAGCAAACCAACGTGCTGACGCAAATCAAAGAGTTGTTGATCGTTCCAATGTGGATAATGAAAGTAGGAGAAGTCAAATTAGATTTAGAAATCAAAATAGGAGAAGTCAAATAAAGCGGAAACCAAAATTCACTGTTGTGGAAGATGAATGTATTTGCAGGAATTATATTTCTTCTATTGAGGATACTGTATTAGGAAATGCATTACATCACGAAACATTATGGCAAATGATTTTTGGGAAATTTCAAGAACAAACAATGAATCTCAACAATCGTGATGTTTCAGAGTTGAATCAACGCTTCAGTACAATCAATAAGAAGTTAGTAGATTTGTTGCTTTACTTCATCAAGAAGGTCCAAATTTGAGGAATGGTGAATCCATTTCGACATTTCAACAAAGGTGTCGTGCGGATGGTGCAAATATGATGGAACTTCGACGTAGGTTTCGTGCGGATTATCGTCGCATATACGAAAAAGATTTCCAATTTGAATATTGTTTCGACATTTTAAAATATTTGCCCAAATATTGTCCAATATTTATGTATTAATTTCTCGATCGTCCACTTAATATTAGGTTTGAATATTTAAATTATCTAAGTATTGGTTTAAGTTCTTATGTTTTAATTTTATAATTGTCTAAGTATTAGGTTTTAACATTTGTTTAAATGTATCTCTTATTAAAATGTAAGATTGGATTAAGAATAAAATTAAGCTTAATTTTCAACATTACTCGTCAAATTTTCAAATTCATTAAACTTCGATATAATCATCAAATAGTCATTTTTTACAAGACATAAAACTAGACAATAATATTTTGAAATATAGACTTTAAAAATAAAAATTTGGGACAATGTTCTTCATCTTGTTAATCTTCTTCATTTCACCAAATTTCCAATCAATGCGCTCATGAACGAATTTTCCTTTGTTTATCTTCTTCTTTGGCTTCAAATTTGTTTTGCCTTGATTTTCCTTGCCTTGAACTTTTCTTTGCCTTTTCTTAATTGCGGTTTTGACTTGGTTGATATCCAAACTTGGAGATTTCTTTGCTTCTTACTTATTTCTTTATACTTATCACATATCTTCTTAACGGCACCTTCAAGCACTACTCCCGAAAAATCAAGTTGTGTTGCCGAATCAAGTTGGGTTTGAAATTGTGACATTTGGGAAATTTCAAAAAAATAAATTAGATTGAGAAAGAGAGAAATAGAGAAATTTAGATTAAGAAAAAGAGAATTAGAGAAAAAAAATTACACAAAAATTTTTGGGGTAAACTTCTGAGTTTGAAAACTACCTATTTATAACGATAAAGAACTAGCCGTTGGCGCTAGAGTTAATATCGACCGCTAGAAGCTCTGTCGCTCATGGTTTTCCCATAGTGGCACAACTCGTTTGCCATGCCACCTCGTATGCCAAACAATATTTTTTTGCCATACCCATTGGAATAGGCCTTAGAATCCTATTATGAAGGATCTGAACTCTCTGTAATCTTCAATTTTTAATATATTCAAGTTTTCTTATTAACAAAAAAAAGATTAAATTTCTTGATAAATTTTACTTCTGAATCTAATTTTCAACTCCCGTACAAAATGGACGAGAGTGTTACATGTTGAAACTGTACGTGTCAGGTAAAGAACACAAAATCAAAATCACGAAGAACAAGATTTACAATTCGCTAAGGAGTTTAAAAAAAAAAAAAAAAAAAAAAATATAATATAATAGGTTTGGTATAACCTTGTAGATTTTCCAATTTTTACAATCGTCAAGGCTACAACCAATTTTCCAATTTCTTACGAGCGATTACAATTTATATACTCCAATTTTGGATGGGTAGTTGTAAAGACGGAGGGGCATGTGTTACATTCTAAGCACTACCTAAACGGTGACAAATCTAAACGGTCCAATATCTGACATGATGCGGAACCGTCGGATTATCTCTGTACGATGGCACCACGTGTCTAAGATCCGTTTTATATGGGAGGGTATTTTGGGAAACTGGAGATCCATGTGTATATTTTGGTCCACCTGTACAAAACTGGTGACTCAGCTAACTGACCTTGGACGGAATATGTACGGAAAGAAGGTTTTGCTAATTTAATCTTTGTAGGGGAGGTAACTCAAATTTGCAACCTTGCGGGGGAGGTAATGCAAAATACCCCTAATTTTTAAAGCAATAATTGCAGATGTTACATCCTTCCTAACTGTAAAGAAACTAGATGAAATACAAGAATGGGAATTTCCCAAGAAAACATTTGTTGCATCTGAACTCCTTCATAATTGTAAAGAAACTATAGATAAAATACAAGAATGGGAGTTCCCAGGAAAACATTTGTTGCAGCTGAACTGTAACTCGTTCTCCACGACAACCAATTTCTTGATCTGAATTTAGATATAATACTATGCATTTTTCAACTGATGTTTCTGGAATTGTAATAAACAAACTAGATAAAACTAGTTCCAAAACAAAATACAATACTGATGGTGCAAAAAGGTCTCATCAATCAAGGAAGTGTGCAATTCCATTTTCAACTGACCACACATATAACATACATCTTAGTGGATCAGCATAATCAGCTTCACTTAACACAGTTGCTCTTTGTCCATCCATACAGTGGCTCTTTGTGTCCCTTTTTCTATTCTCCCCGGGTTCTCTTTTTCTCTGTTTCTCTCATTGTCTCTCCCTCTTCTTCTGCTCTTTTTCTCTTCTCTCTCTCTCTCCTTCTCCACCTCTTCTCACGTTCTCCATCAATGCCACGTCCTTTCGATCTCTGAAGAAAACGACTTCATGAATTAACAATGCAATGGAAAACATATATGGCTTAACAGAGTTTAGAGATTGACAATATTTTCTTACCCAAGATTCCAAAAATGAACGATGTCTTGTAAATAATGTAGTACCGATATCTTCTCTAGCTAGAACCCTTGCAGTCTGACCACGTTCAATCACTATAACTAGAAGAAGACGGGGAAAAAGATACATAAGTTTATGTTGTTAATTCGGGGTAAACAGAAGAGAAAAGAGAAACAGAGATAACTTACTATTTGCCCATCCATCGGTGCAGTTATCTATCATACTTGCTACGAGAGCTTTCTCAACCAATTCAATGGCCTCACCAAGCCCTGTGTCTTCGTGCAAGTAATGATCGAGTAAAGAATTGACATAAACAGAACCAGTTCCAGCACAATAATATCGACCATGGACATCGTAACTTTTGGATCCACTGACATACGAGATGCATGGAACAGTAGGTTGACCATCCTAAAAAAAACAAAAATAAAATAAATAAAACAAGACTAGGAAACTTAAGGTTTACTCTGAAACTCAATGATAATTAATTATTAGACGGAATGTACCATAGGCCACAGACGGGCATAATATCTTTGAACAAAGAACGGATAGGCAAAGTACTTAAAGAAGTAAAAGATATAAAGTGACTTCAGAAAAAGTATAGCATGTACCTCTAGCTCGTCAAATGCTCCAAGAATAAAGAGATTATCGCTTGCCAGAGAAAAACTTTCTTTGGAAATAAGCTCAGCAAATTGTCTAACAGTTGGTCGTCTTCCTTGGCCCTTGATCTTTAAACATCTCATTTGCTGCCTCAGATTACGGTCTATTTTAGTCATCTTCTTCCAATTCGCAGATATTGCGATGCCCAAGTCATCATAGTGTTTAAGCTTGTCACACATCAAGGTTAATGCCTTGCTGGAATATGTTGTTGCAAGTTTACCGTCAGCAGCTAGAATGATAAAATTTCTTGTCTTCAGACAAATTTGTGTCCCACGAATAAAAGATTTTTCATGCGTAGAGAAGTCTCCATTCTGGTCTGGCATTCTAGAGATAGTAAGTATTCTACTCAACTCTTCTTTAAGCACATTTGGAGAACAGTTTAGGCAGAGAAGATCCGTTATCAACTTGTACTCTGCATCCCTGGTTAAGACTTGGAAGAATACTTCAGCATTGTTGCCAATCCTGCACTCACAAAATCAGTAGGATTACTAGCTACACTATTTATCAATATATAAAAGTAACAGAAGTATAATTCAAATGATAGCCAAGTAAGACAGGTTCTAGAAATCTGATTCCAAAATAATAAAGTAATACCATCTGAAATAGTCATACACAATCTCCTCTAATGCATCATCCTCTTTTCTATCAAGAAGACATCTACTTCTTCCGGTCTCCAGGTCTTCCTGTGGTAGGGCTTTTAATAATTGTGAACCAGACTGCAATTTCCGTATAAATGGATTTTTTTATAGCCGTGTAATTAAGAAAACAAAGCAGAGAGATTGATAAGAACTAAAGTGACAGCCATGATATTGATGAAGTGGTCTACCTCGTTTTCAGACAACTGGGATAACTTGCAAGCCAGAAAAATCGGTGGGTAAACTTGATTATCAACCATTCCGCCACACCATTTGCTAGGATCCTCCAGCGAGCTGACCAACTCGTTTAGATAACATTCCCCATCATCAGGGCTGCTACATATTAATCAGAGAGAAAATTATGTTGCATCCATATGCAAAACCTTAACAGAGAATAACATCTAATACTTTTATTACTCAAAACTAGATGGAACGTGCAACTACGTAAGAGAATGCTTTTGTAAATTAGAACAACATTTAGCAAGCTACTTCAACTTGAAAGTTGAAACAAAAGAAGTCACCATGAATCCAATTTTTGTCGGAAGACCTTAGCAGCGGCAGCATAGTCACATACATGAGAAAGAAGCCTTTCCCCCTTGCAAAAGAGAAAAAAAAAAAGATTAATTTAGACATAAAATCAAAAATGTAGTCGTACAGTTCTACTATATATGGCATGCTAAACTGAAGTTCATCTATGCCATGCAGTACAACCCTTCCCGTAATATGTAATTCCCCCATGCATTTGGGCCTCAAACCTAGCCAAATACAATTTTGCAGAATAGTATAATTTATACATCATAAACACAATTTCAACAGACACAGAAAAGTGCAACCCCCTACAATTTAGAACTCTGATTTGAAACAATTCATAAACAAACAAACACAACGAAAAACAGAAACACTTCTGCAGATTTTTTGTAGGGGAAGCCTTTAATGGGGTAAAGTGGTCGTAAACTACTAGTTGCCAGAAGTTGTAGTATTAATATTTTTTTTGTTTCCCTGAACTTTTGATTTGTAATAATTTTTCCAGTTGTATTATTTTAAGGCGTAAAACACTCTATTGCTAGTTCTGACAAGTCTTGATGTGAAAATGTGTGTAGTGGTGGTCAATTTTAATTGAAAATATCTTCCAGAATTACATTCTTTCTTTTAAGATAGCCTGATTAAGGCATTTTTTCTGGTTGCGGAGATGCTTTTGCTGGAAACATTGAGGAAGCTGCCGAAAAGCCCTTTAGAAGGGATCCAAGGGACATTATTGCAACTTACTTAGTCAGATCAAAGTAAATTTTACAAATTTATTCAAACATTTACAACTGGACGATAAAGCTATATCACAAAGGAAGCAATAGAGAGTTGCATCCCCTTGTTCCATATAATTTAGGACAGCTGTTTTCCTATCAGATACCATTTATAAAGGGTTCGGGTTTAAATAATAGCTAATTTTACAGTGCCCTGTCCTAAGTATGCATCCACAGAAATTCAATACCAAAAATAAAATTTAATTTAAGAATGCGGGTATATTTTTATTATTTTGGACGACGGATAAGTACGTCGGTCTTCAGCAAAAGCAGCCCAGTCATTTGACTCGGAAAGAATGCGGCAGAAAGTGAAAATCAAACAGCAAAAGAAGATGGTTTAAGAAAGTACCACTATACATAGGCTGCCGACTTCAACAGCAGCAAGTGTCAGACGCAACTTGGAAAATATTTCACGAGCAAGGTCGTTTTTAGCTTGTTGTTCCGTCACAGAAATGTATACTAGAAAGGCTAGAAAACAAAAACAAAAAAACTAAGAGGACATTCCACATTTGATCTTATAAATAAATAGGTAGAAATATAAAGAATCTCACTCTCTGGTTCATCTAAGTTATGATTCATTGCAAGCTTCTTCAGACAGTGAGAAAGCACCTGCACCAAAACAATTGATGTCGCTGGTATATATATATATAGATATACATATATACACACACCTTTTTAGAAGCACATGTACGATAACCCAGTTGGTGGACCCATGACTAACCTAAGTTCAGATAACACCTTTTTAGAAGCCCCATGACTAACCTAAGTTCAGATAACACCTTTTTAGAAGCCTCGTAGAGGTACCAATATAACACAGAGAACACCAACTTAAGTTCAGAAAAATACCTGTAACTGAATGCTGAAAATAGCCCAGAGGAGAAATCGGTACTCTCCCGAGAGCTTATACATTTTGAGGCAAATCTAGCAAGAAAGAAATTACAAGGCTCACACTGGATATAATGGAAACAACCGAATATGTGCAAAATATGAATGTGAAAAGCTACAGATTCACTTTCTTCTTTGTTTACTTCAAATATGAAACAAGAAAATATTGAGATACTTGGACACTATCTAACCTTAAGTTGCTTTATAAATGAAGAGTCCCGAACATAACAGTCAAGAAGTTCCCTCATCATCTCCAAATTGTTGGAGACTTGCTCACAAGCATTTTCATAGTAACTAGTCACTACATCCACTACAATGTCCATCATAAAAGTATACCGGTAAATAAAAGATGGTACAACAATGTTTACAAGTGATCAAATTCTAAGCAATAACACTTTGACTCTTAGTTAAGGATGCCAGTAAACAAATATACTTACAGCGTCCGAGGCGTATGCATACAGTCTTCAGTGTGCTCAGCACATCGGGAAGCACTGAGATATCAGAGAAAAAATGTTCTTCGGCATCATAGCAAAGTGATAATGCTTCAGGCCTATAATTTCTTTCGTATACAAGGGCCTTGACTGCCTGTATAGAAAGTTAAAGAGGCTCAGGATTCCTCAACTGATTCCAAGGAAAAATTAAACAAAACACATTTCTACTTAACATACTTGAAAAAATCAATAAGGAAGCGTAATAATTACATTAAACAAGTAAAGAGTTTACCAGAACGAGTGCAGAAGAGGGATAATCAGACTGCAGAGTGTCGACAAACTTCAGAGCTTTCATCAACTCACGAGATTCAACGAAATCCTTAACTTCTTGAAGACGGTTTGCAAGTGAAGAAGGGTTTACAGAATGCTCCTCCAACTTAGAACTTTTTATCGACGGCTGGCCTGATATTGAGCTGACTTTACCTGCAGGTGTAGACGGTCTAACCTCAACTTGTTCCTGATAAAAGAGACAAACAGGATTAGCTAAATGCAAGGAGAAATCCAACTGTTTGATAGAACCAAAATGAATAAACTCACTTTATTCAATTCGCTAAGTGCAAGTTCCAATTGATGCCGATCTACCAACTTAAGTTTGAAATTATTCGCGCAGAATTTATCTAGCCCTTCCTTTATTGTTTCACCTGGAACTCCAACGGCTCTCATTGCCTGATAGACATTAATAACTTGTTCTTCCATTGAGTAATTTATCCTAGAAGTTACTTCTGAGAAGTTGAAAAGTAGAAAGTTAGTTTGGCAACTGCCTATCTTATAAGCAAAAAAGTCAATAAGCAAGTTTGGCAACGTTAGAAGTCAAAAAGTCAAAATATCATTATTATTCAAGGGCAACAGAGATCAAATTCATTTAAGATAGATTTACATCACCACTGCTCTATAGCATTTTTAATGAGTTCATAAGTTGTTGTCCATACCCTCGGTGTAGAGACGCTGCCCTAGTAGCAAAAAAAAGACTGCAGCAAATTTTCCGTGTATTTGCTAATAATAAACAAAAGATGTGGCAGTGTGATGTGGATGGACTTGGTACATCTAGTGTTCTAATCTTGACTTGAGATAAGATTTAGAAACTCCAATGCCTAGGTGGATGCAAGCATTTTTATATTGTCACTTGTGAATTCCAGTGATTTGTGACGTGTTCCGAGGCCCAAAAGATGGTTGCATTTGCTCATTCGATAACTATGATGTCCGCAGAGAAGGAGTTCATAGTAAACCCTCTAGCTGCTACACAGTTCCTGCATGATTAGTGATGATTAGCCTCACTATTCCTTTAGTTGTGCACGCAGTAGAGATAGTCACAGATAACATCGTAAGAGTAGTGTGGACAGTTCTAGTCCTGACCTGGTTCTGTTGAATGGACTTCCTAATATAAAACATAAGTAAACTATTTAAGAAAATAGTGTTTAATGTCTCCTAAATAATCCTTATATAATCGCAAATTAATAATACTCTTGCACATACAACACAAGTCTACGATGTCAGCCCCGCTACAAAATATCCATGTTTTAGGATGTCACATATATGTACATGGATCAAGACCTAAAGAAAGGGATTATTTGAATGCATATAAAATTGGAAATTGTCAAGACAATGTGTTACGGCATAAACTCGAACAATAGACATTAGTACCAGTCTAAGCCTTGAGATTGATAATTTTGTACTGCCATGTTCAATTTATAAATACTCAAGTACCGGAAATTATAAGTAACCAAGGTTACCACTACGTAAGCAAAAAGGAAAAGTATACATTAATTGCAAGTATGACAGTAATTTAAGACAACAAGAAATGGTGAAACATACAGTCTGAAATGATTAATCATGTAAATATCAGTTTTAGGTGTCTTGAATCAAAAAATTGTACAAAAATTCATTATGCAATGGAATTCGGCAAATCTGGTCTTGTTTGAAACTAGAAAAAGCCATCTTTAACATAAAAATAATAGACAGAAGTAACAAGGTTCGTAACTGTGTTTAAACGTCTTGACAAAATAGAATAGAAAATAACGTTTTTCAGAAAGTTGAAGTTTCGGGCAGCCCATAACCAAAAAAATGTACAAAATTCAATAAGCGATGAAATTCGTCAAATTTGGTCTTGTTGGAAAGCTAACTAACCCCTCCTTAACAGAAAAATGATAGGAGAAAGTAGAGGGGTTTGTAGCTCTGTCAAAGAGTCTCTACAAAACAGGACAGCAGCACATGTTCAGAAATTTTCAGTTTTGAAAGTCTCTAATAGAAAAGTCATAGAAAATGCATTAGGGGATGGAATTCAGCAAATTTGGTCTCTTTAGAAAGCTTAGGAAACCCTCCTCAACATAAAAATGATAAGCAACAATAATGAGTTTGACATCTGTGTCGAAAAGTCTATACCAAACAGGATAGAAATTACATTTTTTCAGAAATTTCAGGTTCTTTTCACAAACATGTGATGGGCTCAGAACTTGATTGAATTAGAAAACAATTAATCTTTCAGAAATCATTCTTAAACATTTAAATTTACATGCAATTCAATTCAATTCAATTCATTTAACAACCATTTGAAAGCTGCATCCTATCTTAATTGGACTAAATTTCACGTGATGGAAAAAACTCCCAGAACATTACACTCCCAAATAAATAAGCTTTTCAATTGGGATTTCTAGTCCACAAGCCTATTTTAATTTCTTTATTCTCAACATCAAAGAAAAGTTAACAAAGAAGAACAAGTAATTAAATGGCACCAAAAATTCTATCAACATTTCTATAATAATCATATCTACATCTACCGAGCAACAAAAAAAGAAAGAGATTTTGATCAAAATTCGAAGGACAAAATAAAATCATATTACTAAAGGAGAATCGGAGAAAAATGTTAGAAGAAGTCTCATCGAACCTTTGAAATCCGTAAGTAGGGTTTACTCCTCTTCTCCTTCTTCTCCTTCTTCTCTAATTTGTTGTGTGCGAGTACGTGAGATAGTGAAAAAAAAGGACGAGAAGTTACTTCTCTCTCAGAAGTCGGAAACAAAGAATTTTTGCTTCAAAAAAAACCTGGCACTTTTAGGGGCGACCCCGAAAGAATTAGGGGCGACACAAAAGACAAAATAGGATGAAAATACTTGTATGCCCCTTCATAATCGGTAGTTTAGTTAGCTACCGATTGCAAAATCTCATTTTTAGGACAACTCTATATTCGGTAGTTATATGAACTATTTTGACTACCGATTATAGGCTCAATCAAATTAGAAAAAAAGAGGATTTTTGCAAAATCTCTTTTTGGGGCAACTCTATATTCGGTAGTTATATGAACTATCTTTGACTACCGATTATGCTAGGATTATAGGAAGTCAGGATACCTTCATTTGCTACTGATTATAGGCTCAACCAATGCGTTTGAAAAAACTCTGACGGCATGGACGTGGTATGAATACAATGTCGGACGCTATTTGGGAAAATTGAATTTCTACGAGAAAATTGAATTTCAGTCTGTTTTGGATTTTTTTCTGGTTTTCAGTCCACTGCGGACACAGTCATTTAATTCTCGAGAATAATTGAATCGGGAGTCAAGATATAATCGGAAGTCATGATAACTCTTCCTATCTTACCGATTATATGCTCAACCAAAATTCAAAAAAAGAGGATTTTTTTGCAAAATCTCATTTTGGGGCTACTCTATATTCGGTAGTTATATGAACTATCTTGACTACCGATTATGGTCGGATATTTGCAAAGAGAGCGACTGTATAATCGGAAGTCATGATAGCTCTTCCTTTCTTACCGATTATAGGCTCAACCAAAATTCAAAAAAGAGGATTTTTGCAAAATCACATTTTGGGGCAACTCTATATTCGGTAGTTATATGAATTATCTTGGCTACCGATTATGGTAGGATATTTGCAAAGGAAGCCTCTGTATAATCGGAAGTCATGATAACTTCATTTACTACCGATTATATACTCAACCAAAATTCAAAAATTGAGGATTTTTGCAAAATCACATTTTGGGGCAACTCTATATTCGGTAGTTATATGATCATCTTGACTACCGATTATGGTAGGATATTTGCAAAGAGAGCCACTCTATAATCGGAAGTCATGATAGCTTCATTTACTACCGATTATAGACTCAACCAAAATTCAAAAAATTGAGGATTTTTGCTAAATCACATTTTGGGGCAACTCTATATTCGGTAGTTATATGAACTATCTTGACTACCGATTATGGTAGGATATTTGCAAAGAGACCCCCCTTGTATAATCGGTAGTTATATGAACTATCTTGACTCCCGATTGTTGATTAACTACCGATTGTATAGTTACCTCCCGATTGTAAAGGGTAGTTTGGCCATTAAAAAAATGGGATTATGGATTAACCTTCCGATTATGGATTAACCTTCCGATTATGACCTATTTTGTCCTTTTGTGTCGCCCCTAATTCGTTTGGAGGCGCCCCTAAATTTGCCAGGAAAAAAAAACCTGGCTTGATTGGGGTATACCCAATAAGATAAAATATGGTCATTATAAAGTAAAACCAAGCCACCCCTTAACCTTGTATTTTCTAAATGGCTAAAATACCCCCACAATGATTAGCACTAATTTAATTAAAATGATTAGATTAGTTAAATTAGTTAGTTGGTTTATAAGTTGGGTTTTAGAAATAATTTAGAGAGAGAAGTAGAATGAAGTAGTAGAGGAAGTTTGGGGGGGGTTAGGGTTTTTGAGAAATTTGTGATATGAGTGATTCAAATCCTGATTTTGAAGTGGGGAGTCTTCTAACTTTCCTCCTCTGAGATGAGTACTTGTATGATGATCTACCAGACCATGATCAAATGGATTACATGCATGACCCTCACTTTTATTTTCCTCAAACTCATGATAGGTATGGAAGTGATGAGTATGTTGAGCCAAACGTAGAATCCAATAACCAAGAAGAAGAGAATGGAGTTGCAAGTAATCAGGTAGACAACCTACTGTTTGAGGGTGAAAACGGTTTCTTCTGATTTTGGTAATTTCGGGTGTGTGGGTGAGAAACGAATTTAAACCCTAAACAATGTACTGCAAGGGAGTACTTTAGATCCGAGAGATCAATCTGTACAAATCCGGCTTAAACCAATAAATGGTCGTTCCAGACTTGCTTCGGTCACAAAGCGAAGGAGAAGGGTTGGTTTTGGGGAGGGAAGCGAAGAAAGTGTTGAGACCAGACTAGTTGATTCTGGAAGAGTAGTTGTTTTACGACTTGTATCAGAAAGTGGGAAGCTAATCGATGGAGAGCTAGCAAATGTTTTCTGAGTGTTGTATGCTCCTGACCTGAACCTGATGTTCGGTGGAAATAGGTAATGCCTATTTATACAAGTCGAAGTGAAACGTACTCTGGTCTCATTAAGAAATGGAAAACTGGTGAGTAAATGGAAGGAGGTGGTAACCGGTAACGCCTGGAATTGATGTTCCATAAAAGAAAGCGTTTCACCATTACTCCCTGTATTTACTAACCGCCTCATCCTTATGACACTTTCTTATAACGGGCGTAATGTACGCCGCATGCTGTAAACCGCCAAACCAATACCCAATGAGCATCCCCCAGTTTGTGACATGCGTTGATGCCTCGAGTGTTTTCGTGGAAAACGTGTAGCACGTTGTTGTTGTCTGGCAAGTTGAGCTTGGGAGATTTGCCGGCTCGGTGGTGACCCTCGACGGTCGATATTTTGCATCTTAAGAGGAAAGGTAGTCGTTGATTATTGCAACCCTTCATTTGGTAGCCAGTGGCATGAAAGCATGATCAATATGGCTTTACTATGGCCTGGTTTAAGCGCGGCCAAAAGTTAGGGTTTTGGCTTTGTTTAGGCGTGATCAAACTAGGGCCAAAGGTTGCCATGCGTTAGCTGGTAACCTTGGACGGCTAAGATCCGCACCTTAGATGAAAAAGTGGTCGTTGATTGTTGCAGGCCTTCGTTTTGGTAGCCGCATAGGGAAAGCCGGTGTGGCGTGACGTGGCAAGGTGGTTTGTATGCTATTGGCACACGTGGTATGGCATGCCTTGGCGCGGTTTGGCGTGGCCAAAACTAGGGTTTTGGGCCAAAGGTTACTATGCGTTGTTTGGCAACCTTGGATGACTAGGATTCACATCTAGGATGGAAGGGTGGCCGTTGATCGTCGCACGCCTTCGTTTTGGTAGCCACATAGGGAAGGCTGACATGGTATGGCGCGGAAAGGTGGTTGGCATGCCATTGGCACATGTGGTATGGCGCGGTTTGGCGTGGCCAAAACTAGGGTTTTGGGCCAAAGGTTACCATGCGTTGTTTGGCGACCTTGGACGGATAGGATTTGCATTTAGGATGGAAGGGTGGTCGTTGATCGTCGCACGCCTTCGTTTTGGTAGCCGCATAGGGAAGGCCGACATGGTATGGCGCTGCAAGGTGGTTGGCATGCCATTAGCACGTGTGGCATGGCATGCCTTGGCGCGGTTTAGCATGGCCAAAACTAGGGTTTTGGGACAAAGGTTACCATGCGTTGTTTGGCGACCTTGGACGGCTAGTATTTTCATCTAGGATGGAAGGGTGGCCGTTGATCGTCGCACGCCTTCGTTTTGGTAGCCGCATAGGGAAGGCCGGCATGGTATGGCGCGACAAGGTGGTTGGCATGCCATTGGCACGTGTGGCATGGCATGCCTTGGCGCGTATTGGCGTGACCAAAACTAGGGTTTTGGGCCAAAGGTTACCATGCGTTGTTTGGCGACCTTGGACGGCTAGGATTTGCATCTAGGATGGAAGGGTGGTCGTTGATCGTCGCACGCCTTCGTTTTGGTAGCCGCAATAGGGAAGGCCGGCATGGTGGGGCCAAGGCAAAAAATGGCGCGGATGGTCTTGGCATAGTGGGGCCAAGGGTTTAGCACGGTCGGCTTGGCATGGTAGGGCCAAGGTAAGGTGCGGTTGGCGTGGTCAAAACTAGGGTTTTGGGCCAAGGGTTTGGCACGGTCGGCTTGGCATGGTAGGGCCAAGGCAAGGTGCGGTTGGCGTGGTCAAAACTAGGGTTTTGGGCCAAAGGTTACCATGCGTTGTTTGGCGACCTTGGACGGCTAGGATTTGCATCTAGGATGGAAGTGTGGCCGTTGATCGTCGCACGCCTTCGTTTTGGTAGCCGCAATAGGGAAGGCCAGCATGGTGGGGCCAAGGCAAAAAAATGGCGCAGATGGTCTTGGCATAGTGGGGCCAAGGGTTTGGCACGGACGGCTTGGCATGGTGGGGCTAAGGCAAGGTGCGATTGGCTTGGCATGGTGGGGCCAAGGGTTTGGCATGCCATTGGCGCATGGTGCGGCTAGCATGGTTGGGGCCAAGGCAAGGTGCGGTTGGCTTGGCATGGTGGGGCCAAGGGTTTGGCATGCCATTGGTGCATGGTGTGGCTAGCATGGTTGGCATGCCTTGGTGCGGTAGACGTGGCTGGCATGGTTTTCCATTGGCACAGTGGTGCGGCTGGCATGGTTGGCATGCCTTGGCGAAGATGTGGCTGGCATGGTTTGCCATTGGCACAGTGGTGCGGCTGGCATGGTTGACATTGGCACAGTGGTGCGGAGATATGGCTGGCATGGTTTTCCATTGGCACAGTGGTGCGGCTGGCATGGTTGGCATGCCTTGGCGCAGTAGGATGAGAATTAGGGTTTGGCATAGATGATGTCGGTCAATGTTAAGGGTTCTGTAGTGGAACATGACCCATGTAAAAAAAAGGTACCCCGGTAATTCTTGCGTAGGCATGCTGATCGATTCAATAAATGTGCTAATGGTCATAGTGACATCATGTCAGTTGTACAGTTTTACGATTTTAACCCTAAGCTAAAAACCACCATCAACATTAAGTCCCCTGCTTAGCTCGGAACGGGAGCATCGTTGCGAGGTAAGCATAAGATGGTGACATGCCAGGATAAAAATCGAAACAACAAGTCATGAAAATATGGTCAGGAAGGTCCGACTAACCTTTTCGAGAGGTAAGGAGAGTTCATGATCCCCGTGTTTGCCAGCCTTGCGTAGATTCTATTTGTGGTGTGGCCAGGTGAAGTGGTGGGATGAAGATCGTCGGCTTAGTCTGGCTATGCATCATCTTGGCTGGGTTAGGGAACATCATGACTCTGGATTAGCGAGTTGTTGGTGTTGGCGCGGCAAGTCATGGCGCGGACGGCTTGGCATGGTGGGGCCAAGGCAATGGCGCGGACGGCTTGGTGTGGCGGGCCAAGGCAAGGAGTGGTTTTGTAAGGCAAAGCATGCGCGGACGGCTTAGCACAGTGGTGATTTGTCTTTGCGAGCCCGATTGCCTCTTTTCCTTAATCGACCCAAATAGGAAGTCCTTTCCTCATTCAAATGTCAAAGTATCACGCCCTCCCGTCTCGTTTGGCTTTCATTAGGGTTTTTTTTTTTTTTTTTTGATGAGGGGTTTCGTTTGAGGCAGATTTCCCGGTCGTGATGCAATCATGTTCCGCTTATCCAGTCTATGTTTCTCTTTCTTCCTTTAGGGCTTCCACAGTATTTACGCCGGTGAATTCCTGCAATATTACGCCATTGGGGGCTTGAACCATGTGATAGAATGTAGTTGTTTGGATTTTTCTGTTAACTAGAGAATGAATGTATGGATTGTTGAAAAAAAATTGATTCTTAAATCATGGTGGGGTTTTGTATGCAGATGGGTTTTAGCAATGTTGAATGAGTTTGGATTTGGCTATACTGATTGTTGAATTAATATTCTGTCATGCTAGGATTAGTAGTAATAGTACTAGGCTTGCACATAGATTTTTTTTTGGAATTGGGCCTAAAATAGTCTTTGAATTAATCTTACTCCAACAACATTTTATAAACTGGAGTAATACCCACCATCTTAAACAACATTTTATATACCCTATTGATTCATTAATTCGTGTCATTCCTACCCATCTCTACTTAACAATCATTGGAAATTTAGAATCATTCACCAAGAACATTGCTTGTTTGTACATTTATTGTATTCAATCCATTACTGTTGAAATCAAAAGAGCAAGAAAAACTGACACTTTATGTTCAAACCCTTCAAACATACATCCATCACAAGTTTAATACTGCTGAAAATTCAAACAACTGGAAGAACACAACTAGTTTAATTACATCTAAAGAAGGACAAAGCAAACATAATACAACTTCTAAACACCCGACAGGCTACCAGTGCCATTACAACTTTCTTTTTACAATCAAAATTCAAAGATGCGCATTACTAATCTACCTGACATAAAAAGTTTACTGTATTCAATCCATTACTACTGAAATCAAAAGAGCAAGAAAACTGACAAATTTCTTCAAACCCTTCAGACCTACATCCATCACAATTTTAATACTAATGAAAATTCAAACAACTAGAAGAACACAACTAGTTTAATTACATCTAAAGAAGGACAAAGCAAACAGAATACCACTTCTAAACACCCGACAGGATACAGTGCCATTACAACTTTCTTTTTACAACCAAAATTCAAAGCTGCAACATTACTTATCTACCTGACATAAAAAAGGTTAATCATAACCACTACAACTCTCTCGGTTGCTATATTTACAATGCACCTGCTGCAAACTGAACCCCAAAAACACCTTATATTATAAGATCTTCATCAACACCATCTATCAAACAAAAAAACAAAAAAAAGAAACCCCATTCTCCATACACTTCTTGAAGAACATAAAGTACCATCAATATCCCCACAAGTTTTCACGAAGATGCACAAGAGAAATAGTAATCAAAATCACATTACTCTAGTTCTAAGGGATTTGACAAGACCTATAAGGCAATCACCAAGATTCGCCATCACCATTCTTGTTGTAGTTTAACTCATCCTCTTCATAGTAGGCACCCAGTACCATCATCATAAATCGAAGATGTGTATGGACCCGGAGATCATCATCATCTGTTTCTTCTTCCTCATCATCTTCTTCACTGCAAACCACCATCTCACCGGAAAACACAGGCTCTCCATTGAGGTCTAACCCGGGAATCTCCTCTCCGTCAGAATCCACGTTCAGGGGTTCCGACATGGTTCGAGCAAACTTACGAGGGTTTTTCTTCTTTTCGGCGAGATAGATCTTGTACATCACATCTTCAAACTCTTGTCTCTTCCTATTCTTCCTCTCTGCTTCTTTTGCTCTCTCATCTCTCTTCATCGAATCATCACCGCTCTCCTCATCTTCTACTCCTTCATAGTTCTTTTCTTCATCTTCACTATCACTTTCAGTCGCACTACGAGTTTTCCCCCATGAATACTTCCATTATCCTCGTCGTTGAAGCTTCTCCCTGCATCGGCGTGCATCTATGGCATCTAACTTTCTCATCCACAACTGAAATTCCTCATCATTTTCAACCCTTAATCTTTGAAATTCTTCTTTCTCTTCTTGTTCTTTCTTCTTGGTGATCTCCAGATTCATAAAGGCGATCAAACTTTCCATCTCTAAGCTTGTTAAAGCCTCAATCGCACTCTTTGCATGTCGTATGGCAGGGGAATCGGCCATTTCACTATTCCTTAACCGCCTCTCTTTCTCTTTCTCTTTCTCTGATTTCTATTTTTGGTTTAATAATCTGTTTATCTCCCTATTATCTTTATAATGATGGTGGTAGTTTAGCCATAAATGGTCGTTTATGGCATTTGGTTAAGAGTCTTGTCGCTTGGCTATTCGCGCCACTTCAATGCCATGCGCAATACCATCATTAATCTACTAAACCCTATTTTCAAAGTCTAATGTCAGACTATCAAAGAGTATCTTCAACCCTTTAGATACGTACCATCATTACTCTACTAAACCCTATTTTTAGCCATTGTTGGTAAACATAATGATGGTGTTAGATCTTAATGTTAGTTTTCTGGTCTTTAATATGGAAATTTTGCGTATGCTAACATTATTAAAGTTTAAGCATTTAAAGCACTAAAATGTGGAGTCGTTGAACCAGTTTAGTTTTTTCATAACACTAATTTTAAACATCTAAAGATTGGCAGCTTGGTGGATTGATTCGTTACCTAACTCCTTCGAGGTCATGCGTTCGAATATGGGCAATATCTTTTTATTAATTTTTTCAAAATGAACTTTTTAACCACGCTATAAAACCGGCGTGTCTATAGAACGCACATTATGGACACACATATACTAGCGTGTCCAAAAAAGAACTTTTTGGCCACACTTTGAATTTTGCGTGTCTATAAAATGTGGAGTCGTTGAACAAGTTTAGTTTTTTCAGAACACTAGTTTTAAACATCTAAAGATGGGCAGCTTGGTGGATTGATTTGTTACCTAACTCCTTCGACGTCATGCGTTCGAATGTGGGCAATATCTTTTTATTAATTTTTTCAAAACGAACTTTTTAGCCACGTAATAAAACCGGCGTGTCTATAGAACGCACACTATGGACACACATATAATAGCGTGTCCAAAAAAGGAACTTTTTGGCCACACTTTGAATTTGGCGTGTCTATAAAATGCCCACTATGGACACGCATATACTGGCGTGTCTATAAATCGTACACTACGGACACGCATATACTGGCATGTCTATAAATCGTACACTATGGACACGCATATACTATCGTGTCTATCAATCGTACACTATGGACACGCATATACTGGCGTGTCTAATGAACCAACTTTAAAACCACACCTTAAATGGCGTTACTAACCTTTTGGACACGCCACAACTACATAATGTGGCCATAGACTGGTCTATAAACACGCTCAATCAAAAATTTAAAGTTAAAGTGACTAAAGGTTGATATTTTGACACGCTACTAGCCATGGCGTGGCTGAAAGCACTTATATTAACACGCCCATAGAACATGGCGTGTCTATAGGGTAGAAGTATACCCTATAGACACGCCAAAACCAAAAAGGCGTGACAGGGAAATTTATATCTGGCGTGGCTTAAGGTCATTTATGTACTAGTGTTGTTGGTGAAGTTCCACAAGCTCAGTAGTTCTTCGTCTTTAATCGATGAACGCCGTGAAGTCTAAAGCTCAACTACACTTTCTATCCTAATACGAGACTTAGCTATAAGTAAACTAGAAATCAAGACTTATAGTTTTGGCAGCTAAACTTAACAAACAAGCTTGAGATAACAACGCTTGCGAGTTCGACCGAGCAGTTCTCTAACAATATCAAAGGAGAAGAAACCATTATTGTGATACTATTGAGGGCAACCACTCTGACAAACACGTCATTAATTCAACAAACAACCCAGAACCAACTACTTCCACTGAAGTAAGAAAGAGAGGTATTCAAGGTCGTAGCTCACAATTACTTAACCCGTACACTACTCTTCTACACGTCTCCCATCAAATTTGCTTATCAAATCCTCTTCTCAAGATTACTATCTTGTGACTACTTCAAATATCATGTCAGAGTCCGACACGATAATCGAAAGACAGATGCGACACAACCACTTGCATTTTTTTGGGTCAAGACACTACTTCCCTACACGATGCCTTACCTAGTGGATCTTCAGAAACTTTATCATTGACATGGTTAACACATAATTATTGCTCTTTTATCTCTGAAGCACATCACTGCTTTACTAGTATAAGAACGCATATCCTATCCTCGAGCTCAGCTTATCACCTCCTGGATGAAGAATACTTTGCTAAAAAATCCTTATGGGTCCTTGTCAAAATATCTAGCTGAAACAGAAGTATAACTTCATTTGGTCAAGCTTGTTTACTTAATCAAGGCGCAATTGAATATCATAAGCATGACTCGGTATTTAATCTTAAAATGCGTCGTTCAAGCCTATGTCAAGATGAGACACAGGCCTAAGGGAAAGATGATATTTAGGATTAAGAACAAGACAAAATTTAGTCTTGAGCCTAAGCATGAATCAGACCTAAGCCTAAGGACAAGCTCCATCATATACCCCGGACGAAGCTTAGCCCCACCCTCAAGACCTATACGACCAAGCACTAGACATAATTCCCTACATATGCCTCCAACATTTTGGGAATCATTTTCCTACCATGAAGACTCAATCTCGAGCACTACATGGGTCTTACTTCAACTTCCAAAGCATCATTACTCAATAACAAGCCCTAGCTATACATCAAGCTGGGACTAACGAATAACTGTACATCAAACATCCGCGTGTCTAATAAGAGGCGTCCCAAACATCCAACTCTCAGATAATAGACTTGGACACCGTTGACATAGAGCTTCTTCGGTACGTGACAAAGCATTAGAACCCGTAACGTTCCAAATTAGAGACTTCTCATAAGCGGAGGATATGAGTAAAACTCATTGTAATGAGTTCCAGACCAGGGTCAAACCTGTATGGAGATCCGAACTCGAAGCATTACAGGCCGGAAAGAGACTGACGCACATATTTCTCATACTTAAATTTTTATACCAAACAAAATTGAAACTTTATGAAACATGAACTGATGCATATGAATTTACTAAACATCTTTAACAAAATTTTAGTTTAAATTTACATTTCAAGCAATGCAATAAAGCAATAGAATAACTAAACTAACTTCATAGTTTCCACTTCCAACTTCCAATAAATCTACAAAAATGTCAATTGGGGTGAGATGACAGCTCATTAGAATGCGTTCCCAATCTCAAAACATGCATAACAATATCAACGAGTCAAGTAACATACAAAATATAATTTCGAGCAATCAATGCTATATGTATATATATAATAACAATATCAATGAGTCAAATAACATACCAAATGAGTGTAGACATAATTTCGAGCAATCAACTATATATATATTCAACCAATAAGATTACCACACAAGATTTTCAACAAATCATTTAATTCATTTGTTCAATCATGAATTCACAATATAAATATTGTTTCTAACGAATTGTACAGGTACATCGTTTGAATCAATAGAGAAATATCTAATTAAGACTCAACACAAGAATTCACAATATTGATAACATTTCAACAAATCATCCAATTCATTTAATTTGTTTAATCACGAGTTCATAATACCAATATTATTGTCAACAAATCAATTTACAACACCAATAATGTTCAGTTCATCCATTTAAGTGTCAACACATGAGTCACGGTACGAAAACTTTGATTCTTACACCCACTTCCCGTTATCTGGCACAAAGAGCCTCCATCGATAATCAGGAACATAAGTTCCTACATGGAGATCATTATCAATTTAACTCTCGGGGATCATTACCCGTTTTACTCTCAGGGATCATTACCCGTTGTTAGCATGGAACCATGTTCCATATAACGGTAAAACATGAACTCATTCTAAATTTTTAAATCATTTTTACAAATAATACAAGCAACCATGGCTTAACAATAGATGGATAGACAAACATGAATTTATTTTGAGAATTTAATCAAACTAACCAACTGCAGACACATTATATTATATGTTTTATAGTGATAACTTTATCTGATCATTTTCAAATTTTACAGAAGCATACATGAATCAATATTTAATAACGTATCCAAAAGTTACCATAAACCAACGATTTAAATAAAAGATATTCAATTTACAAACTCTTCTTTAAAACTGGGCAGATCACATCATGTTACCAAAATATTCTTAATAAATTCTATTAATAATTGAGAAAATTCAAAGCAAAATAAAAGATACCATACATATATACAACTTTTATTAAGATTAAAAATCATTCAAATATCGTTAAGATACCAAATCAATCAAAAGCATAATAAAGCGAAAATGTCTTGAACATTCGGAAACTACCATCCAAACTAAAATAAATATTCAACGGTGAATTTACTTTATATTATTCTCAAAATTTAACCATGTGAAAGACGAGGGTACCTAAATACACCACAATCTTTAATTTATCCACCTATAAGTCCTCTTACCGAAAGTGATTGTTTATGGACAAAGTCGAGACAATACTACAAATCGGTATTCACACTTTGTGTGATTGTCTATGAATACAAGATCGAGATAATACAACAATCAAAGTGTGATTACTTGATAATAGGTTCGGACTTAACCAAACTCTATAGGATCACTATCAAGTAATACGGAGTTAACGTTTGTGTATTTTACTTTCAATCATAATTGCGGAAATAGAAAAGTAAAAGACACAACAAGATTTTGTTAACGAGGAAACCGCAAATGCAGAAAAACCCCGGGACCTAGTCCAGAATTGAATACTCTCAGAATTAAGCCGTTATACAAAATCTAACAAACTTCGTATAGTTGAGACCAAGCAACTAAACCTATAGTTCACCTAGTTTCTTCAGTATCCCTGCGCTTCTGACATTTAATAAGTGTACGCACTGGAACAATTACTTTGGACCGTATTCCAAACAGTATAGGAACAACAAATCTGTTTGGTAACAACTCTCTTGATTCTTTAAGATGAAGATATCTCAAGTCATAAGCAAAGGCTCTTCCGTTTAACTAATAAACTCCTTTGCCTGATTAGATCAATCTATCCAACAATTACCGAAGTAGCAGAGTTTAGATTTGCAATCAATCAATATAGAATCAAACATGAAACTATAAGGTAATGCCGATCTTACACAACTAAACAATCGAATAAATCCGATTCTGATTGGATCCCAACAGATCAAGGTTTGTGCACACCCAAAGAAATAAAAACCAAATCAGAAATCTTTTTTTGTCTTCAAATCTTCCTTAATCTTCAATAAACACCTGCACAACACCACTTGAAACTCTTGTGATCAATCACACACAGAACGGAGTCTGTTAACAATGAATTATCACAAGACGTCTTTAGATCTACAAACAGTTCTAGAGATCCCGTTGAAACTTCGATCTAGTTTGAGTGAATCTTATATCAGAAGAGAAGATTCTAAAGAATAAACAAACTAGGTGCAATCAAAGTTAAACAACCGTCAGTCAATCAAATCAATCGAAAACTAAAACAAACTGCAATTATCCAGTTTCCCACCAACGGTACTCGTAGACGCTTCTTGATCCCACAGAAGTATTTAAACGAGCGGTCATAAGAGATTTCGCCTAATTAGGGTACTTTCCTCTCCGAATAGACGGCTCCACCAGAAAAACAAGAAGATGAAGTTTGCCTGGCTCTTAGGATAGTTTGCTCGAAATGCAAACTTGGGTATTTATAGACCAAAGATGTTTGGACACCAAGGAATTTCCAGAACCGAATTATTCTTAAGATATGCAATAAATGCCCAAATCGGTTTCCATAATTCCTGGAAATGCTTTGTCCAATATTTCCGAAATCTCACTAGAAAATCTCCAATTAGTAAATGCACATTACCAATTTTTATTTTCTACAGATATGCATTTAATTGTTGGTAATTAAAAGCATATAAAATTAATAACCTTAATTAAAGATTCTTAATTTATTTCGGTCCGGGATCTCCTTGAGTTATTAAGGAATATCTTTGAACAATAAAATATAAGAGTTACTGAACGTGTTCAAAGTATGTCGACATCTTTTCTTCTTTGTAAATCCTTTTTCATATTTATAATCTTGGAAACGATTATACCACACTTCCAAACAAGTTTAGAATTGGTTCATCTGTATTCCAAGAACAACTATGTGATTGATCAAATATCAATACACTAATCATGGGTTTACGGTTCTACTAAACAAAAGGACCGGTTCTACCGTAATATGGTTATTGGGACCGGTTACATCAGTTACCAGGATCGGTTACGTCAATTACCAGGACCGGTTACCATATTCTCATGGTATTACTTGTGATCGGTTACACAAGTCACTAGGATCAGTTACACCAATTACCAAGACCGGTTACGCCAATTACAAGGATCGATTACACAACTCTTTTGTGATTGGTCACACCAATTACTAGGATCGGTTACACCAATTATAAATATCGATCATGCCATCGTAGGTGATTACCTATGATCGGTTACACTAATAAAAGTCATACCAATACATAAGTCAGGCACTGTTATTAGTTTTACTAAGATACATAACAAGTTATGATCGGTTCTACTAACTCACACATATTGGTAATCCAAAGATATGCAATGAATAACAATACCAATAGGCCTAGTGATTTCCCTTTCAATTCATAAAACAAGTTCATGAAAGTACTTCCTTTAAACAAATATAAACATTGTTTCCTAGGATGAAATCTTCACCTTTACCCATACACATAATCACAATGGCATTCATACGATTATGTCGATGTCTTATATACGAAGTTCAAAAGATAAGCGTTATACTTCGTATTCTAATTCCTTAACACTATGTCTCACTACTAGAGTATAATCATTCACAGCTTCGCAGTTATGTTTTCAATATAACACGACTTGAAAGATACGTTAGGAATGAAACAGTTCAAGTCAAAATATTACTAACCTCAAGAGGAAGGATGATGTCGTCGTTGTAGCTTGTTACTTCTTCACATTCTTCAAGTCTTCGATTAATACTTGTATGCCTCATAATCCTAATCTTTCTAGCCTAACCTATACGAAGTTGTCTCTAGTACATAATCAAGCGACTCTTTGATTGAGTTTTGATTCACTAAAATATGACAACCAAACTTGACATACCAACGCTTGGTGGGTTCAACCGAGCTATGCTCTAACACCATGGATACCTAATTATATTATCTATCAATTGGAGAAGTCTGATCATCAAAAATAGATACACATTTATGCAAATAAATTACTCAAATCTAAAATTACACATTTATGCAAATAAACACCTTAAATCCATTAATCTTCCACTGATTTTGACTAACTAAGCTTTCTCCTCAAAGACTCTAGCTCCACCACCTTCTCATCTCTCTAGCTTTTGATTTTCTAACCTCTAAATTCTTTCTCCAAAAATTTTAATTGTAAAATCTATATTAATTCTAACACTACTAATAATTATTAACATTAGTACACATATTTATTGTTTTATTTAATGTATTCTAATTATCTTTTTCTTCCATATCAATTTTGTTTAGTTAATAAAATTAAATAGGTGACTCTATTTCCACATAGCTTTCCTAGTTCAAGCAACTCACCTAGGCTAAGGAAAAGGAAACAATAACATAAGCTAACTTGGGTAAAATCCGACCCCAGAAGTAACTAAAAATACTAGATATTACACTCACCTCTCATTACCGAGCCTCAACTCCCATGACCGAGCCTCAGTTTTCATGGTCAAGCCTTGGATACAATTCAATACAAACCTTTTCTTCTGTCACCATGCTTCAGTCCTTACGACAAATCAAGACTGGAAAGGGGGTATCCACTGGGGACTGCAACCCAATCGAAACCAAAATAATTTGACAAGTTAGAGACGAGAAGATCTTAAATCAAAATGGTTACATCACTATAAGATATTTCTGTGTTTAACGTTAAGAACGCATGTATTGGGCTCATTCAAATTACAAGACTCGTTTGAGGCTTCCCCTATATCCAAAACACACACATGAGACAAGCTGGGGTTGTTGGGTCAAAACGAGTTTGTAGCTTATTTTCTACTCAGGCGTGCCTTACACTTTAGCCTGATAACATTACAAATGTGACTAATGGGTAAAAATTTAGACGATGCACCCTTAATGAAAAACATTTGTATATATCTTGGCTACAACGTGTTAAAAGGGATCGACATTCCGAGACACGATCTAAGAGATATACTCAACACATTGTAATATAACACACATTAAATATCTATGAAATGCTACTGTGTTCGAATTTTCACGTGATTTTCACCGACCAAACACGCCTCAAATGCATCTTTTTTTTTTTGGATTGAAAGGTGTGTCTCTTAGCTTCGAGATCTGGGGTCAAACGCTGAAATCAGATGTTGGATGAAGATTTTATAGCCTTTGTAATGAGTGTCGCGCAATACATGGTTTCCTGTTACGTATTTAACTAAGGGTTTGCACATACTCACAAATGCAACATAACTGGCTAGGGTTTATGTCAAGTACAAACCTATATCGTTATCCTTCCCATGTTAGATGTATACGACCAAGATGTATTAACGAGTACGAGTCAAGCACTAGTCTCACATTTAAAGTACGATTTCTATCTTCGTGCCTCAAGCTCCGTCCTCGTGCCTCGAGCTCCGTCCTCATACATCGAGATCAGTGCTAAAGCATTGTCATCATGGCTCACATTTCATCCTCAATAAGAGGCCCATGCCTCCAAGGACACTCACGGGTCCATACATGTTCACTTTTCCACAAGATCAAGATAAACTTTCACTTTGTTGGAATTTGTCTTTGCCCCAAAAAATAAAAATCACGACCCATGCTAAGTCAATGAATGCTAATGTGGTCGCATTACTTCAAGGAGATGCGTTTGAAAAGCTAGAGCATGCAAGGAAGTCAAACGAGTTGAAGATTTTTCTTCTATTTCAAATAGTTGTGCGCTCCATCCTGAAGATTTGAAAACCACAATATTGGGATGAGAGTATGGTCTCGAGTTCTACTACAATTTTTGTCTCTCTATGTCTTCCCTACAATAGACTAAAAGGTCACCTCTATCAGATTAAAAAGATGGGAGATATAGCTCTCGCGCCAAAAATCTACAAATCTGAACATTTCTGAAATTTTATATGGGATTCTTGATAAAAAAATGTGCACGCATGTTTGATTAACTTAAAAAATTTAAAATTGGAGTGGTGTGTTTTGAATATGATAGCTTATTCTCTTAGCTATAAAATTTGGGGTCAGGAGATTGAATCGGAGTTTGTATGAAGAATCTGCATCGATTCTCCTATGATGACCTATATATGATTTTTTTTTTATATGAAAAGTCAAACAAAAAGATTATGGATAAATATAACTAATTTTGATTATCCAATCCACTAAACAAGCGTGTACAAGCAATAACTAAGGAATAATAAGTTATAATCTAGCAAATGATTCCCAATTGCCGTCCAAAGGTGATTCTCTACATCAATATGAAAGGGATTTAATTCTCCGCAAGGTGCTGTTCATCGCCAGTATTCATGCCAAGTACAAAATATGGTCAAGAGGTGGAGACTAAGTCCCAACCCTTGGGGACTGTGCCGTAGCTCCTGGGGGATACCCAACACAAAGATATCACATGCAAATAGGATTCAACCTTACGCACAACGCACACGCCGAATAAGTTTTGAACTTCAGCATTCTCATGCAAAATGAATCTTCCAACTAGGCAATGAGATATGCCAAGATTTTTAGTTTTCGTCAGCTCAAGATAGGTCTTGGCTCTATAAACTCAATTTAGGGTTTCACTCATTGATATGATAAAAATGTTATCCACAAGAGCACGATTATCGATTGGATAGTGTACAAGCAAGGGTTGTCCTCGGAGACTGAATAATTGTTATCTCTAATTTACAATTAAATTATGCTAAAAATATAAAAAAAAAATAATTTAAAAAATATTATACAATTATAAAATAATAAGCAACCAGACTAAAGAGAACCGGGGTTTTCGGATTCTACCAATTTAATTATGCAGATTACTCAATCAATCTTTAATGAATATTCGTTTTATAACTCTAGACTATCTAAGACTAAACTGATACGTCTTGGAATATTTTACAGTTAAAAATAAATATTACAACTTATGTTGTATCAAAACAACATAATCTCCTCCGCTTATAAAAGATCAATTGCCGGAGGGTATTCACAATGGTTAAAGAATAAAGCATTGTTAGAAGAAAATTAATAGGCAATTAAATAAAAAAGAATATTTTATTAGAAAATACCTGAGTTTTTACATAATAAAGTTGGTTTCTTCCTTAACCCCATGAAGATATTACTCCATTACAAATAAAAGAAAAGAAAAATAAAAGAAGAAAATCCTAAACTAGTACAACACTCGAACTCGGACCAAAAATGAGCGTGTCACAATGAATTCCCTTTACCTCCGCTTCCACCACTATTTATATAGCTTTCAAAGGAAACCACTTTCATTTTCCATTTCCACTTCCTGGCTTCCACGTTATCTTCCAATGAAAATGCGTATGACAAAGAAACCACTTTCATTTTCCATTTCCACTTCCACGTTATCGTACAATGAAAATGTGTATGACAAATAGTTTAATTCTCATGCAGTTATAATTTTAGTTATTTGTGAATTATATTATTTTTTATTAACTCCAACCATAAAGAATAATATTCTTTCCATATTCTTCGTATATTTAATTCCCGTCAATTACTCCATGTAGATTCCTTACCTAACACATTTATTTGTTTTTTTTTTTTATAAACAAAATATCTCCAAATATCTTGTAATGATGTCGACATAATTAGCCATATTTATGAATAAATGGACTCCACGCTTTCTACACAGGCCTTGACATGTTTACCACACTCTCATATCCAAATAATTTGACCAATAAAATAATTCTCCATGTTCTTCCTTTCGGGCTTATGCCATTCAATCATAAATCACTTCATTTCCTCCATTTTATCAGCAGAATTTCGCTTTCTAGTCCATCGAGCTTTATTTCCTAAAAAGCGCAAAAATAACCAAACTTAACAAATATGTACAAAATGGAGAGCTAATAAGTATAAATTTGAATTGTAAATACACAAGAATTAAACATTTATCACTCACATGAAACCTAGCATGACAAGAAGATCTGAACTTTTTAAGACTCTCACTAATGATCATAATCAACTTAGAATATAACTCATACCAAAGAATGACGACGACCATCTAAACTATCAAGTTCAAACTGAGGACCATAAGAACTTATGAGTTATATCTCTCTCGTAAGATTGTATGCAACCAAGGTGGAGCACACTACCAGCGCACGTCCAACAAGCCAAAGGTCAAGAATTTTCACGGAAGATGAAGATCATCCAAAGTTTTGTGCATTGCAAACAATCCAAGTTCAAGTTAAAATCAAAGACTAGGCATCAATTCTCGCAGTTGGGGACTATACATATCCATAAAGTCAAGATGATATCAATTTCACATTTGATCAAGTTACTCATCAAAATTTGTTCACCCCATAACTAATATACTCGCGACCATGCCCTTAAACAACGCAACTAACAAAAACCAGCAAAGTATAGTTCAACTGAAACCCTAATCCCGAGCACATATCTGGAGAATCTCAGCAACAAAGGAACAAGTACGTTGCAAATGTAGTTGCACCATCTATATAATCATCATAGAACAATCAAGGTTCGACAAAGGACAAAATGATCATGTAGATAAATTTTTGGACCAGAGAAAGTAGTCATTTTACCTATTCCTGAACCAAGGGAAAAATATTATTTTACCGAAATTCAACAAATGGGGAAAATGGTCATTTAAAAGTTATCCACAAGACTTATGATAAAAGCCAAAGCTCGTGAACGTATGGATCTTGAGTAAAATCTAAGCCCCGTCTGAATCTCTCGAATCTCTGCCTAAATGCCCGGAGCCCATCCCATAGGGTAAGCCTCAACCCTCACAAAATAAACTTCAGTCCTCTAGGATTAAGATCATCCCTCGTGGGACAAACTAAACTCTCATGAGAGACTCGGCTCTTGGTTTACAAGGCATAGACAACCGCAATTACTAGCACATCCCCGCGATATATGCTAGTCATGTCCTCTCTAGATCCTCATAAAACGTCCAAAACTGACTCATGACTTACCCCTACCCGAGCTTAGACACTGATTCTTAGTACATCCCCGCGAGATACAACTTGTCATGTATACTTTAGGGCACGACTCATCATGAGTGATTCTATTACATTCTCGCAGGATACGCTGGTCATTTTTCCCCAAGGCCCTGCGACAGACTCCTAGAACATCCTTTCGAGATACACTAGTCGTGTCTGCCCTATAATATTGACACAATCACGAATGAATCCTAGCACATCTTTGTGAGACACGTTGGTCAAAGAAAAGTATTTTCTTAGTCTCTTATGAACAAGATATATTGTTCGGCATGTAAGCCACACCTTAAGTCTCTTGAACACGTCCCAACTGACTCTATGAAACTTGAACTCCATGAGAAAATCCCCAACCATCCTCATGAACTATGAGCACTTTTACCTCATCTTAAAGTCCTATACAAACATGAGACTCATGTTCAAGCCTCTTCCTCAGCTCCTCAAACATGCTCCTGACTAGCAAGATGAGTCTAAGTATCACGAACTTATCAAAAATGTGGATAAACCCCTCTGAGATTTGCGTACTCATCATAGGTACCCACAGTCGAGGAGTCGGCCTCCACAAGTCATATGTGGTCTTTCACACATAACTTTCATGTTCAACACACAATTTTGAGGCATTTCTTTCCCTTTAGGTGACTCACCTTATCTACAGAGAACATCCTAGGCAACAAAAACTTTCCCAAACTGACCGCAAACATATTAGAACCCGATCTGCCTCCCAAAAACTAACATGATGGACTATTTGAGTGGGTTATGTGTGCGGTCAGTTTTGGGTAGTTTTTGTTGCGATTTGTTAAACATGTTAAAAATGAATTGAGATTTCATTCGTTTTGAGTTACAAAAATATATTGATATAACAAAAGCATGTGATTTCATACAACTCGTAAGATTACTTACAAGTGAAATTCTTCTTTGCCCGTAAAACTTACCTTCCCTTAAGAACGAAACAATTAGCTTGGCCCTTTCGATCAATAGAAAATTGTTCCCAGCAAGAAGCACATCCATAAAATTCTTTTTTAAGATTTGAATACACCTTAAAAAATAATGTTTGGAGTTTTATAACTAGAAAGTCCTAAATTAGTTGGGAACAAAAATGAAGAATGATTTTTACAAGCAAGAAAGTTACAAGGTGTTTGGATACACCTTAATAAGTAATTGTTCCACTTCTAGAAACAAAAAAAAAAGTCAGAAATTAGGTTGGGAACAAATTTTTGAACGACTTCCAGAAAAAAAGAGGTTAAGCATTATGAAGCATTTTTTTTTACTCTGACTTCTAGGATTGGCTCCTTTTTCAGAAGCACTTCTACATCCGGTATCAAAACACCCTCAAATTTTGCTGATATGACGTTTGGATACACCCAGAAGTCGAAAATCCAGAAGTTACACCATGTTTGTTTACTCCTGACTCATATGAGTAAATCCGGATCCGAGTGAAATCATCGGCTCATCCGGATCGGCTCGATATGGTGAGTCGGTGATTTGGTCTCATGAGTCAAAGGGGTATTTTGTTACCCGACTCAACGAGTCCGAGTCGAGGTTATGTCTCGAGTCCGAGGTTGAGTCGAGATCTCGACTCAAAATAGAAAACAAACGGTGCATTCGCGACTCGGTGCGAGTCGGGGTTGACTTCTGGAACCAGGGCCGAGTCACCGCAAACAAACGAGGTCTTAGTTTTGCAATACATTATAGAGGCAAAAAAGTTAACTTATGCGAAACAATTTTTTTTGCTTCCAACTTTTGGAATTGACATCTGCTTCTGGTATCCAAACAATTTTACAGCGTGTTTGGATACCATTTTGGAAGTTACTTTTCGATTTAATTAATTTCAGAACATAATTCAAAATGACTTCTAGAAGCAAAAAAAAAAAAAAAAAAAACTTTTCGTGAAACATATTTTCTTTGCTTTTGATTTAGGATTGATTTCTACTTTCGGAGAATCGACTTAGATATCCTAACACCCGCTTTTGTGAAGCATATTTTCATTGTTTTTGATTTCGAGATTTACTTCTATTTCGGAGAAACGGAAATATTTTTGCTTCCTCAGTATCCGAACAACCCGTAAGAGGCACTTATAGGTCTGCTTGTAAGCTTTTTGGGTGCCTTTATAAATTTCATTCTGTTATAACAACCGTTGGATGGTGGTGTTCTAGAGTGTTCTTATTATTTATAGCCGTTGATAATTCCATTGACCCCCCATAAGAGAAAATGAAATGTCTGAAGAGAGAAGTATTTTCTTCTTTTTTTGGTTTCCTTCCCGCTGCACAGTCTTCTCTTTTTCTCTCTCCGGAGAGAAACCCAACACTTGAGATTCTTCTCTATTTCACACATCTGAATCGAGTATTAGTAAGTAACTTCCTCTACATCTGTTAAGCTTTCTTCATTTTGTTTGATTCAGTTAGTTATTTTATATCTTTCAATTTTTAGGTTTTTTTCTTTTTTTGGAAAATTCTAGGGTTTGTGCTTAAAGTTAGTATAAGTTGTTGATTTTGAGTAACGAATCTCAATCGGTGATTTTCTTCTACTGCGTTTGCTGCACAAGGCTTGTTGTTGTTGATGTGATATTGTAGTTATTTTCAATTTCAATTTGTTTTGTCTAATGGGGTTTTTCGATCTGTTTGTGTGAGTTAATGAGTTGTTTATAATGCTGGGTTGGACTTTGTTATGCTTGGCCCAAATTGGGTTTTTCTACTTTTTTATTTTATTTTTTTGTTGGTGGGTTTGGGGATTTGTTGTTGTTGTTGGTGATGAAGAAGAATCAATTAGGTTGCTGCTATATGTGTTAGGGTTCAAGGGGTTGTATGGTTTCATCTGTCTCTTGTCTTTTAAGTATTTGCATGTTATGTTTGTTTCTGTTTTGTATAATAATGGTGTGTATTTTTTATGGGTTTTGTTTACTAGTGCTTACATTAAGTTTTTCTATCTTTTCAGGTTTGAAATCTATACCGGGGTTGGGTTTCTTTTGGAATTTGGAGTGTCTTGGATCTAAGGTTGCTTCATTTTTGTAGGTAAAACTCTCATTGTTTGTAGTTGTAAAATAATTGCACCCACTGTTTGTCTGCTTTGGGTTCTTTCCTTGTATCGATAATCATTATGGATTTTGCACAGGTGGGCTGCATTTATATTGTCTTGGTTCATAAATTGGACTTTGGGAGGACAGATATGGGTGTTGATCTGTTCTTTCAATTGTGATACAGAAGTTTTGTTTTGCGCCAACTGGTTTGAACAATATATAAAGCAGCAACTACCAGTGTTTTTCAGCTCCTGAGTTTATCAATGGAGTGCAACAAAGAAGAGGCTGCAAGAGCCAAGGAATTGGCTGAGAAGAAGATGAATAGCAAGGATTATGTGGGAGCTCGAACGATGGTCTTTAAGGCCCAAAAACTATATCCAAGTATAGAAAATGTCGGTCAAATGCTAACTGTATGCGAAGTACACTGTTCTGCTGAGCACAAAGTAGTTGGGTCGGAACCAGACTGGTATGGCGTCCTTCAGATTGAGCAAACTGCTGACGAGGCATCCATTAAGAAACAGTTCAGAAAGCTTGCCCTCCTGCTTCATCCTGATAAGAACAAGTTTCCTGGTGCAGAAGCTGCCTTTAAATTGATCGGTGATGCACAGAGGTTTCTTTGTGACCAGTCAAAAAGGTCACAGTTTGATCAGAAGCGTAAGAGTATGAGACCTGGTCAACAGAGGCAGTCTCAAAATCAGCCAAGTAGGAATACCTATCCGAGCAAACAACATTCTAATCCTGTGGCTACTGGTACAGCTGCACAGTTCACACGGATGAATCCTCACCAGCAAAAACAGCAGACCCAACCATCACATGCCAATGGCCAACAGACATTCTGGACTGCATGCCCTTTTTGCAGTATAAGGTACCAATACTACAGAGACATTATGAACAGAGCTCTTCGCTGTCAAAGTTGCATGAAACCATTTATTGCTTATGATTTGAATAATCAAGGGATACCTCCTGGAGTTAACAACCAGCCAGGGATACCTCCTGGAGTTAACAACCAGCCACTGCCCCAAAGGAAAGAAGCCCCGAGTCAGAATGGTCAGAAGTTTGCGTCAGTAAATCTACAGGGAAATCGTGGCAATGTGCCACCAGCATCACAGCCACCCACAATGACAGGAAGGGATACCGTGGCTGGTAGGGCACCTAAACCCTATGCAAAAGAAGACGTGAATGTCCATATGGAAGCCGGAATGAAAACTGAACCTAAACCTCCGGGTACCAAAAACAGGAAAAGAGGAAGAAAGTCTGACTCAGAAGAGGAAGTCAGTTCTGAATCTGAAAGCAGCTGCGACATGGAAGAAGATGGTGATCACAAATCTGGACAGAATCCTGGACTCAACAGTGGTCGTGATACTGCGCAGATCATCTCGGCAAAAACATGATGTTAGTTACAAAGAGAACTTGAGCGATGACGACGATGTAGCTAGCGTCCGAGAGACTACTAAAATCAATGAGCCAGTGGATAAAGATAAAAGAAAGGTCCTTGATGAAAGTACACCAGATGGAAATGCTGAAAACTGCAAGAATAATGGAGAGGAGGTAGCTGAAGATGATGGCAACCATGAAGGATCTGAACCCACGGTCCTTGAAGTTGCCGATCCAGATTTTTATGACTTCGACAGGGATAAAAGTGAAGAATGCTTTGCTGTTGATCAGATGTGGGCCATTTTTGACGACTTAGATGGTATGCCCAGATTCTATGCTCGGATAAATAAAGTATATTCGCCTTTCAAGGTGGATATTACATGGTTGGAGTTTGTTGCTGGGGATCCAGGTGAGACTTCTTGGAAGAGAAGTGGGTTACCCGTTGCCTGTGGTAAATTCAAACACGAGAAGACTGATACAATTGAAGATGTAGGTACATTCTCCCATAAAATTGTCTGGGAAAAAGGTGTTCGAAATACTTACAAGATCCATCCCCGAAAAGGTGAAACATGGGCCCTCTACAAGAACTGGAACATCAAATGGAGCTCTGATCCGGACAACCACAGAGAGTATGAGTATGAATTTGTAGTAGTCCAGTCAGATTACACCAACGAATCAGGCATTTTGGTTACACAATTGGTTAAGCTAAAAGGTTTTGTATGCCTTTTTAAGCCAACCAAAACCAATGGCATGTCTTGCTTCCAGATACCATCTAATCAAATGTTAATATTCTCTCACAGGGTTCCTTCATTTAGAACAAATGGTAGAGAACGAAGAGATGTTCCTGAAGGTTATTTTGAACTTGATCCTGCTTCCTTGCCCAGTAACCTTGAAGAAGTTTCCGATCACATTGATGGGAAAGCTGAAACTGTTGGTGGTGAAATTAATGGTTCCTTAAAATCTGTATTAGAAGAGAAGCCTCATATGCCGAAGAATGGCGTGACGGCAAAAGCTGAATCTAAGACATCAAGTACTTCAGATGGTGTAACAGCAAAAGCTGAATCTAAGACATCAAGTACTTCAGATGGTGTGACAGCAAAGGCAGAGAGAGTTCCTGAGCAAACTCCTCATTCGCCTACTATGGACCCTTGTGAACTTCCAGAGACGGTCTTTTATACCTTGAAGATGACAAAACTGAAGAGAAATTTCAAGCTGGTCAGGTTTGGGCTTTGTATTGTGAGTTGGACGGCT
Source organism: Papaver armeniacum (assembly GCA_023531295.1). Classification (NCBI taxonomy): domain Eukaryota; kingdom Viridiplantae; phylum Streptophyta; class Magnoliopsida; order Ranunculales; family Papaveraceae; genus Papaver; species Papaver armeniacum. The sequence goes on from JAJJWW010004051.1 coordinate 40,809, forward strand.
TGCCCAAGTACTATGGTCTGATTAAAAAGGTTGAATCGACCCCGGAGTTCAAAGTGAATATACAATGGCTTGAAGCTTGCACCCCACCAAGAGGTTTGTTGCAGTGGCTTGACAGTAAAATGCCCACATGCTGCGGAGTTTTTCTAGTGGTGATGAAACGGAGTTTGATGACACTGCTTCTTTTCTCATCTTTCAAAAGGAGCCGCACCTGTGAAGAAAAACAACTATGAGATCTATCCAAGGAAAGGGGAGGTGTGGGCAATATACAGGAATTTTAGTTCAGAATGGTCTTCTTCTGACCTCCAAACATGCGAGTATGACATATGCAAAGTTGTAAACGTGGAAGGTACAATGAAGGTGTTGGTTTTGGAAAAGGTTTCTGATTATGACACAATTTTCAAGGGTCAGATGAAAGCGGGCCGTGAATCCATACTTGAAATACCACGGCGTGAATTGCTTAGATTCTCTCATCAAATTCCTGCAATCCAGTTGACTGATGATAAAGTAAGAACCTTGTTGACTGATGAAAAAGTAGGAACCTTGCCTGGATGTTGGGAGTTGGATCCCAAAGCAATGCCTATCTGTTTATTTAATTGCAAGTGAAGAGTCAAGACTGTTAGAGACATGGTGACAAATAGCCCATGTGCTTGCTCCTTTTTTCTTCCTCATCGTATCTGTGATGTTAGCCAACCTTGCCTCTCCATTGAATCGTTCTTCAGTTTGTTTATGGAAACCATAGATGGTGGCTTCAACCATCGATTTTCTTTATGTAGAAACCTGATAGTATCAACCAGAAGAGTGAAGGTTGTTTGGCTGGTTTTACATTTTGATGTACAAGGTCTGTGTTCTTTTGGGTCTGCTGCTCAGGATTACTAGTTGATTTCTTCTTGCAGCAGTATGGGGTTTAGCAATTTATTGTTTTTTTATACGCGGAATGAGGAGAACATCTTCTGTCAGAATGAGGTATCCATCTCATCTGCATCTTCATGTGGCTTTTATTTTATTTGCTCTTCATTTGTTTCACCTCATGTCTTACTGAAGTATTATTAGTTTTAGTAGTATGTAATCAGTATGCTGGTAGCGTATTTTGTTATGCTTTCTTACTTTAGGTGTTACTTCAGCAGATCTATTTCTGCTGGGATTTCCAGTACATGATTACTTTAGGGTCAGTTGTACATGTGAAAACTCTGAAACTTTTCTATGAAATTTTAGAAGTTCTTTGAATTTAACTGGATGTAGTACATGTGAACAATCTTTCCATTTTGGCTTTTCCAAGTCCAATCTCCTAATACATGGATAGGGGTTCCTATTCCAACCAAAGAAGAGCAAACTTGGTGAGTGATTAATTGGGGATCAGAGGTGGTACTTTACAGATTGTGGCCTGACATCAGCCCTGACTTGGTTAGGCCATGGCATTTACCAATTCTGAAATTTGATTAAACTATCTTACTGCAAAAGAACTAATGTTGAGCATTCATACGGAGTCATTGACCCTAATTTTACTTACTCTGCTGTAACTTTCATGTGTTCGCTATTGAAAAGTTGAAAGTATTTGAAGAAGACACCACAAACCCTTTAAGTAGCAAGTTTGAAGAAGACACTTTCATGATTTGTTGATTATGTGCTATAGTTATTCTTGGAAAATTTTTGGTTTTTGTATTTGGTAGAGGCACTAATATTGAAACTGTGTGTTTTCTTGGATAAAATTGTTGATTTTTTGTGTTCCTTTTAATGACTTCAATGAACCTGGAACATTTGCACCAACCGGCTTATTCTTGGTGGAGCAAACATATCCTGGACTTTTTTCTAACATCAGTTTCAGATTTTTATCCATCACTTGTATGCTCCCCCAAAGCCAACAAGCTTAGTTTGTTACCTATACTGGATGACAACAAGTATCTCATCTAAAATAGAAGCTCTGATCATAAACGAGTTTTTTTTTTTTTTTTTTTTTGAAGCATTATAAACGAGTTAAGTGATAATAATGCTTTGTCAGTTACCTATACCATGCGATCCATCCACTGCTGCGAATCCTTGTGCAGTTGATTCTAGCACATGCCTTCGCAGAGGATTTTTCTGCCAATTGAATATTACTGCTGGTGGGTTGATATCAACAATCACAAAATCGTTCAGGTTCTTTATGGCGTGACTTATTCCATCTATTCTTTTTTCATTACTCATGTTTTCAAACCTTTTTTCTTGTTATAGTTTTCTTTGCTATTATTTGTAAACTTTCTAGAAAAATCGCTTGTGACCTACTAGTCTAAGCCAGAAACTTTCTAGAAAAACCACCACCACCACCATTATTATCATCTCCGTCGTAGCCACCATCGCCCTCGCCGTTGTAGACCTGTGGAAGGACAACAAACAGGTACGGCCGATACAAATGAAAACATGGATGACTTGAGCAATTTTTTTGGAAACCCGACCCTGAGAGGACACAGTACTATATATGGGGATAACGATGTTGATACGTATCCCATTCAACAATCTCAGTCCATAATACCACTACTCCTACAACCAACAGAATCACCACAAATGCTACCCATTGTACCACCACCACCAACGGCCCCCACGACGGATAGAATACGCGAGCAGGTAGAGAAGCAAGTAATCCAATTGGCGAGATCAAAGTCAGTTGGTGCAGAAAAAGACTTGGAATTTGATAAAGAAAATTTAGGTGATTTCTTGTTTCGTCATATATTTGGTGAACCTTCAGTGGGTCCATTACCTTCGCCGCCTTTACCTGCGCCTTCAGCCCCCACCTTCTTATCAACGGGGGAAGAACTGAAGAAAATTCATCCTAGCATTCTTCTACTCACACAAGGCTGGCTAACGTCTCCGCCACCAGCACCTCCATCATGGCGCCGTTTCACTTTCTATCATTGCCTCGAGCAAAGAGATTCATGGACTACTATTGTAAACCAATACGCCGATTGATTTTGTAATCCATTTGTTACGAATCCAACATGACTACAACTACTCTACCCCAATTGATTTAAAAATAAAAATAAAAAATCTAATGGCATTTGTAGGCTATATGTTGCGAAAGACTAGCTAGGCGAACAAATCTCCCTGGGCGCCTAGATAATAAAATGCCCTAGGCGCAAAAATGTGAACAATTTTTTTTCTTTTTTTCTGGGCGCCTAGGTTCGCCTCGCCTAACACAATTGAGGTACAAACAAAGCCCCAACAGAAGCTATTAAGTTGGGCGGATGAGTTACAGCTGAACAAAGTGGAAGTGGAACGAGACTGTCTCTCCGCCTCCGGCAATAACATAGAAAGAGGGTAACCAGGAAGCTGATATATGCTCTGTCCCGCCATGATGAAAATTCATATTTTACATGGACCATATCAAACTGTGCACCTTCATCCGTACTTGTATGAGCCTAAGGCTGTTCGTTTTTTTTTATTAGATTGTCCGAACAAAAAAAACAAAAGAAACTGTTGTCGTCCCATGGATAAGCAATAGCATCCATGGAAATATGATTAACACAGGATGTTATAGGCTAGCTAGCAAATGGTCCACATTACATTGTTTAGGCATAAACAAATCTAAAAACAAAATAAAAATGATGGCATATCTCGAGAAGTTCACACTCCAAACTGACCAACGAAATTAATATCAAGGAAGAAAATTGCAAATCAATAATGTGATTGTGAAGAATTGATACGATTAGCCAAAAAAATAAAATAAAAAATTAACTCATTACTGTCGGTTCTGAACCAAGTTGCATATCACTGAAAAGAATTAGAGGAAAAAAAAAAAAAAAAAAAGACCATTTCCTTGAATTTATTCGGTTGGAACAATTTATATACATACTAGGCCTTAACCTTAGCCGTAACGGCACGGGCCTTGACGTTGGGCAATCGATTTGCAAGACCATATACTTTCCTTGCAAAGTCGCTCATACAATCACTAGAAAATTAGGTCAAAAGAAAACAAAGAGCCAACACATACCTATACCATATCATCCAACTTCATTGTGTCATAGCCTAAACTCAATCGCACCATTGCTAAAAACATGATGGCATATCTCAAGAAACAATAGGTATAACCATTGATCCCAAAAAAAATTAGAAATGAGGGCCTTTTTCACCGGCTTCTAATATTCTAGGAGCAATAACGGCCAAAGAATATATATATATATATACATGTTTTAATCAGAACGTTCGTCTAATTTGGAGGGACCAAATGCAATGAATCGAACTTCGTTATGGCAACGTAGCTAAACCTCAGTCCTTCTGCCACGTAGATTTGCTCAAATTTCATCTTCTCGGTAAACAACTAAGGTTTTTATTCTCTTCAACCAATTCCAAAAAATATATATTACAGATATATATATAATATTTTATTTTTTTGCGAATATTATAAATACAGTGTGTTGTGTTTTCGAAATCATATTGTCGTTGCTATTCTATTCCTGATCTTCAATCCTCGCGAAGATATTTCCAACCCATACTTCTGTATATGAACCCTTACATTTATCATCGATAGTATCAAGTTAAAGCTGTTTGAAGAGACAATTTGGACTTGATCTTAATCGATGATAATCGAAGATATCATGGTGATGCACGACCACACCAAATTGGTTTGATGTTTGTCACAATGTATGCCATTATCCGCTAGTGAAATATGAACATCACCCGCTAGTGAAATATGAACCTATTTACCAAAGATAGAAAGGAAACAAAAAACCCTGCTTGTATCATAAAAAAATCCCAAGAATTATTTAAAGAAAGACCTTAGCGATATTTATTCAGAATTTATTTATTTCTCGTGTAAGTTGTCTGCAAGAAAAAATACATATAACACTTTTGCCTCCTATGTCTGTGTTCTGTATATAAACACTTACGTTAACGTTATCATCGATGGTATCAAGTCCAAACCTGTTTGAAGAGAAAGTTTGGACTTGATCCTAATTGACGATAATCGAAGATATCATAGTGATCCACAACCACACCAAATTGGTTTGATGTTTGTAACAACGTATTCCATCATTCGTCAGTGAAATATGAACCTAATAACTCAAAAAAAGAAAGAAACAATAAATCATGCTTGTATCATCGTAATTTCCCCAAAAAAGAAAAACATTAGCCACATTGATTCAATAATATTATTTTTCGTTATAAAGTTATTTAGATAATTCCCAATACCTCATGCCTTGAGAACACTCTTTGTTATTCCCAGATTTGGTCCAAGAGATTTGATAGTCAATTCTGCTTAACATTCAACGTTTATATAGTTAGCAAATTGTAAAGCAGTTTTAATTGTCATTACGCTAGAATATCAGTTACACCTCCGTGATTATTGTCCCCATATCCGGTTTAATATACCTGCGACATATATTTTTTATTATTAATACTGTAAATGTATTTATAGGTTTTATGAGTCTCCCAATATATTCCCGCCAAATGCAATAAATACCAACACAATCAAGGAATATGTATTTCCACGAAATTATGGGAAATATATTCTCGGTATTTTTCTACACATGAAAATATATTTGTAAAAAATTTAGTATTGAAATATATTTTTAGTTATGGAAATATATTTCCCGATTCGCAAAAATTGGTAAGACCATTCTCCACCTTTCCAAGTCGCTCATACAATCTGTTCATCTTTTAAAATATTTTGTCCTCAAAACTTATGGCCACACCTGACAATAAGTGTCCTTGGTCAGTTCCATAATCGTTACCCTATTTGGCATAACCATTGCATGGCTTTTTATGGTTGAGCAGTATGGGGATCACCGCATGTATGTATTTTTTGAGAGAAAGAAAGAACAGACTCTTTGCGTACCAATCCTATTTCGCAAGGCATTAAATCGATTCTAAACGGAAAAATGGTAAACGAAAGAGATATAATCTTAACTGCGTGACACTGTTTTATTTAGGTTCATTGGTTATAATGAGCTAATGCTCTGCATAAACATGGAAGTTTAAATATTTTTAGGAAATATTTTGTCAAGAGCTCCCTTCTCATTGAAATCAACTAATCGATATCGTTTATAGAAGTCTCCCCATGCTCCACTTTCATAGCACTTCCCCATTACATCTTTCAAACATTTCATTCCAGCCGACTTATCCGTTATTTTCATGTTGCCGATCCTCCAAATAAGTGGAGAATAAGATTTTTTGGCATCCAAATAGTATTTTTTGACATCAAACGTATGATTCAAACTCTCCAATGTACCATGCTGTTCCTGCAATTTTTATAACACTCATTAAATGGAAATGTTTGAAAAGTGTTTAAAACTGTGTACCCATTATGTTTTAGAGGGTGTAGTATATATGAGAACCTCTTCCATTAAATCCTCAACAATATATTGTGCCCATCAATTCCACGAATGCTTTTGTAACATTAAAATTCTTAGCACTCTTCTAGCTGCACCTGGAATACAATCTGGCGATGCAGGACTCCGTAAATAACCATGAACACATGTTGAATTCCCTTCTCCTGGTTCACATTAATATGTTTTAAGTAGCACCCTTACCATTTAAGCCAAAATTTGTCATTTTGTATGCTGAATATCTAAAAAAATCAAAATAAATTATGCAAACACGGTATTTTGGATTGTGGTTTTCTAAGATAGTATTTTTCAAGATAGGCCTCTTCCCTTCCTCATGGCGTGCAAGTGATTTAGAAACAAAAATGTTTGAAACTTTTCATGAAGCTCTATTTTAATGATCGAATTTATTTTGCCCTACCAACTTTACATCATTGTGTTACTGTAGGTTTATGTTGCCTCTTTACTTTCTCCATTTATCTACGCTAGTACGCTCGACAGTAAAGTTTATGTGATTTTACAATCGAATTACTTATAGCTCTTTCACCGCATCAAGTAATTTGCCTTATGTCCCAAAGAATTCTCTCTCATCGCATTTTCTTTCGCTTGGAATATCGCCTGATTCCGCCCATCAAGAACCATCATTGTTAAACTCAATATGTCCAAGTGTTAATTAGTAAAACAATTCCTTTATGTCTATATTATGTAATGTTCCATTTTTTTAATAAACAGACCGTACAAAAGTAAAAGAACGTAAATATTACATTGAGATTAATCTAATGTATTTGAAGCACTATGGACACCGCCTCCCGTTTCTAGTTTCCTCATATTCCTTGTTGCATTCAGATGAGATACATGCAAGATCAATCATACAAGGGCGAGTTATTTGCGCCAAAGATAGTCAATGTTTCTCCTTCCGTAATAACATCATGTTAAATTTTTGGAGTCGTCTAATAGATTAATAGATTAGTTCATACCTCAATCTCAGTATTCATTGTCTTCTCACATAGCATATCTATTGACATCTTGTGTTTTCGTTCAAATGTTGAATGGATTGCCTGATCCTTTTAGATGGTAGTCACGTTGATGTTGTTGTTCGATTCATTTGAGCTTGTCCATGCAAATGAGACAGGAGGTTCCATATTGAGTGATTTTGTTTGGTTACACTTGGAAGATTAAGATTAAGTAAAAATATCCTCAAATGTAATTTTTTTGGACCAAACGTTATACCTAGTAGTTGTGCTCTTCCTGGTGATTGTTTCTTGTGATAGAGCATGATGAATTTTGCTGTGCTGCAGTTTATATGTGCTGCCATGTTGAAAATTTTAAATATGTGGTAAACTTATCCGTCGCATGTGGTATCTCAACCTTTCCACCCTTTTAAAATACACCTTTTAACATTAATATGGATAATGGAAATTCACTCGTGAGCCATGATGTGTCCGCATGTTTAGTTTCAAAATCCAAATGGTCATATAAATATCAATTATGATTATAAGGTGTGGAAGTTACATAAGCGTGGTGGAGTAGGCAAGGCACTCGAAATAGAAAGCAGTACATTAAATTAGATAATTACCTTACATTTCAACCAATTTGAGGTATTTTTGTCAATGTAAGTGTGTTTCAATTTTCGATTAACATGATTAATATCCAATCAGTATGAGGATCATAATAAGTAAAAAAAAAAATTATGTCAATTTTTATCCTTGTCGTTTTTTAGTAGATCCATTACTCAATCATCGTTGAATTTTTCTCGGGTTGTTTTTAAGGAAAATTGCGGTCAGTACAATTTATTATTTACTTAATGAAAGTATTTATTAAGATAATCATAAAATTTTTATAAGGAATTATTAATAAAATATTTAATGATGAAAGTATATTTTATCAAGATTTTATATTGAAAGATTAATAAAATATTTAATGGAAGATAATTATAAGATATTTATGATGTAAGAAGATATTTATAATCAAAGATTAATAAAATATTTAATGAAAGTTTATTTATGAAGATAGTATAAGATATTTATGATGTAAAATTAATAAAATATTTATTATGAGAAATTAATGATACAATAATGATGTAAACAACCATAGCCATAGATTTCGCTTTTCTAAAACTCAATCCTCACCGTCCTTTACCTAAGCTAAGTTGTCCATGCTTTCTAAAACTGAATATAAAAATTATTCTCGTGCCATTATCGTATCATGTTTGATGATACAATAATGATGTAAACAACCAGCCACTACTTCTTCCACAACTAACCACTAATTTCTATTGATATAATTTTTATTAAAATTATTTATTAATATCAAAAATACACATTTATTAGATTAATTAAGAGGAAATTTAATAATGAAAATTTAATAATTAATTATGAGAGATTAATGAGACACTAATTAATAAAACACTCATAATCATTAATTTCAATTAGAGCAAACCACAACCATGGATTTAGCTTTCCCAAGAATGCATCCTGACCGCTCTTTATCTAGGCTAAGTTGTCCATGCTATGCTTTATAAGGGTGTTTGAGGGTGAAAACAATTTCTGCTGATTTTGGTAATTTTGGGTGTGTGGGTGAGAAACGAGTTTAAACCCTAAACAATGTACTGCAAGGGAGTACTTTAGATTCGAGAGATCAATCTGTACAAATCCGGCCTAAACCAAGAAATGGACGTTCCAGACTTGCTTCGGTCACAAAGTGAAGGAGAATGGGTTGGTTTTGGGGAGGGAAGTGAAGAAAGTGTTGAGACCAGAATGATTGATTCTGGAAGAGTAGTTTTTTCACGACTTGTATCAGAAAATGGGAAGCTAACATATGGAAAGCTAGCAAATATTTTCTGAGTGTTGTATGCCCCTGACTGAACTTGTTTTCAGTGTAAATAGGTAAGACCTATTTATACAAGTCGAAGTGAAACGTACTCTGGTCTCATTAAGAAATGGAAAACGGGTGAGTAAATGGGAGGAGGTGATGACCGTTCACGCCTGGAATTGATGTTCCATTAAAAGAGAGCGTTTCACCATTACTTCCCGTATTCACTAACCACTCCATCCTTATTGCACTTTTTTATAACGAGCGTAGTGTACGCCGCACACTGTAAACCGCCAAACCAATACCCAAAGAGGACCCCCCAGTTTGTGACATGTGTTTGATGTCTCGAGTGTTTTCGAGGAAAACATGTTGTTGTTGTTCGACAAGTTGAGCTTGGGCTTGCCGGCTCGGTGGTGACCTTCGACGTTCGAGATTTTGCATCTTGGTAGGAAGGGTAGCCGTCGATTATCGCAACCCTTTGCTTAGTAGCCAGTGGCATGAAAGCGTGATCAGTATGGCTTTAATATGGCCTAGTTTAGGCGCGGCCAAAAGTTAGGTTTTTGGCTTCGTTTAGGCGCGACCAAACTAGGGCCAAAGGTTGCCATGCGTTGGCTGGTAACCTTGGACGACTAAGATCATGCGCCTTAGATGAAAGAGTGGCCGTTGATTGTTACAGGCCTTTGTTTGGTAGTCGCATATGGAAGGCCGGCATGGTGTGGCAAGGTGGTTGGCATGCCACGACATGCCTTGGCGTGGCCAAAGCTAGGGTTTTGGGGGCCAAAGGTTCCCATGCGTTGTTTGGCAAACCTGGACGGCTAAGATTTGCATCTAAGATGGAAGGGGGATCGTTGATCGTCGCACGCCTTCGTTTTGGTAGCCGCATAGGGAAGGCCAACATGGCATGGGGCCAAGGCAAATAGCGCATACGGTCTTGGCATGGTGGGGACAAGGCAAGGTGGCGCGGATGGCTTGGCATGGTGGGGCCAAGGCAAGGTGGCGGGGATGGCTTGGCATGGTGGGGCCAAGGCCATGGCGCGGACGTTTGGAAAGGTGGGGCCAAGTGTTTGGGCATGACCAAACTAGGGTTTGGTGTTGGGCCAAAGGTTACCATGCTTGTTTGGTGACGGCCTTGGACGGCTAGGATTTGCTCTTGGGATGAAAAGATGGCCATTGATGGCCGCATGCATTCGTTTTAGCAGCCGTGAATGGAAGGCCGACATGGTATGGATTAGGCGCGGCAAGGTGATTGGCGCGTCATGCATTGGCGTGGTTTGGGCGTGACCAAATTTAGGATTTGGCGTGGGGCCAAAGGTTGCCATGCGTTGTTTGGTGACCATGGACGGCTAGGATTTGTTCCTAAGATTGAAAGATGGTCGTTGATTGCTGTAGGCCTTTGTTTTAGCAGCCATGGAGGGAAGGCCAGCATGGTATGGGGCCAAGGCCATGGTGCGGAAGTTTGGCACAACGGGACCAAGGGCTTGGCATGGTGAGGCCAAGGCAAGGTGCGGTTAGCTTGGCATGGTGGGGCCAAGAGTTTGGCATGCCATTGGCGTACGGTGCGGCTAGCATGGTTAGCATGCCTTGGCGCGGTAAATGTGGCTGGCATGGTTGGCATGCCTTGGCACGAAGAATGTGGCTGGTTAGGTATGCGGAAACAGCCCGACAGTAAAATTCAGGAGGAATGTTACGGGCCCGAGGTGACATAGTCGTGCCAATCATCTATTCCCGTTCGTGGAGCAAGAAGGAATCTTCATTCTTTTCAAGCTCGTCCGGATCCGTGCTTTCGTCTGCAGTATCTCTCCAGTGGATTCCAAAATTTACCAAACTCCGCTGCATTCTTGGGACAGATGGATGAAATATATATTCGACAACGATCATATCAACGATCATTCTTGGGACAGATGGTGAAGAAGAAGGGGAATCTAATGAAGATGAAGAAGTTGAAGGATCTGGTGAAGATAATGAAGAAGAAAGATCAAATGAGAAATAATTTTATTTTTCTTTTTCTTCCTTTGTAATATTTGTACAATCATTTTTTCAACCTCCCGTCTTTGGGTTTATTCTTTTGTTGCGAATTTCTTGAGTCTTTGAATGTAATTTCTTTCTTTCTTGTTTCTTCCTGCACATAAAGAGCGATTCTTTTTGCAATATGGGTAATCAAAATATGCATAAATGTCATATGAAGACAAATAACATGCGAATTTCTTGTTCATTCCCATACTTGCCTCTGTTATTTGTATTCGAATGGGAGATTAAGCATAACTTCGCAGATATTTTCTGCCGAAATTTATCTTTGCGACAAGATCGCAGAACGTTCTTACATTTGCATGTAATGACCCATTGATCTTGCCTTATCATTTCTCTTGTGTGGTCTTATTTTGCCTTCCTAATTAAAGGTCTTATTTTGCCACCTCTCATTTTTTGCGACAAAATCGCAGGACGTCTTTACACTTTCATGTAATGACCCATTGATCTTGTCTTATCACTTCTTTAACCAAGGCCGTATGATCAGCTTGAAGGCTAATGTTAACACCTAAGTTATTTCTGGCATCATAAAGAAGAAATCTGTCAGAAATCATATCTTTAACCAAGGCCGTATGATCATCTTGAAGGATAATAAAGAAGAATAATAAACAACCTTATCCGTCGAGAAATCATATCTTTAACCAAGGCCGTATGATCACCAAGGCTAATGTTAACACCTAAGTTATTTCGGCATCATCTAGAACCTTCGCAGCCCAAGCAAATTCATCATCATTGTTTATAAGAAGAATGGAACGGATTTGATTCTCTCTTTCGCTAAGAATAGTATTTTGACGGATGGATTCATCCCGTTCAATTTGAACTTCAAGAAGAGTCTTTTGGAATTTCGCTAATGCTTGAGCACCTTGACTAGCAATGCGATCTTTATCATCTATGAGATCACTAATTTTCTTCCTTAAAGTACTAATTTTCTCCTTAGAACTAAGATACAGACGTTCAGTTGGTTGGCTAAACTTAAGCTAGATCTATGATCAAGTTCTAAGAGGAGAAATATGGATTGAAGTTCATTTATAGGAAGAGATTTAATCTTATTATTTGAAAAACTATCCAAAGAATTGTTGAGATGAGCAAGAAGAGCATCATCATCCATAGGTTCAGGGAATGAATGAAGAAGAATGGCTTCCTCAGAAAGATTATAAACGTCTGCGAAAATGATAAGTTAGATGAAGGAAGATAACAAGAAAATAAAACAAAGGAAAAGAGAAAAAGTTTTATACCATAAAGCCGTTGGTTGAGCTTTGAAGGCTAGAAATCTTATTCTTCTGAGTGGCAGAGTCAGCTTCTAATTGCTTGTTCTTCTCGCGAAGAATGGCAACTTCCGATTCCAATTCTTCATTTCTCTTATAAGAGCAAGATATCTTCAACTCCCAATTCTTCGTTTTTCTTGCGAAATTGAAGATTCTTCTTTTCAAGAATACTGCGCCTCTTTTCAAGATCTGAGGCAACAACAAAGGAAGCTCTTTCGGACTACCAAAGAAAACAAAGAAATTAAAAAGGTATAATTTAAAATCAAAATTATTAAAAAAAAAAAAAAAAAAAAGAATGAAAACATACCAAGACACTAAGTGAATTCAAAAATCTTGGAGTCACTGATCTGGAGACCCCATGAAGAGAACTATCACTCTTAAGCAAAGTAGAATCGCAAATACTTGCGAGAGCCTTGCATGTATTAGAAAGGCGATCGTCACCCTTCCCTTGCATAGAATCAGAAAAGATGCTAGACAGCTGTGCCATAGAAGATCCAGCTGGAGAATTTGAAGAAGGGATATCCACGTCATCATATTCCTCATCACCAGAATTTTCACTTGACTGAGGATTCGAAGGAGAGGGGAGGTGAAGTTTTCGCTTCTTGAGAGGCGGAGCAACAGATTTCTCCTTGCGAAGAGGATTTTTACCTCTACCTTTGGCTTTCGCAGCCTCAGGGTTTTCTTCTTCTCCAACAACTTCAACACCAACCTTCGCACACAAATGAAGATAAGAAATAGAGGCAACAATATTGTTAATATATATATATATATATAAAGAATATATATATATAAAGTGTTTCTTACTTCATACATGACGGAGCGAAGAGCAGCTAAAGTGCTAACCTTCCCGGTCCGATTGTAGCTCAATCTTAACTTTTCAATCTAAAAATTTTCACGAGAATCAAAGGATAAGAAAATAAGCAACCAATGAAAGATTACGAAGTACGCGAAATTGGAAGACGTACCTCTTTATTCTTCTCAGGCCAATTGAATACCCAGGGTCGATAAGTAGCGAAGTTCGCAAGAAGTACATTCGAGCCTGCGATATAAGGCCCCTTTAACACCAATGGAAAAACACGCCATCTATCGTCTTTAGAGTGACGCGTGATGTTTTTTTTACTAGAATGCCAATCAATGTCTTGCATAAGGAGTTTATCGTCAGCAACATTATCCTTTATCTTTAGAGGGACACCCCAGCAAGTACTATCCTTCCTCATAGGAATGAATTCATAATTTTCGTAGAAACTCTCGACTGTGTATCTTTCAGCGAGTATCGCCAATTCCTTAAATTGTGGGTCCCTAACTTCTGTTGGGTAAAGAGACCCTTTACCAGCGCCACGATTGGCGAATTCAAGTATTAAACGGATGCAATCCCCGCTTAATTGATAGACGGCTCGCGAGAAGTTCGCATGAGCAAGAATTCCATAGAATAATGGAAGGTTAGGGTTATAAAGAGGAATGGGAAGACCGGCGAGAATCTGACCAAGCGAAATTATGATTTCATGATCATCACAATGATGATCAGTAAAAAACTTGGCAGAAAGAATGGATTTAGATTCCTGATCGGGAATGGTGGTTAAAGTAAAACCTTTTCCTTGAAGATCTTTTTGAATTTCTTCAAAAGAAGCTTCGTATTTGCGACCAGTGGGAGACATTTTCAGTATGGGAATGAATGAAGAACTGATGATCAAAATAAATAGGAAGAAGAAGATTTACAGTAGCAGAAACGAAAATTACGGAGGTGAATTGAAGAAAAATTGCAGAGAGAAAGTAAAAAAGAAGAAGAGGAGAGTGAGAAAACTATATATAGAGAAGAATTCTCGAGAAGATAAACGCATTTAATGCGAGAAGGGACGTGAATGGTTGAGAAATAACGGTTGAAAGAGACGTGTCAAGAAATGGGTGGAAGAAGAGACACGTGTAATAAATTCTGCGTAATAGTACGGAATCATACAAATACAGAAAAATATGAAGAAATGCACAGCTGCGGCATTTTGAAAAGACTAGTTATCATGACGTTTTCTTCTTCGCAGAGAAGACATGAGAAGAGGCAAGATGTAGGATCAGAATATCGCAACACCAAGATTCTCGCGAAATCCATAAACGACACACTGCGAAGATATCGCGGGTTGGAAGTAAAAACGACGTAATGGATGACGACAGCTAAAACACGAGAAAGATGTGACAGTGTAGCGAGATTGAGGAGTGTCGCGAGATTTGACATTTGTACATTTGCGATACTTCGCAAGGCATACCCGAAAATAAAGGACAGCTTAGCTGTCATCCGCTATGTAATGTCCTATATAAAGAGCGGAATAGGCTTAAGGAAGGGGGGATCTTTTTTGAGTGTTGAGCAAGTCATTAAGAGAGAGAAAGTTTAGAGTGATTGTAATTCTTTGGTTTATCTCCTGTTCATCTGGTAACATTTCTAGAGTTTGATCAATAAAAACTTATAATTGTTCATCTTAAAAATGATTTAATTGTATGGAATCTTGTGAGGGGTGTAGTGTGGGATTTCCTGCAACTACATTCCGAGAGATTTCGATCGTTATTTTTGGACAGAGCATTTCCAGGAATTATGAAAACCGAATCTGTGCTTTTATGAATATCTTGAGAATATTTTCGGTGTTGGAAATTCCTTGGTGTCCAAACTTCCTTGTCTATAAATACACGAAGTTTTCCATTCTAGCAAACTAATCCTTCGTAACAACAGATTTACTATTTTGTTGTTGTTACTGGTGTAGCCGCATATTCGGAGAGGAGAGTAACCTAATTAGGCGAAATCTCTTACGGCCGCTCAATTTAATATCTTCTTTGGGATTGAGAAGCTCTAGCGCGACCCGTTGGTGGGAAACTAGATAATTGCGGTTTATCTTTGTTTTCAATTGATTTGATTGACTAACGGTGGTTGAAATCTGATTGCACCTAGTTTGTTTATTCTTGAGAATCTTCTCTTCTGATATAAGATTCACTCAAACTAGTTCATAGTTTCGATAGGGATCTTTAGACTCTTTGTTAGTTCTAAAGACGATCTTGTGATAATCCATTGTTAACAGACTCCGTTCTGTGCGTGATTGATCACAAGAGATTCAAGTGATTGTATGCTGGTTTTTATTGAAGATTTAAGAAGATTTGAAGAAAAAGAAGATATTGAAGATCTGACTTGGGTTTTATAATCTTTGGTGTGCACAATACTTGTTTCGGGAAAAAGAGGATCCAATTAATAATCGGTTTATCCTTGTGGTAGATTGGATTGATTAATTGAGTAGATCGGCATCAATATGTTTCCTTGTGATTAAAGGTATTGATTGGCTTAATCTTAAACGGTTACCTTTGGGTGATTGAACATAAGATAGATATAAGGACCCGACGAAGGAGTTTATGTTAAGATAAACAGAAGAGCCTTTGTCCGACTCATATCACTTGGTTGAATAGAGTTGATTCCAAACAGATTTGTTGTTCCTTTACTGTTTGGAATACGAAACAAAGGAATTGTTCCAAGTACGTGACTTATTCACAAGTCGGAGGCGTGGGAATACAGACGGAACTAAGTGAACTATAGGGTTAGTTACTTGGTCTCAACTATACGAAGTTAGGTGTAATTTTGTGTAGCGGCTTAATCCTGAGAGTATTCAATTCTGGACAAGGTCCCGGGGTTTTCTGCATTTGCGGTTTCCTCGTTAACAAAATATTGCTGTGTCATTTACTTTTATTTTCCGCATTATAATTGTTTTATTATAATTAAGGTAAATCACACAAACGTTAATTCCTATTTACTTGATAATCAATCCTATTGTGTTTGGTTAAGTCTGAACCTTTGTATCAAGTAAACAGACTTCGTTGTTGTATTGTCTCGATCTCGTATCCATAGACGATCACACAAAGTGTGAACCGATTAGTTATATTGTCTCGACTCAGTCCATAGACAATCACTTTCGGAGAAAGGACTTATAGGTAGGAAAAGTTTTAGCTTGAGGTATATTTGGGTACCCTCGCCTTTTCAATTGGTATCAGAGCAGGAAAACACGAAAAGATCTAATAATCTGTGTTTGGTGCGATCCAACCTATAAGAATGAACTCGAGTTCTCATGAATCGACTTCAATTAACGTGCCGCCAAGATTTAACGGAACAAACTATCTATGGTGGAAATCTTCTATGAGATCTTTTCTTCAATCACGAGACTTTAATACTTGGGTATTAGTCGTCGATGGTTATACTCTACCAAAGAGAGAAAATTCAGAAACTGAGTTTAAACGCTTAGCAGAGTTTTCTAACAAAGAAAAGGCACTTGCAAAGCAGAATTCAGATGGTTTGAATGCTATTATTCATGCTGTAATTCGTGACCTACAACATCATGTGTCAACATGTCAAACTTCGAAAGAAGCTTGGGATAATCTTCAGATCGTATTCGAAGGAAATTCTTCAGAGAAAGAAGCTAGAATTCAAACCCTCATTTCCAAGTGGGAAAACCTTCGAATGGATGACAACGAAACTTTTGAGGAGTTTCACATTAAACTCTCTGAGATAATTAATGCCTCTTTCTCGTTAGGAAAGACTATTTCTGAAAAGGATATGGTATGCAAGATTCTCAGATCGTTGCCATCTAGATATGATTCTAAGAAGCATGCAATCATAGAAGCAAATGATCTTTCAACTCTCACACGAAGCACACTCGTTGGTAAGTTAAAGATCTTTGATCATGAATCACAGTCTATTCAAAGTAAAGGAATCACTTTTAAAGCAAAAGTTCCAAAAACTTCAATGAAAAGGAATAGACAGCTGGATGATTCAAATGAACAGATTGCAGGAAATTATGATGATGATATTGAACAATCCTTGTCATTAATTACTAAACAGTTTTGAGATCTCTTAAAGAAAAGAAACAAGAGATTCATTAAGGATACTTATCGATCTTCTCGACCGCATGATCGAGTTCCTGTCAAAAAGGATCAGGAAGAAGATGATGAATATCATCCGCAGTGCTTCAAGTGTAAAGGGTTTGGTCATATTGCTAAAGACTGTCCCAATCTTAAGAAATACACTGGGAGCAAGGCATTGGCTGTAACTCTAGATGAGTCCTCTGATTCATATATTCTGAAGAAGAGGAAACAACTGTTGTTGCATTAGTTGTCAATCTTATTCCTTCCCCCACAATAGTGATTTACCCATTTTAAGAATGGACATGTCTTCCGAGGTTATTAAATCATCTAATGGTGAAGGGATAAATAAGACAAGATGCAAAAACTATCTTAAAAACATAATTGCTAAAAGTTGCGTTTGCAATTTCAGTCTATCTCGAGGTACTTCGTTGGTTGGAGGTAATAGAAAGAGATCTTTTCATACTACACTAGATCAAGAAAACTCTGGTTGTTCAAAATTCCATAATGAGAGAAAATCTCATACTAATGCCACTTGATCGGTATTAGAATTCTTTCCTCATCTTGTGTTCCAAATTTTGAGTGAGGAAGAAGAAAAAAATCAAGGCACTTTTGTGTAGATTATGGAAATAATATCTAATATTTGATATATTCGTATTTTTAGGAATTTTATATTTTCGGAAGTATGAAAAATATAAAGATTCTTCTCCTTTTTGATCATTCCTTGTCCGAACTATGGGTATGGATCAAATGGTTTCTCTGGAGAAGATGCAAGATCAGAAAGATCATCTTAAATCTAAGTCCGGATTATCTCTTGACATTAAGGATAAAATCAGAAAGGGAGATTGGCTTAGCAAGAAGGAAAGAGAGAATACTCTGAAGAAAGATCAGTGTATTGAGGCATTGACACACTTTTGTGTTCAATCGAAGACAGAATTACATGCTCTTGCAGAATCCTTAACGAAAATTTCTCATCTGCAAGAGATTATGGTCAAGCAACAAGGCTTTCTACTTGAAGAAATTCAAAAAGTCGAAAAGTAGTAATGCACCTTCATTCGATTCGACATGAAGGACTAGGTTGCAAGGACAAATAAACATCAATTTTTTGATTTCTTTCATTGATTGTATTGGTCTATTATGAATAAAACTATTATGAATAAAATAATTTGATTGGTAATTTTTCTTGTGATAGTTTTTGGTTTACATGGACCGTGCTTAATTGCTTTTACCTTATTGCTATGTATGTTTATGGGATGTTTGATTTCGGTTTTACTACCTTAATATTCGATCTCATATATTGTGAACCCTCATGGTTTGGGTGACTTTTTTATTTAGCGGGATTAAGTTCTAGCCCTTGTAGGCAGGCTTTATCAAAGGATTATGAGGGGTTCTGATAGAAACAATATGTGAAAAAGTCACAATATGTTGAATCGGTTTTGGTTTAGCATAAAAGCATATGTGTTTCGATGGTTTTCAACTTTTGCTTGATATTGTTAAAGCCGGTTTTCAACCTTTCTCTGGTAAAGGTTGAGGTGTGTTGTTATTCTTTTGTTCACGCATAAGGATGATAACGTGGTGATATTTCGATATCAATTCTCCCCGGACGAAGATGCAATCATATTGAAGAAGTGGATGCGAAATTTGAGGTAACAATCTTGTTAGTTAATTGTTTTCCTGTTTAAGAAAATCTTGAGTTTATATTATATATATTTGTTGCTTTTGCTTAACAAAATTTCATTTCAATTGATATTTATTCCATGATGTGTGTGGATGTGTGTTTCAATTGGTTCCGGTTAAGAAAAACTATTGTTATCTTGCTTTATTGTGTGGTATCAATTGTTTAGGCTCACAAAATTTCGGTACAATTGATGTGTGTGTGTGATTCAATTGGTACCGGTTAAGAAAAACTATTGTTATCTTGCTTTTGTATGGTATCAATCGTTTAGGCTTACAAAATTACGGTGCAATTCCGGGGCTTATAATGTCTATGTTGTTTCAATTTGCTTCCGGTTGAGATGAATAATTATGCAAGTTGATTTATTTTGGTTTGTATGAATTATTTATGGCTTAATGAAATAATATATGTACGGGATGAGTTGTTTAGTCCAATTCGATTCCGGATAAGAAACTAAGTTAATTATGATCTTAGTTAGACTTATCGAAGTGAGGTTTCGGTTATTCAAGTCTAATCGAATGCCTAAACAAGAAATGATAGTTAACTAACCTAGTACTTGTCTTGTTTAAAATTGAAAGATCTAAGTTTATGGATAATTAGAACCTGATGAGAAAAATAAAGTTTATCTTTATTTTGGTCTTATCGAATTAAGCGGTTGTTTTTGAACAATCGGTTTAGCAAAGGGACTAACATGCCTAGTTGTTTTTGGTTTGCTAAACTAAATTGGAAAAATTGTTTCGGACAATTGTTTCCTTGGTAACATATCAAAATAAGACTACTTGTAGTTTCGCTTTTGATATTGGTTTTCAGAACATGATGTGTGGAACCCTCATGCCTAACTCTATAGGTTTGCAAGTCTATTCTGAGATTTGTAAGATTCTTTTCGTGTTTTCCTTTATTTTTTCGTTTCTTTGTCATTTTTGTGACAAAAAGGGGGCGAAATATATGGAGTAAACAGGTGATGCTGGCATTGATATTTATATTGATTGGCATCGCTAGGGAAAAGAACATTGGTACTTGAATGTTTTTATCTAACGAAAGAGTGAAAGCACGGACTAAGGGGGAGTAACATGTCATATGTTTGGTATAACAAAGATGTGCGGATTGAATATCTACCTATATTATTTAGGGAGAGTAATAGCTTTGTTATTATAATGTCAACAACGACATTTTCAAGGATTGAATGTAAGCAGTTTCACTGTGTTGTTGAATCGGGAATCAAGCGGATTGTAATGAATTATTGTAATTTGTTTATCCATAGGATGTAAGAGTTTTGTCACTAAAATTGACAAAGGTGGAGATTGTTAGAGCATGGCTCGATTGAACCCACCAAGCGTTGGTATGTCAAGTTAGGTTGTCATATTTTAGTGAATCAAAACTCATGTTAAGAGTCGCTTGATTATGTACTAGAGTTAAACTTCGTATATGTTAGCTTGAAAGTACTAGAATATGAGACATTACAAGTATTGCGAAGACTTGAAGATGTGAAGAAGCAAGGAGCTACAACGACAACAATCGTCCTTCCACTTGAGGTTAGTGATATTTGACTTGAACTGTTTTATTCCCTAACGTATCTTTCAAGTCGTGCATATTGAAAACATAACTGTGAAGCATATTGAACTCTAGATAGACATAGTATTAAGGAATACAATACGAGGTTTATTGCTTAACCATTAAACTTTGTAGATAAGACATCACCATAATCATTTGAATGCTATTGTGATTATGTATGTGTATGAGGTGAGGATTTCATCCTAGGGAACAATGTTTACATGTGTTCAAAGGAAGTAAGTTCATAAACTTGTTTGTGAACCGAAAAGGAAATTGCCAGGTGTTATTGGTTTTGTTATTCATTGCATATTTTATGAACAACCAATATGTGTGATAGAGTATAACCGCTCACAACTTGTTGTGTTCTTGGTAGAACTGCTCAGGAAAGGCCTGACTTATGTATTGGTATAAATTTTATTAGTAAAACCGATCTTAAGTAATCACCTGTGGTATGATTGGATTTTGTATGTCGGACCTTGTAAGGGAAAGGGAACCGATCCTAGTACGGGAAAGGAAACCGATCCTAGTAAGGGGTGCAGTACATCAAAGGGAACCGATCCTTGTATGGGGTGCAACAAGGTTTATAGCAGAAAGGGGAACCGATTTTATAGACATGTGCAATACATATAAGTTAGATGCCATATATATGTGGGGAACCGATCCTAGTACCTAGTCAACCGAACTTTTGGGAAGCTAGTGTGACTATGCACATTACTCACATGGAGGTAGAACCGAAACTTGTTTTGGTAGAACCGTAAACACATGATTGTGATTGAATATTGGTTTGATCAATCACATAGTTCTTGAAAGTCATATGAACCAATTCTAAACTTGTTTGGAAGTGTTGCAAATCGGTTTCAAGGTTGTAAGTGTGAAAGAGAACTTACAAAGTTATGATGTCAACAAACTTTGAACACGTGTTGTGAATGTTTATTTCTATAATTGTTCAAAGATATTCCTTAACGGCTAAGGGAAGAGAATCCCAGGATCGAAACATAAGTAAGTTAAGAATCTTTTAATTAAGGTTATTAGTTTCATTTTGTAGGGAAATTACAGAATTAGTAATGTGCATTTACTAATCAGATTTTCCGAGAGATTTCGATCGTTATTTTTGGATGAGAGCATATCCGGGGAATTATGAAAACCGAATCGTGCTTTTATGAATATCTTGAGAATATTTTTGGTTTTGGAAATTCCTTGGTATCCAAACTTCCTTGTCTATAAATACACAAAGTTTTCCTTTATAGCAAACTAATCCTTCGTAATAACAGCATTTACTCTTTTGTTGTTGTTACTGGTGTAGCCGCCTATTCGGAGAGGAGAGTAACCTAATTAGGCGAAATCTCTTACGGTCGCTCAATTTAAAGTCTTCTTTGGGATTGAGAAGCTCTAGCGCGACCCGTTGGTGGGAAACTAGATAATTGCGGTTTATCTTTGTTTTCGATTGATTGGATTGACTAACGGTGGTTGAAATCTGATTGCACCTAGTTTGTTTATTCTTGAGAATTTTCTCTTCTGATATAAGATTCACTCAAACTAGTTCAGAGTTTCGACAAGTATCTTTAGACTGTTGTTAGTTATAAAGACGATCTTGTGATAATCCATTGTTAATAGACTTCGTTCTGTGCGTGATTGATCACATGAGATTCAAGTAATTGTGTGCAGGTTTTTATTGAAGATTTAAGAAGATTTGAAGACAAAGAAGATATTGAAGATCTGACTTGGGTTTTATAATCTTTGGTGTGTACAATACTTGTTTCGGGAAAAAGAGGATCCAATAAATAATCGGTTTATCCTTGTGGTAGATTGGATTGATTAATTGAGTGCAGCGGCGTCAATACGATTCCTTGTGATTAAAGGTATTGATTGGCTTAATCTTAAACGATTAACTTTGAGTGATTGAACATAAGATAGATCTAAGGATCCGACGAAGGAGTTTATGTTAAGATAAACATAAGAGCCTTTGTCCAGAGTACAATAAGCTTGTATCAAATCCCATAAGCGTGGATTCAAGGTGATGCAATTGAAGTAGGCTACAGTTGGGGACTGAAGCCTCCTTCAGGTTTAGAGGTTTGAATGCAGTCACCACCTTACCAGTGAATGCAGTAGAAGCAAATCTTCCACAGGAAAATAGGCTCAGGATAATTACACATGGGGACTACCAACATGGGATGCTTTTCACTCCCCTCAACCAGGTTATTTCTGATTTCAACATCATCACTGTCGAAGTTTTACGAGCCGCAGGAATTCCTCAACATGAAGCCGTACATGTGCATCAATGACTCCAAAAGCACGCCACAGAGATACATTCACACATCCGGCCATGCCATTGGATCTAACAGAAGTATAACCGGGGACTGCTCACCACATCCCATTCCATACAACAGTTCAAGATTCAGAATACGGTTCAAAGGATGTCGCTTGGAACGATGACCTTGAAGACTTGATATCAGCACATCGGCAACGGAACGCCCTCAACTCGTCTACTTCACCCAATGGCTCCAGAAGATTTCGACCATGCAAACATCCACAGCGTCACAATCAGAAAGTCCAGGCACCAGATAACCTAAGGTCAAGGATGGACCAACAACACAACCACAATCTCCAAGATTAGCCCTGACATGATAATTGCCGAGCATATATTTTATCCATCCATCCCAAGAGTGCAATAGAGTTCGGTAAATTTTGAAATCTATTGGAGAGGTCAGATACTCATTCTTCTAGAGTCAGAACCTTATTACACATTCTGGAGAAGATCGATGGTACTGTTGGGTGGATACATATGAGAGCACCTACCTTGAGTCTCCTGGCTTGCCTTGCTGTTGATTATAACTATTGGAGATTGCTTTGATTGCCATTAATGCTCGCTCTACCACCGCTAACGAATGACGAAGAGGAGCCAGATGCTGCAGATGAAAGTACGAAGCCGGATGAACAACAAAAACAGAAGAGGGTCGATACCCCTTTTCATACGAACGCAGTTTCTAGAGTTTGAACAGAATAAGGATTCCTTATTTCTCCATGAACGTATATGACTAGGCACACCACACTCATGCTTCATAGCCGAACAAGTAGTGTGCCAATATCTCCGCTCCATGACCGAACCAGCAACGCGCCAGTACGAGGAACACCAGTCACTCAACCTACAACGCTCCATGGCTCCAGCACTCCATGGTCAAGCCAACTCTTCATGGCTCCAACACTCCGTGGTCAAGCCAACTCTCCATGGCTCTAGCACTCCGTGGTCAAGCCAACTCTCCATGGATCCATCACTCCGTGGTCAAGCCAACTCTCCATAGCTCCAGCACTCTATGGTTAAGTTAGCGCCAACGCTCCAGCATTCCGTGATCCAACCAGCAAGCCTTCCAAGTTCCATTTCCACCGTTCCACGAACTGAAGCCATCAGCGCCACCATCACCATTTGGTAGCCAAAATTCTAGTGCCACCATCACCATTAGGTAGCCTAAGTTCCAGCCCCACCGTCACCATTTGGTAGCCAATGTTCCAGCGCCACCATCACCATTTGGTAGCCGAAGTTCCAGCGCCTTCATCACCGTTTGGTAGCCGAAGTTCCAGCGCCATATTTTTACCATTCCACGGACTTTTCCACCATCCCATGGACTGAAGCCAGTTTCCACCATTCCACGGACTGAAGCCAGTTTCCACCATTCCGCGGACTGAAGCCAGTTTCCACAATTCCACGGACTGAATCCAGGTTCCACCATTCCACAGACTGAAGCCAAGCGCCATATCCATATGTTCCGTGACCTAGTCAGCTAGCGACATCCACCGATCTGCGGACCAAGTTGTAGTGCCATATCTGCCCAGCACCCTATGTCCAAGTCGGAGTTACGCAAAGTTGCCAATACAAGGATCACGGATTCCTCATGCCTCCTTCCAAAGGTTAGCCAAATTCTCCCTGGAAATCTCTTCATGACTTGCACTTTTGATTTTATCCTTGTTTGTCACCATCTCATGCTTACCCCGCAACAATGCCACTGTTACGAGCTAAGCAGGGACTTAATGTTGATGGTGGTTTTTAGCTCAGGGCTAAATTTGTAAAAGTTTATCTACCTGAACCGACATCAGATGTAGTAGACATTGATATGTCTATATTTCGCAGGGAATTTGGAGAATATATCAAAATCTGACGGATGCTAGAGAACCTACCTTATTACAACCACAATCTCTAAGATTATCCCTGACATGATCATTGCCGAGCATATATTTAATCCATCCATCCCAAGAGTGCAATAGAGTTCGGTAAATTTTGAAATCTACTGGAGAGGTCAGATACTCATTATTCTGGAGTCAGAACCTTATTACACATTGTTAAGTGCATATTTTGCATATATTTAGTGTCGAATCCATGCTAGTAATTGCTTAATTTCTTGCAAATTATTGTATATTACTCTTGTTTTCTCTTATTTATGTTTTGCTAGGTGAATCATCCAAAAGAAGTGAATTTTCACTTAATCGTGCAATAAAAGAAGTTAGCCGCAAGCTGAGAAGGGCCAAAGACCAAGTGAAACTCATCCAAATTGAGGAGTTCTTGCTATCATTTCGAAGAGGACGAAAAGACGAAACCAACGGCGAAAGAATGGAGTCAATCCGACGTCGTATGAAGAATCTTGAAGCATTTTAAACAAGCCGAAGATGTCGCAAAGTTGAGTAGCTACTGCTAACTCCTAAAGGCACCCTCACCAAGCATCACGACCAGTTCACGGAACTGAAATTAGGTAATTACCATTGGTAGTTGACGAAGAGGAGATTGAGCTCGAGAGTTTCAGGGAAGTAATGCTGATGCGCATGGTTTATAAGGGCTGTAAGAAGAAGGGGCTTGCTGTGAAGAATGGAGATGGAGTTCGCTGTCACGGTGTTGGTAGTTTAGCCGAGGAAACAAGAGAAGATGGAGCTCAGTTTCCATTAAAGAAGTTGGGTTCTCTCTGCTATTTGAGAACAAGGTATAACAGGGAGAGGTCGAGAATATTAGGAAGATGGTTTTGGCTCGCAACAGCAAGTGATACTTGGTGGTTGGCAGAGTTTGATAAAGGAAGAATGATGTTGATCACGAAGACAGAGAAGAACTCACTCGACACAGGTCAGTGACGTGATGGAGCAGGGAAGAACTAGCCAGTGCCGATGAAGATTTTTAATGAAGCATAGCAGTCCGAGTTCAGCTGAGGAGTGTTGGCAGAGATGAAACTCGAAAATGGGAGTTGGGAGATGATGATGATCACGATTTCTGCCGGTGATTGCTGGAAGGGAGTTTACGATCAAGGAATGATAATGCCAGCGATTACTGGAGTTGTGCTGTGGAGAATGGGTTTTGTCTCGGGTTAACAATGATGAAGTTCAGCATGGATTTGGAGCTGTTGACAACCACAGGAGATGATGGCATGCATGGTTGATGGCGATGAGTTATTTGCAATGGTTGGGAGACTTGCAGCCGAGGAATGGAGAAAACGGGCAATAAATGATGGAACGTGATGAACATGGAGATGGTTCGAGTTTCCTTGGTGCTGGCATTTGCTGCTGTGATGGAGTGAGTCTTGGTGATGGTGAGCTCAGTTCGATGGAGAAATGAATATGGAGCTCGAGCATGGAAGAGAGTACGAAAGATGGAGTTAGGTTTGCTGCTCGATGAAGTTGAGCTCAAGATGTGAACCGTCTGTCAGTAACTCGAGAAGATCTCGGAAAAAGATGGATTGCTGCCATCGTTAACGAGTTTTCTTTGTGAGCTGCTCCTTGCTATGAGGAAGGGGTGGAGTTCCGTAATGCTGTTACGATGGGTTCATGGAAGAGATGGAGAATCATTGGCAGTAGCGATGGTGATTGAAGCTTGATGTTTCTTTATGGTTAAGAGCTCGGAGAAATAAGGACAGTTGGAGTACGGATAGAAGACTCCACCGTACGTAACAACAGGGGGACTTACGGTATGAACTTTCAAACCGTATGCAAACCCAGGGAAGGTTACGGCGTGGTATCAAACCGTAGGGAAGAACAGATGGGCATACAAAGACGGTTTCCCAGCCGTAGTGAAACTCAGGAGAGCTTACGATGGGGTTTTCCCCACCGTACGTAATCACATGGGAATTCCGTGATAGCTATGAGAATTTACCATGTCAGTTCCATGGAACTAACATGCCATGTAGCAGCTGGGAGAAAGGAGTTTGGGCTGGACTTCTACCATTTCCGTGAGCCCATAAGATGTGTGTACATGTTTGTCACGGCTACACTTTGGCAGTGACCTATTTTAGGATATGTCGTGAGTTTTGGCAATCTAGTTCGACTGGGATTTGGTGCACGGGCACAACTACAACTGGCCACTATATAAGAGGCTCATCTAATATTTTTGGAGATATCTCATTATCTTTTATCAAGTTTTGGAGAGAAGAACACAAGGGAAAAAAGCTAGGGTTTTGGAGCGATTCATCACCGTAACTATTTCTTTTCTATTATATAATATGAAACTCATGGGTTTTATTAATACCATGAGTAGCTAAAATTCTTAGTGATTGGGGATGAATTCTAAGTTCTAGACATGATTTGAGTTATTATATAAATATATTTTGAAGTTCTTCACATGATTATTGATTGTTTATACTAATTAGAATATTTATGATTGATTGATAGATTGTTTAGGTAGCCAACTGAATTAATTTGTTGATTCAACAAATGCTAGTATTGAGTTAGGAGATAAGTAATAGTCGAATAATTCATACAAAAGTAGAGAACACAAGACCTTGCAGAGGATTCTATGTAGTGATTGTGTGTATAAACAACACTAGAAAGTGGACCTTGAGCTAAGAGTCTAACTACTAGGATCAATCTATAATTCACAAAAGATAAAGCATTCGGACAAATTACACCTTGAATGAGCTCCTACTAGGTGGTTTCGAAGAATAGAACTGTATTGGAGAGCCTGCATCTAAAGTGATTTAAGGAATTTAGGGGATAGCACTTGAGCTAGATGTTATTCCAAGGTTGGTAATAATTTGTGATTAATTGTATTAATGGATGAATATAATAACTTGATGACGGTTTAGTAACGAAGAAGGATTCCCGATCATATTTCTCTCCATTGCTTGCAAACTTTATTACTTTCAATTGCTTTTGTTATTTACTTTGAATCAAAAACAAACCCCCATTGTGACACTTTTTGACAACTAAATCTCTCCCGCTCTTCGTGGGAACGAACTTGACTTCCATTATATTATTTTTAATTGAGTTGAAATAAGATATTAATTTGATTGCACCTACGACACGCATCAAATTTTGGCGCCGCTGCCGGGGAGCAGTCGGTAGCTTTAGTTGTTATTTCTTTTTATTTTTAGTCTTATTTTTAGTTTTTGATTTAGCTTTTTGAGAATTTTGTTTCAGGTACTTAATCTCTGGCATCAAAGGATTGGAATTACCCAAGGTGCGGAATTCAAACTCGCAAGGGAACGGTACTACAAGCACGTCCACAGTCGCAACAAGAACTCTCTACAGAAGAGATGGTTAATACAGACGACGAGAGAGATCCTCCACCTCCGGAGAGGAAGTTAGGAGAGTTAACATCTCCATGCTTAGATTCGCAACCACTGTGCATTTCAATCACTAACCCAGTGGAGCTGAAGTCGAATCTACTTCATCATCTACCAAAGTTCAAGGGACATCCAGGTGAAAATCCAAATCGACACCTTCAACAGTTCCAGAACACGATGACAAGTCTGAGGCATACAACCGCAGGCAGAGATATGGCTATGCTACAAGCCTTCCCGTTCTCATTGAAAGACTTAGCAGAAGAATGGTTGTATTGTCTTCCTCCAGGGAGTGTTACAACATGGACTCAGATGAAAATCTATTTACGGAGAAATATTTTCCCGCTTCCAAAGCGGCATCCGTTCGGAAGGAGATTAGTGGCATTCTGAGATGTCCTGGGGAGTCTCTATATGAATATTGGGAGAGGTATAAGAAGTTGTTGGCAAGCTGCCCACACCATAATATATCCTCAATACTTATCATTCAATACTTCTACGAAGGATTACTTCCAAACAGAGAGGAATTTGATTGATGCAGCTGCCGGTGGTTCACTTTGCGAGAAGACAATTTCGCAGGCAACCGGTTTGATTGAGAGTATGGCTTGTAATGCTCAACAATTCTACACCGAGAAACAACTCTAATGTCGAAGAGTTAGCGAGATGGGAGAGTCCAGACGGTCGAGCAACGGATGAACAACATAGAAAAGGTAGTACAACGAATGGCAGCAGTGATTATTCCTTCTTATGAAGAAGAGTCCGAATAGGTGAATGCTTTGTGTTCCTAATCCAGAGGCCAAGGTATGATCCCTACTCTAATACTTATAATCCAGGTTGGAAAGATCACCCAAATTTCAGTTATGCAAATCATCAAGCTGCAGCTCCTAATCCTTATGGGCGACAGAATGGTTTTCAACAACCACAGTTCCGACCACAACCTCCACCTCAGCCTCAACAGCAGACTCAAAATTCCAGTTTAGAGGAGATGATGAAAATAATGATGCAAAAGCAAGATGCCAATGCTCAGCGTCAAGATACAATCTGCAGAAACAAGACATGGCTATAAAGGACTTGCAACTTCAAATGGGACAATTGGCTACAGACATGAATGAAATAAAAGCACGTAATTCGAGAAAAGTTGCCATCACAACCTTTTGTGAATCCAAGAGCGAACGTCAATGTTGTGACTCTAAGAAGTGGGAAGCAAACCGAAGAGCCAAAACAACAAGAACAAAGGTTAGTCACGACTTGGAAGAGGAAGTAGAGGTGGAAACCGTTCCAAAGGAAAAGCCAACCTCAATTGGCCAACCTAAGGACACAATTCCTACTTTTACCACACCACCTCCTTTTCCTAGTCGTTTTGCCAAGTCAAAGAAGCAAGCTCTAGACAAGGAGATTATGGATATTTTCAAGCAAGGTGCATATCAACATTCCATTTATTGAGGCCATCGAACGGTACCCTCGGTATGCCAAAGTTCAAGGATTTGTGTACAAGGAAGGAGAGGTTGATTGCTAACGAGATCACTCAGTGGGCGAAAGTGCTTGCTATGTTGCTAAAGAAGATGCCTGCAAAGTGTAAAGATCTGGTGGTTTTACGGTGCCGTTACTATTGGTGAAAAACGGTTCGAGCGTGCTTTACTCGATTTGGGAGCTTCCATAAGCGTGATGTCACCGATGTTTATGATTCATTGAATACGGGACCTTTAAAGGAGACAGGGATTATCATTCAATTAGTTAATAAGTCTAACATATATCCTAAGGGACTCGTGGAAGACGTGTTGGTGCAAGTGAATGAATTAATCTTTCCGGTTGATTTCTTTGTTGTGGATATGCAGGATGGGGACAATTTTTCGTCTACTTCATTACTTCTTGGGAGACCATTTATGAAGACTGCTAAGACGAAGATTGATTGTGATACTGGAACACTCACTATGGAGTTTGACAAAAAGGTTATACGCTTTAATATTTTTGAAGCCATGCGTTATCCAAGTGATATCCATTCCGCATTTTATGTTGATGTTATTAGTTCGTTAGCACAACAGATGTTTGATTTGAATAGAGAAGATGAACTTGAATCTGTGCTACAAAATAGCATTGATTTGGACGTCCATGGCATGCCTAACTTGGACGTTGATATTCCCAAGGAGTTTGTTCAGACATGTGGTGCTTTAACGGCATCACAAGGAGTTAGAAGAGGTAATATTTCATATATCTCTTTACCTGTAACTGATGAAGTTCCTTTACCTTTTGTTGTGCAGGCACCTAAATTAGAGATTAAACCTCTACCCGATCACTTAAAGTACGCTTACTTGGGTGATGGGGAAGAGCTTCCGATCATTATTGCAAAGAATCTCACAAAGCAATACGGGGAAGAACGCCTCCTTAGGGTTCGAAAGAGCACAAAACGGCTATTGGTTGGACAATTGCTTGACATCAAAGGCATTAGTCCATCCATGTGCATGCATAGAATCCTTATGGAAGATGATATCAAGCCATTACGTGATGCTCGGCGTAGGCTTAACCCCCAATGATGGAGGTCGTGAAGAAAGAGATCCTCAAATTACTAAGTGTGGGGGTGATTTACCCAATTTACGATAAAGAAATGGGTTAGTCCAAAGGTGCAAGTGGTGCCTAAGAAATCAGGTGTCACTTTTGTTAGAAATCAAGATGATGAACTTGTTCCTACAAGAGTTCAAACAGGATGGAGAGTGTGCATAGACTACAAAAAGCTCAATTCGGCTACCCGCAAGGATCACTTTCCTTTGCCTTTCATTGATCAGATGTTAGAGAGGTTAGCGGGACATTCATTTTATTGCTTTTTGGATGGTTATTCGGGCTACAATCAAATTGTTATTGCTTGTAGAAGGATCAAGAGAAGACTACTTTCACTTGTCCTTTCGGTACATTCGCATATAGAAGAATGCCATTTGGTCTTTGCAATGCTTTGCCACTTTTCGAGAGATGTATGGTTAGTATATTTTCGATTACGTGGAAAACATCATTGAGGTATTTATGGACGACTTCAGTGTTTATGGTGATTCATTTGATATTTGTTTAAATAATCTTGAACTTCATTTAAAAGATGCATAGACACTAATCTTGTTTTAAACTGGGAGAAATGCCACTTTATGGTAGACCATGGAATTGTACTTGGCCACATCGTGTCCTCCAAAGGGCTCGAAGTAGACAAGGCAAAGATAGACTTTATTAGGAACTTACAATACCCCACTTCGGTGAGGGTAATTCGCTCGTTCTTGGTCATGCGAGGTTTTTATAGGAGGTTTATCAAAGATTTCTCAAAATCTCAATGCCGATGTCTGTTGTTGCAAAAAGGAGGTTGCCTTTAACTTCTACCGAGGGGAGTGCAAGGATGCCTTTAATAAATTGAAGGAATTGTTGACTACCGCACCAATTATTAAGTCACCGACCTGAGTTTGCCGTTCGAGTTAATGTGTGATGCAAGTGATTATGCGGTTGGAGTACATTTTGGGTCAAAAAGTAGACCGGAGGTCACATGTGATTTATTATGCATCAAGGACCCTAAACGATGCTCAAATCAACTATTCTACTACCGAGAAAGAGTTGTTGGCTATATTATTTGCACTAGAAAAATTGAGCTTATTTGGTGGGTACCAATGTGATTGTATATTCGATCATGCGGCACTACTAGGTACCTATTAAAAAGAAGGAGGCTAAGCCAAGACTCATACGTTGGATTCTTTTGCTACAAGAATTCAATATGGAAATTAGAGATAAGAAAGGTGTTGAGAATACGATTTTTGATCATCTTAGTAGACTTGTTGTTTTAGAAGAAGAACTCCCATTACAGGATCGTTTTCCGGACTCAATGACTTTTCTCAATTGAAGAATCAACACCTTGGTACGCTGATATAGTGAACTATTTGGTTACAAGGCAAGTACCTAGTACAATGTCTACTTTTCAAAAGTTAAAGCTTAAGGAAATAGCCAAGCAGTATGTGTGGGATGAGCCCTACTTGTGGAAATATGGTGCTGATCAAATTATCCGCAGGTGCGTACCAAACTCTGAATTTCAGTCAATTCTATCTTTTTGTCATTCTTATGCTTGTGGTGCTAACTTTGGTGCAAAACGTACCGCTCTCAAAGTCCTTGAGAGTGGCTTTTATTGGCTTACCCTATTTGAGGATGCATATGCTTTTTGCAAATCTTGTGATAGATGTCAACGAACGGGCAATCTAGGTGCTCGAAATCAAATGCCACTCAATCCTATTCTCACTGTCGAGATTTTTGATGTGTGGGGCATTGATTTTATGGGTCCTTTTGTTAATTCGAATGGAAAATTTTATATACTTCTTGTTGTGGATTATGTTTCTAAATGGGTGGAAGCTAAAGCCACCCCTACTAATGATTCTCAAGTTGTTTGTGAGTTTGTGAAGGAATATATTTTCTCTAGACATGGTACACCAAGAGTGGTTATCAGTGATGGAGGCTCGCACTTCAAGAAATCCTTCATGCTCTCCTCAAGAAGTAAAACATTACACACAATATTGGTACGCCGTATCACCCACAAACTAGTGGGCAAGCTGAAATTTCAAATCGTGAGATTAAGTCCATCCTTGAGAAAACCGTTAATGCTACACGGAAGGATTGGAGTTATAGACTCAACGATGCACTTTGGGCGTATAGAACAGCATATAAGACACCGATTAGTATATCTCCATATCGGTTGGTTTATGGCAAAGCTTGTCATCTCCCGGTTAAACTTGAGCATAAGGCTTTATGGGCGGTAAAGATGTGCAACATGGAGTATGATAAAGCGGGGAAACATAGGCAACTACAAATCAATGAGCTAGAGGAGATACGTAATGATGCTTACGAGAGTTCTCGTATATATAAGGAAAATACTAAGCTTTTCCATGACAAGATGATTTCTCGAAAGAATTTTGTTGTGGGACGAGAAAGTTCTTTATTTCATTCTCGTCTTAAGCTATTCCTGGTAAGCTACGGTCCAGATGGATTGGACCATATGTTGTTACTAATGTTTATTCTCATGGTGCAGTTGATATCACTAGTCTTAGAGATGGGACTACTTCTAAGGTCAACGGCCATAGATTGAAGCCATACTATGAAAACATCGCTTATGTGAATGTGGACGAGATAGCGCTTAAAGATTTACTCCCTCTCGGAGGAGTAGTAAGGAGAATGCTTAGTCGGGCTGACGACTTTAAACCAAGCGCTAAATGGGAGGCAACCCATAGGTTTTGTATCTTAAACCCTTATATTTTTGTTTTTTATTGTTTTCATATCATATTTGCAACCCCATGTTTAATTTCATTGAGTCCGGAATCTATTTTAGAAGAAATTATAGACGAATACTTTTTGAGAGAAAACTTGATTGCGCGTAGTTCGGTCGAGACCATAAGCTGTCGAGGACCGTTTATCGAAACACTGTGCCCTTTTGATACTTTGTAGAAAACACGTACAGGGGGTTAGTCCTCAGTGAGTTTGAGGGAGTTGAGTGTATTTTGAATCTTGGGGATTTTGAGAGAGTTTGAGAGAGTGTAGGGAGTTTGAGAGAGTTTGGTGTTTTTGAGTTGAGGGAGTTTGGGGGAGTGTAGGGAGTTTGAGAGAGTTTATTTTAGGGAGTTTGGGGGAGTCTGAGAGAGTTCTTTCCTAACTCATTCTCTTTTAAGAAACAACAAATCCGCATTTGCAAGTAAAAATGATCTTTAATCAAAAGGAAAAAAAATGATCATATCTCTGTATCAATAGTATTTTATTATTGTACAACGAGATAAATGTATTCTTTTTTTCATTTTAACGATCTCCATATAATTCTAACTTCCAGGTTATTGTGCAATGATTCCATTTGTTCACGAACACTAAAAAAAACTTCTGAAATTAGTTCATTTGAACCAAGACCTTAAATTATAGAGTTATATGTGACAACGCTCCTTTCGTGCATTATCTCTAAAACTCTAACACCGAACGTGGGAGCCCCACATTTCGTACATAAATGAGTGAAGATGAAACTTTAACATCCGATTCAAACCCATGGCGAAAAACAAAACTATTGATTTCTTTACCATGTTCAACCATCGACAACTTAGAGGAATCTCCCAACACACTAGAAATTAAAGTAGGATTGGCTCTTTCACCTTCCAAAATCATTTCTCTGAACCACTAAGCATTGCACTAAATACTGTGTGACCAAATCAAACTTTAAACCTGACACAATAACTCCACCATGAGCAATTATCAATCCGAAAGAATCCGTTCTCTCAGTACACGCGCGTATGATCCAAGCATAAGTGTAATTATCGGGTGGTGTGCCCTGAAGCTGACGCATATGTGTGAAGAGATAGAAAGCATCCTTGAATTTGTGTTCTTGAACGTAAGCTCGATCATGGAATTCCATAGATAAACACTTCTCTCGGAGTTTCATCGAGCGGCTTACGGCGAGAATGAAGATCATGATTAATGGAATATAATCGGGGTATTTTGTTGCAAAAATGGATCGGATGAAAGATTTTTGACGATTAAGGGAGTTCTCCTATATTTTTTCCCTATTTCTCTCCGACCAAACTCCCTCCCAAATCTCTACTCTTTTGAGAGATTTGTGTCTAGTCAAAAATACACTATCAACTCTCCAGAACTCCCCAAAACAACAAACTCCCTAGTATTCTAGGGATTTACCACTAACAGGGAATTTAAGAGTTTTTTTCAAACTCCCCCACGACTAACGAGGGTTTTCTAGGGAGTTTGGAAAACTCTTCTGAACTCTCCCACGACTAACGGGGATTTTGAGAGACTCCTCCGAACTCCCCCACGACTAACAGGAAAAAACCCAACTACACCCAACTCCCCCAACTCCCCTGAGGACTAACACCCTGGTAGATGAACAACTTTTGTGAAATGGAGTTTTTCCAAATTCCTTACCAATTTGCACAGTTTTTGCGTTTTATCTGTTGTTATGTCAGAATTCAGAACTTTCGGTTTTACATTGAGGACAATGTGAAGTTTAAGTGTGGGGGAGTATTTTGCATATAGATTTTTCAATTTCTTTGTATTTATTTGAATAAAACCTCCAACTTGTATATATTTTAGAGTCACTAGCATACTTCTAGGTATGTTTACATAGAGATTCGGCCAGACATAATCGAACTTGGAAGTGTTAGGGAACTACATTCGGATTTCTTACGAATTGGAGTGTTAAATAATGGATTTAATCATGCCGGTGATGCAAATTAGGAGCAGAGAGAAATGCATTATTAGAGTTCTTCTGATCAATCATTAGTGGAGACTACCCATTTTCATATCAACCAAGGCACTGGACCAAATTTTATTTGTAGCTGACTAAAGAGCTTTCTTTTGAGTGTGTGTCACCGTACGTTAATTCCGGGTAGAATGGTGAGCTACCCAACCTCCCACCAATAGAAGCACTATTTTTGATCTCTTGAGTGCTAATTTTGTCAATCATAAGGGTGACGTCTATAGACGAAAACCATATTCTTGTAGTTTGATTTGCAGTTAGCACCATTCTCTCTCTCGACAACAACAGATCCATAGAAACACCATCATCATCAACAAGTGGAGCGACATCAAAATTTACAAGGAAAGTTGAAGACGTTTGAGGTTTACAAGCAACAATACAAGGAAGAGCGAAATTTCATATTCAAGTAAAGCAACATATACATGAGCAGATTTTTATATACATGTTGAAGACTTACACATAAAGAGCGGAATTCTATATCTAAGTATGAAGACTTATTACAAGAGCGAAGAAAATCAAAAGATGAGAGTTATTGAAGTTTATGATACGAAGGCAAGACAAGTTGTGAAGATCAAAGTGGTAACGTACTTCTTTCATGGCCATGTTAATTTTATTTCATATTTATTGTTTTAGTTGCAATCTCTCTAAAAAAAAAAAAAATGAAAAAAAAAACGAAATATATATATATATATATATATATATATATATATAAAATGAGATTTGCATTTAGGTTGTTATTTGTTCAATAAGGCCGTGTGGAAGAAAAATATATAAAGAAGTTTCAAGCAACAAGGAAATTGAGGAAAAGAGTATAAATTGTCGAAGTTCTACAAGTTCAAGAGTTTATCATCAGGTTGAAGACCGAAGACCAAGAAGATGAAGAAGACGATCCGATCGAAGACGTTTCTATTGGATCTTGTGGAGAGTGGTGTTATCATCATTTCAATCAGATGTGAAGGTGGTAAGTACTCTCATCCTTGCTATAGTGGTTGATTTCCTTTCGTAGAGATCATCAGAGAAATATCTTTATTTTCCACGATTTTGTGAAGTCTCCAGAAATACTTCGGAAGGTTTCCTTCCCACCATTCAACGTGTGTAGGATTCTCTCTTCATTCCTACCTGCACACATGTGAGACCCATAAAAAGCCGTCTTATTGAGTGCGATTATCATAAAATCCTTTTAAGTGAGGCAGAAGTCGAGGCGAAATGCTTATTGATCGCTCTAAAACACGCATTCTCTCATTATGGTGTGGTTATTTCTCACTCAAGATTTAAGAATGAATATGTTCTTTGGTATTTCTAACTTCTTATTACTAGCATGCGAAACTCACTATGTCCTCATAGCTCTTTGGATGCTTGGGAAGCTAGAAGGCTTTGAAGTTGAGTAGGTTTTGTGGGTATACCTCTCGTAAGCCCTCACGAGACTATAAATCGTCCACTAGGGACACCTAGGGGTTTAAAGGCCTGTTATTCATGCTAAGAGTAACCGTATCCTCGGCGACATGGAGTTGTTGTATTTTAGATAGTTTGCTCGAGGACTAGCAAAAGCCAAGTGTGGGGAATTTGTTAAGTGCATATTTTGCATATATTTTAGTGTCGAATCCATGCTAGTAATTTCTTAATTTCTTGCAAATTATTGTATATTACTCTTGTTTTCTCTTATTTATGTTTTGCTAGGTGAATCATCCAAAAGAAGTGAATTTGCACTTAATCGTGCAATAAAAGAAGTTAGCCGCGAAGGCGAGAAGGGCAAAGACCAAGTGAAACTCATCCAAATTGAGGAGTTCTTGCTATCATTTCGAAGAGGACGAAAAGACGAAACCAACGGAGAAAGAATGGAGTCAATCTGACGTCGTATGAAGAATCTTGAAGCATTTTAAACAAGCCGAAGATGTCGCAAAGTTGAGTAGCTACAGAACTTCTAAAGGCACCCTACTATTTTACTCGGGGATGCCACCAGCATCTTCTTCACCTAGCATCACGACTAGTTCAGGGAACTGAAATTAGGTAATTACCATTGGTAGTTGACGAAGAGGAGATTGAGCTCGAGAGTTTCAGGGAAGTAATGCTGCTGCACATGGTTTATAAGGGCTGTAAGAAGAAGGGGCTTGCTGTGAAGAATGGAGATGGAGTTCGCTGTCACGGTATTGGTAGTTTAGCCGAGGAAACAAGAGAAGATGGAGCTCAGTTGCCATTAAAGAAGTTGGGTTCTCTCTGCTATTTGAGAACAAGGTATAACAGGGAGAGGTCGAGAATATTAGGAAGATGGTTTTGGCTCGAAACAAACAAGTGATACTCGGTGGTTGGCGAGTTTGATAAAGGAAGAATCTTTGTTGATCACGAAGACAGAGAAGAACTCACTCGACACGGAGTCGGTGACGTGATGGAGCAGGGAAGAACTAGCCGGTCGATGAAGATTTTTAATGAAGCATAGCAGTCCCGAGTTCACCTGAGGAGTGTTGGCGAGAGATGAAACTCGAAAATGGGAGTTGGGAGATGATGATGATCACGATTTCGTAGGTGATTGGCCGGAAGGGAGTTTACGATCAAGGAGTGATAATGCGGCGATTGCGGAGTTGTCTTTGTGGAGAATGGGTTTTGTCTCGGGTTAACAATGATGAAGTTCAAGCATGGATTTGGAGCTGTTGACAACCACAGGAGATGATGGCATGCATGGTTGATGGCGATGAGTTATTTGCAATGGTTGGGAGATTTGCACTCGAGGAATGGAGAAAACGGGCAATAAATGATGGAACGATGAACATGGAGATGGTTCGAGTTTCCTTGGTGCTAGCATTTGCCGTGATGGAGTGAGTCTTGGTGATGGTGAGCCTGGTTCGATGGAGAAATGAATATGGAGCTCGAGCATGGCGAGAGAGTACGAAAGATGGAGTTAGGTTTGCTTTGCTCGATGAAGTTGAGCTCAAGATGTGAACTCTTTGCCAGTAACTCGAGAAGATCTCGGAGAAAAGATGGATTGCTGCCATCGTTAACGAGTTTCTTGTGAGCTGCTCCTTGCTATGAGGAAGGGGTGGAGTTCCGTAATCTTTGTTACGATGGGTTCATGGCGAGATGGAGAATCATTGGCAGTAGCGATGGTGATTGAAGCTTGATGTTTCTTTATGGTTAAGAGCTCGGAGAAATAAGGACAGTTGGAGTACGGATAGAAGACTCCACCGTACGTAACAACAGGGGGACTTACGGTATGGACTTTCAAACCATATGCAAACCTGGTGGAAGGTTACGGCGTGGTATCAAACCGTAGGGAAGAATAGATGGGCATACGGTACGTTTCCCGGCCCGTAGTGAAACTCAGAGAGCTTACGATGGGGTTTTCCCCACCGTACGTAATCACATGGGAATTCCGTGATAGCCAGGAGAATTTACCCTGTCGGTTCCATGGAACCGACAGCCATGTAGCAAATGGGGAGAAAGGAGTTTGGGCTGGACTTCTACCATTTCCGTGAGCCCATAAGATGTGTGTACATGTTTGTCACGGCTACACTTTGGCAAAGTGACCTATTTTAGGATATGTCGTGAGTTTTGGCAATCTAGTTCGACCGGGGATTTGGTGCACGGGCACAACTACAACCGGCCACTATATAAGAGGCTCATCTAATATTTTTGGAGATATCTCATTATCTTTTATCAAGTTTTGGAGAGAAGAACACAAGGGAAAAAGCTAGGGTTTTGGAGCGATTCATCACCGTAACTATTTCTTTTCTATTATATAATATGAAACTCATGGGTTTTATTAATACCATGAGTAGCTAAACTTTTAGTGATTGGGGATGAATTCTAAGTTCTAGACATGATTTGAGTTATTATATAAATCTATTTTGAAGTTCTTCACATGATTATTGATTGTTTATACTAATTAGAATATTTATGATTGATTGATAGATTGTTTAGGTAGCCTATCAATTAATTTGTTGATTCAATCAAATGCTAGTATTGAGTTAGGAGATAAGTAATAGTCGAATAATTCATACAAAAGTAGAGAACACAAGACCTTGCGAAGGATTATGTAGTGATTGTGTGTATAAACAACACTAGAAAGTGGACCTTGAGCTAAGAGTCTAACTACTAGGATCAATCTATAATTCACAAAAGATAAAGCATTCGGACAAATTACACCTTGAGTGAGCTACTACTAGGTGGTTTCAAAGAATAGAATGCAGTATTGGAGAGCTTAGCACCCGATGATTTAAGGAATTTAGGGATAGACTTTGAAGCTAGATGTTATTCCACGGTTGGTAATAATTTGTGATTAATTGTATTAATGGATGAATATAATAACTTGATGACGGTTTAGTAACGAAGAAGGATTCCCTGATCATATTTCTCTCAATTGCTTGCAAACTTTATTACTTTCAATTGCTCTGTTATTTACTTTAAATCAAAAACAAACCCCCATTGTGACACTTTTTGACAACTAAATCTCCTGCTCTTCGTGGGAACGAACTTGACTTCCATTATATTATTTTTAATTGAGTGGAAATAAGATATTAATTTGATTGCACCTAAGACACACATCACACATTCTGGATAAGATCGATGGTACTGTTGGGTGGATACATGCGAGAGCACTTACCTTGAGTTCTCCTGGATTGCTTGTTGAGAGTGATGATGATTTTGAGTGGGTCTTGAGTGTTGTTGAAAATTTTAGGGTGGAGGCAGCTAAGTGCGACAGTTTAGAAATGGAGCACACTGAAACCCTTAAGGCGATCATTTCTCAAAAACAAGGTTGTCCCGGCAGATTGCCTCATCTAGCAAGTGTAATATTTCTAGTTTTTAATCGCATATGATGCTAATATATTTTACTTTCCTTTGCGGCCGAGAAGAATCATCTTCGAGAAGATCGAGGATCTTTCCGAGAGTTGGACTCATTTGAAATTAACACTTTCTTCCAGGAATTCCAAATATTCCAATCTTAAGCGAACATTGATAGTTTATGTTGACAATACCAAGAGGAATTCCTTGCGAGAGCGAAACAAAAATTCTCGATCCATTGATGACCAGATTTGCACCAAGTACGGGCATCCTGACTTGACCTCAAGCTCCCGAGGTTTCGAGGAAAATGAGGAGGTGGAAGATATCTCCAAAGAACGATAATGAGGAAGATGAAGAAGAAGAAATGGAGGGCGATCATGAGGAAGGGGAAGAATTAGGAGAAGATAAAGAACAAGAATGTGACGGACCGGCAAATTACGCGCGCGCTGGCCATAACTCCTCAGATGCGCCATGATGATGCTACAATCCGGCCTTAAAGCTAGGCAAATTCACATTCATTTTCCCTTGCAAGCATGCTCGTGGAGCATGATGCAGCTAACTTATATTTCACACTGTTCAAACTTACCCTTGTTCTGCAAAGGGTTTAAAGCCATGAAGGATATGGCCGATGCACCTTACATGCATCTCTAACTTCCGAGTGCCTTGCCTCAACGTAGGAAATTCAGTCTATCTGAGCAACCGTCACACTGCCGAGTCTTTTCCAGGCATAAGGCATGCCTTGAACTTACACATAGGCCATTGCAGGCCTAATACCCCTTCTTCACTTAGCTTAGGCATTGCTGAGCATGCACTTGTCTTACTCGTTCCAAGGGTGGATCAATCAGGCTCATGTCGTACTTTCCTTAGGCTTATGCAAGCTCCGCTAACTTGCATATCGATGTAGCTTACTTCCGTGGTCATGCCCAATGCGCCATTGGTACATGCCTAAGTCGAACGCCTTGATATGAAGTATGAGCATCCAAGGAATTGAACGCGACTTACTTCATCAAGTTTGGCCACAATCATCTCTTACATCGAGCTACCGATCCAGAGATGATATGAGCGACAAAGTGTTGTACCGGAAATATTTTAACTCATTGCGGCTGCCTACGTACCCTTCCATACTCTAAATGAATCAAGCACTGACCGTAGTTCATCCACGAAGGGACGAAAGCTTAAGCGAACTCGTTTGCAAGGTCGTGGCCAAGCAATAATGGTAATTACCTAGTTCATATAGTCTGTTCCGTCAAAATGCATCCAAGTGATGCATATTTAGACCGCGGCATGGCATAGTGATGCCCATGCTTAATATGCTCCATTGGCAATGCTATACATCTATAAATGAGGCGTAAGCATCATTTATACTATTCTGGCTAAGCTATGAAGCTTACTTGGTGCATGGTCCGGATATGCACCTTTAACCAACTACCCCTCCCTATATAAGTTAACTTGACAATAAGGTATCCTATATGGCGTCCCATACCACCACACATGAATCCCTAAGATTCACAAGTTTAAAGATGTCATCGAAATGACAATATCTTAGCGCAACACTATTTGGAACATAATCCAGTTGCCCACCGTCCCTGACGGTCATCCAGGTTGCCACTTGTAATTGCGACGCTAGCCGAGCCTAACAACGCACACCATTGGTCAGTTTCTAACGTGTGGGTATGATCAGTCCCAATGTCTACTCACCGTCCCAAACGGTCTTCCGGATTTCCAATCGCAAGTGGGGTGCCACTTAGGCCAGGAAAACTCACAGTACTTAAACAAACTCAACTCGAATCGCAAAGTAACTGACATAACAGTTACAAACTCTTTCCGCGCAAAAGTTAGCCTACTCTCAGACTGCATTTCCTTTTGTAGGAAAATAACTCGTTAACGAGTCCGCACATTCCCTAGAGTTATCTCGGAACTTGCTCTGATACCAACTGTGACGGACCGGAAAATTACGCCTGGCGCGCCTGGGCGTGCAGGCCATAACTCCCCATATGCGCCATGACGATGCTACAATTCAGGCCTTAAATCTAGGCAAATTCACATTCATTTGCCTTTGCAAACATGCTCGTGGAGCATGATGCAGCTAATTTAGCTTCCACACCGTTCCAACTTACCCTTGTTCTGCAAAGGGTTTAAAGCCTTAAAGGCTATGGCCGTTCCACCTTACATGCATCTCTGTCTTCCGAGTGCCTTGCCTCAACGTTCCTATCTAGTTGAGCAACCGTCATACCGCCGAGTCTTGTCCAGGCATAAGGCATGCCTTGGACTTACACATAGACCATTACAGGCCCAATACCCCTTCTTCACTTAGCTTAGACATTACTGAGAGCATGCACTTGTCTTGTTCGTTCCTAGGGCGCATCAATCAGGCTCATGCCGTACTTTCCTTAAGCTTATGCAAGCTCCACTAACTTGCATATCAATATAGCTTATTTTCTGGGTCATGCCCAATGCATCATTGGTACATGCCTAAGTCGAACGCCTTAATAGGAGGAATGAAATGCAACTTGCCTCATCAAGTTTGGCCCCAATCATCTTTTGCATCGATCTACCAAGCCAGATGATATGAGAGGCCAGTATGTCGCAATCATCTCACAATTAGATGATATGAGCGACAAAGTGCTGGACCGACAATGTTGCAACTCATTATGGCTTCCTACGTACCCTTCCCTACTCTAAATGGATAAATAACTAACCGTAGTTCATCCACGAAGGGATAGAAGCTTAATCCAACTCGTTTACAAGGTCATGGCCAAGCAATAATGGTAATGACCTAGTCTGTATAGTTCGTTCCGTCAAAATGCATCCAAGCGATGCATATCTGGCCCGCGGCACGACATAGTGATGCCCATTCTTAACATGCTCCATTGGCAAGGCCACGCAACTATAAATGAGGCCTAAGCATCATTTATACTCTTCCGGCTAAGCTATGAAGCTTACTTGGTGCATGGTCCGCATATGCACCTCCAACCAACTACCCCTCCCTATATATGTTAACTTGACATTTTTACAACTTACATTAGGGGAGAAAAATGACTTCACCAAGTCCCAAAGCCGTGATGGCCGCACATGACTACCCTGGCCAAATACAATGTACGACCATGATGG
This sequence comes from Papaver armeniacum, assembly GCA_023531295.1. NCBI lineage: Eukaryota > Viridiplantae > Streptophyta > Magnoliopsida > Ranunculales > Papaveraceae > Papaver > Papaver armeniacum. The sequence continues at coordinate 83,963 of JAJJWW010004051.1, forward strand.
TTGTACATTCAGTTCTGGCTCACAGGCCAGTTCCAATGTCCGGCCATGATGGCTGAACATTTACCGAGCCATATCCAATGAAGCTTCGTGATGGTTGTATTTCCGGCTTTGGTCCAGGACACTCCGGTGTCTATTCGTGATGGTTGTACATTTCTATGGTCAGTCTGCTCTGGCCTGTTGCACCATTGTGGTGCGATATTGGCCATAGGCCAATGACATGGTAGTGTAATACTTATGCTAGCACTAACTTTCCTCAAGGCCATCTACCCAACTGGCCTAATGCATCCTTTGATGCGAGATTGGCCTTTGGCCAATATAGCTTACAATTTGCACTCTCTTGGTGCCATATTGGCCTTGACCAATATGCCCATGCAATATGTCATTTCAGGAAGCTTATTGTCCAAGGACAATGTTCCTTTTACCACGCAACAGAAGCTTTGGATGAAGTTTCATCTCAGGCTATGCCGCATCTTTGAGCATGCGCCATGTTAAAAACATGGGGTGTTACAAAAAAGGTCATTTTGCTGATGAAAACTTGGATGGAGGTAAAGGGATCTCTGAAGATACACTGGGTGGTAGTGAAACTAATGTTGAAGGCGAAAATATTCCTAATAATAGCACCATTCAGGTTATATATCATGTAAAGAATGATAGCCCTGTTCGCTCTAATCCTTCTTAAGCTCCCATTGATGTGAGATGAGACTTTCTTTTTGATTCTCTATTTCTGCTTTTCCTTTAGTCATGTATGTAATAGCTTTTCTTGGATAATTATCTGGGCGCTCCAAAGCTTGGGGGGCTTTGCTTTTCTATCAAGATCCTTCCTCTTTTCTTACCTTGTGTTATAAATTTTTTCATCCTGCATTTGCTTATTAGTAGAAAAAAAATTCTACCATATCTTATCTTAAACATTATAACCAATCAATTTCATATTTAATCCACTATCACTAATCATATTAGGATATGCATAACTCTTATAGTATTCAAATGTATTTTTTAATTCTAACTGAAAAGGCAAATAACATTCGTATTTTAAATTTGTATTCCCATAAGCTCGCATTTGATGTGAGATGTGACTTTCTTTTTGATTCTCTGTTTATGCTTTTCCTTTAGTCATGTATGTAATAGCTTTGCTTGGATTATTATCTGGGCGCTCCCAAGATCCTTCCTCATTTCTTAGCTTGTGTTATAAATTTTTTCATCATGCATTTGATTATTAGTAGTATTGAGGGGTGAATTTCGGTTTTAGGTTCTACCCGTCCTAGCTATTACACATGACCTCACAATTCCAATAATAGTAAGAGAGAGAGAGAGAGAGAGAGAGAGAGAGCTGTCTTTCCATTGTACCTTGTCCTTTCTTTTATAGGCTTTCCTAAAAGCCCCTTTTTTTACTACTTCATGACACATGTCCTAATACCTCTTAATTACCCTTAATGCCATTATTTAACATAACCCCTTCATTCTTCATTAATTCCTCCTTTATCCTCCCATCTTTCATGAGTATCTTCTATTTGGGCCTGGGTTTAGTCCCAAAGTCCTACATCTTAAACCAAGTTCACCTCTATTCTTAGGGGCATCTCCAACTCGTTAAGGGGTATTATTTTTCATGTATCAACATTAGTCCCCTGGCTATTGGGTCGATTATCAGATGATCCAATAGCCAAATCCTTTTGTACTACTATGTACCACGTGTCATTAAGAGCAGGACAGTTGTTAGAGCGTTTATGGCGTTCTCTCCTTTATATAGCAGCACCAATCTTCCAGCCCGGTCAATTTTAGTCCTTATCTTCATTTTTGTTTTCTTGTCAAGCACCTTACGTAGATGGCTCACTCCCTTCATGGGTACACGCTAACTCTGGCGCCAGTCCCCGCATTAGTCTCGATGTTCAAGAAATTGGAACTGACACGCCTGCTACCGGTGGAGGCTGAGGTTGAGGTGCTTTACGAGCATAGGTTAGCTAAAAGGATTTGGCGCGCTCAATTTGCGGAGCGCTTTGAAGCGTCAAAGGCTGAGGAGGATGGTCAACTAACATCCGCAATTCAACATGCGCCGGATGATGCCGCCACGACCTGGCAACGTCGCGCTTCGTTAGTCACCGAATCGCTTGACGATGAAGGCAACCATTGAGTATGCTATCGCCACCGCCGTTCACATATCTCTGTCCATGCTGCTTCACGCCTTCTCGGGCACACCCTATATTTGACTGCTGTTTCTGCGCTTGTGAACCCATCCTATCCTAGGGACGAGCTCGCGCTTATTGGTGTTAAGGAGGAGATAAGTGTACTGCAAGGGATTTCGGGGCAAGCCCGTCGGGATAAGGCACGCCAAGACCGCGATGAACACGAAGATACTCTAGCGTTGGCCCAAGGGGAGAAATTTAAAGGGAAAATTATTCGAGACATCTACAAACTGATAAGTGATGCCAATTGGGGCTGTCCCAAGCCAACGTTGATGTGACGAAGTAGGCTTATGGCGGAGGCCGTGGACGTAGATATTGCTCGTTGTCGCCTGTTGGTAGCTGGTTAGATTAGGTGCTAGATTCGGGGACAGTTTCCTTTATTTTCTTATATATTTCGTGCACTTCGCTTGTTGGACTTTTACTTCTCAGTTTATATATATTTCAATCTCTCTCCTTTTCTTTCCGTTATGTTATCGAGTTTTCCTCTTTGATTAATTCCCTTTTACCAAACCTCATCGACGTTGCCACATTGGTCTTAGGCCTTGGTTCTTGAGTTTCTAATATTTATGTTGAGGTTATCCTCTCTCTTAACCTTGTTTTGACACGTTTCTCAGCATGCAGAAGGGGTATGAGCAATTGCTTCGTATTCCACACCCTCTTCCTTCGTGTGTGTATATAAATACCCCCATGCTATTCTCGTTTCTTAATCTTGGTTATCGTTACATCTACTATCATATATATATATATATATATATATATATATTTTGCTTGGTAAGTCGCTATTATGGCTACTCTCTTCACGGGTATGTGCTGTCCTTAGCACCCATTTCCATGTTAGTCTCGGCTTTGTTCAAACAAGACGAGTTGAAACGTACTACGCTCGTGATGGCCGAGGTTGAGGAACCCGGACACGAGAGAAAGATAGCGGTGGATGCTAAACGCCGAATTCCAGACCAGTGCAGGCGTATCAAGCTGTTTCGGGCCAAGTCCCCGGTCGGGTATCATCGGAGATCCAACAGGCATTGTACGAAGTTGTCACCGCTCACGACGCATCCAATCAGTTATTCACGGACTCTTTGATGATGGTGGATACTACGGATCGTGCCATCTCTGATTGTCATCTTTGGGTCCCTCATCAGGGGGTCTTACCGCTTCTCGGTCATACTCTGACTTTAGCGGCCGCGCCCACACTTGTACCTCGACATTGCCTTGAGGACGAGTTGGCTCGTTCTTGATTTTGAAGGAACAGGCGGGTTTCTGTGTGGACGCTTAGGCTAATTCGTCAAGATAAGGCGTGCAAGAGAGTACGATGAGCATGAAGATACTCTTCGATTGCTCATGGGCGGTGTTGAAGATAACGTGATCTAGGACATCCCAGTTGGTGCATGGCCGATCAAGATCTTCATTTGTCTACTGCACAATGTGCAGATGGTCGCTTGATGGTGGAAGCCTTAGACGTTGATATTGCTAGGTGTCGAGCACTGATGGCTGGTTAAGTTTATCACTGTGGAATATTTTTTATTTTAGTTTAAACGTCTTTTGTACTGGATTGGTGTAAATAAAGTCTTTGCTTTTAATTTCGAGGGTGATGTTATTTGCTAGTATACGAGTATATCGTGCCTTTGGTCCGTTTGTGATATGTTCTTATCTTGCGGGGTTGTTGGGTAAGGTTTTTCGTTAGTTGAGCGCGGTTATTCGTCCCTTTCTCTCTCTTCTGTCTTCCCTCCCCCCCTCATTTTTATTTTAGCTTATGTATCTACTCCCCCCCTTTTTTTTTTATTTTCAAGGGAGAAGGGTAGGGAGGGCGTTGTTTAAACAAGCCTACTCCCCCCTCTTTTTTTTCAAGGGAGATGGGTGGGGTGGGAGTTATTTAAACGCGCCTACTCCCCCTCTTTATTTTAAAAGGAGCCAGGTGTGGCGGGCGTTGGTTAAATGCGCCTACTCTCTCCCTTTTTATTTTCAAGGGAGCCGGGTGGGGCGGGCGTTGTTTAAACGCGCCTACTCCCCCTCTTGTTTTTTCCAAAGGAGCTGGGTGGGGTGGGCGTTGTTTAAACGCGCCTACTCACCCCCCCCCCCTTTTTTATTTGCAAGGGAGCCGGGTGGGGCGGGCGTTGGTTAAACGCACCTACTCCCCCCTCTTTATTTTCATGGGAGCCGGGTGGGGCGGGCGTTGGTTAAACGCGCCTACTCTCACCCTTTTTTATTTTCAAGGGAGCCGGGTGGGGCGAGCGTTGTTTAAACGCGCCTACTACCCCCTCTCCCCCTCTTTTTTTTTCAAATGAGGGGGGGGGGGGGGGGTTGGTTAAACGCGCATATCCCCGCTTTTTCTTTTCGTACTCGTTGGTCGTTCAGATGCTTTTGGCATTCGTGGAACCTTTGTGGGTGTTCCTGAGGTTTTTACAAATATCAATCAATCAGGCGCCTTTGACATTCCTGAGACCTTTTATGAAATTTTCAGTTAATCAGGCACCTTTAGATGTCCTGAGGCCTTTCGTGGACGTCAGTCGATCAGGAGCCTTTGGCATTCCTGAGACCTTTTGTGAACTTGTCAGTCAATCAAGTGCCATTAGCATTCATGAGACCTTTTGTGCATTTTGTCAGTCGATCAGGCGCCTTTGGCTGCCCTGAGACCTTTTGTAAACTTGTCAGTCAATCAGGCGCCATTAGCATTCTTGAGACCTTTTGTGAATTTTGTCAGTCGATCAGGCGCCTTTGGCTGCCCGAGACCTTTGTGAACTTGTCGATCAATCGGGCGCCATTAGCATTCCCGAGACCTTTTGTAAATTTTGTTCTGTCGATCGGGCGCCTTTGGTCCACGAGACCTTTGTAAACTTGTCGGTCAATCAGCGCCATTAGCATTCCCCGAGACCTTTTGTGAATTTTGAGTCGATCAGCGCCTTTGGCTACCCCTGAAACCTTTGTGAACTTGTCAGTCAATCAGGCGCCATTAGCATTCACGAGACCTTTTGTGAATTTTGTCAGTCGATCAGGCGCCTTTGGCTGCCCTGAGACCTTTTGTGAACTTGTCAGTCAATCAGGCGCCATTAGCATTCCTGAGACCTTTTGTAAATTTTGTCAGTCGATCAGGCGCCTTTGGCTGCCCTGAGACCTTTTGTAAACTTGTCAGTAAATCAGGCGCCATTAGCATTCCTGAGACCTTTTGTGAATTTTGTCAGTCGATCAGGCGCCTTTAGCTGCCCTGAGACCTTTTGTGACTTTGTCAGTCAATCAGGCGCCTTTGACTGCCCTAAGACCTTTGTGCAGACGTCATTTTTCCAACTTACTTTATTGCTTAAAGCAGGCATTTACAAGGTAGTACTCAAGCGTAAAAAATTTTCAACCACTTGCCATTGATGGGTGTTTTGACCTTGGTCCCATTCATGCGCTGAATCTTGTAGTATCCGCTTTCTGCCACTTTCCTTATTGTGAATGGGCCTTCCCAATTTGCTGCGAATTTGCCAGCACTGGCATTTCTCTATACGTGTGGGGCGATTTATAAGACTAGCTCATTAACCTTGAAGATCCTCTCCTTTACACTATGGTTGTATTAGTTAGCTAGATGCACGCTTCCCATAAGCTTCCGCGAACCTTTCTGCCAGTGCTCTTCTTTCCTCTATCGTGTCTAAATGGGCAAAGTGGATCACTTCATCTGGCGTGGTATGGCTAGCCATTGCCAGTCTTGCAGATGAGATTGCTATCTCTGCGGGTAGATTGCATCTTCTTCGTAGACCAGTGAGTAAGGATATGCGCCTGTAGAACTACGCTTAGAAATCCTATACGCCCAGAGTGCCAATGGCAACTGCTCGTGCCTTTCTCTATGGTGGTCATGTACTTGTAGGTTCAGAATATCGCAACACCAAGATGCTCGCGAAATCTATAAACGACACACTGCGAAGACAAGCAAGATGGGAAGTAAAACGACGTAACGGATGATTTGGCGGCCAAAACACGAGAAATATGTGAAGATGTAGTGAGATCGAGGAGTGTCATGAGATTTGACATTTGTACATTTGCGATACTTCGCAAGTCATACCCGAAAATAAAGGACTGACTTAGTTATCCACTATGTAATGTCCTATATAATGAGTAGAATAGGCTTAAGGAGAGAGAGATCTTTTCGAGTGTTGAGCAAGTCATTAAGAGAGAGAAAGTTTAGAGTGGTTGTAATTCTTTAGTTTATCTCCTTTTCATCTTGTAATATTTCTGGAATTTGATCAATAAAAATTATAATTGTTTATTTTAAAATGATTTGATTGTGCGGATTCTTGTGAGGGGTGTAGTGTGGGATTTCCTGCAACTACATAATGGCGCTAGAAACAGGGATGAGCGAAGATTGATATTGTGATTTGGAAGGATTTGAAGTAGTAGATAAAGAATTTCATATAATTTTCAACAATTCATTAAGATTAAAGAATGGCAAGAAGAAGACATACCTCAAAACAACCAACGACTGTTAGAAGGAGTAGGAGACTTGCTGGAGAAGAAAGAAATGAAATGGGAGAATCTTCAAGAGCAAACACAAGAAAGAATGGAGAAAATCGGGTTCAATCGCAATTCAAAGATACACCAATACAAAATAGGCGAGGATTATGACGAGTAAGCGTACACACTTGGCGATCGGATTCTCGAGATGAAATAGGGAAGAGCGGCAATTAGGAGGTAATGGACAAGAAGAGAGATCAAGAAATGGTTGGAGGAATAATTCATGGAAACGAAGAGATTACAGCCGTTAGAGGCATTGAGACAAACAATACGAAGAAAGGCAATTAGAAACGAGAAGAACGTGCAAATCTAACAAGGCAAAATCATGAGCTAAGGATGGAAAACATGAGGTTACAGGCAATGAGAAGGTCAAGGAGCACTATAAGATCAAGATCGGTAAGGGAAGAAGTAAGACGAAAAATATACTGTAGAAAATGTTAATGAAGAAATTCAAGAAGAAATACAAAATTCAGATGAGGTTCGCCGCGAAAGAAGAGAAGTAAGGGAAGATCATTATATCCAACATGGTGAAACTCTCCAAGATGGGCAAAACGATGGAAATCAGAGAGATAGACACCGACAGAGGCGAAATAATCAAGAGGATGGAGAAAATCGGGAAGAAGGAAGGAGAATATTACATGGGAGAGAAGTACAAAGAAATCACCATGCAATTCGGGGATGAAATTGAAAGACATTATACTGAACAAGTACATCTAGCTGCGAGAGGGAAAGATTAAGAGCAGAAATGGAAGAACAAGAATTACAAGAAGCAATTCGCCAAAACAATCATGATAATCGATAAAGGAGGCGTGAGCGTAATCGCAATAATGTTAATATCAATGAAGAATACGATAGAACACTAAGGAGAACTGAAAGACGGCAAAGAATAGAAAATGAAAGATATAATGGTGTGCGAATTCATAAAAGGAATAAAAGAGAAGTCGCAGATAAAGACGAGAAGAAAATGATGATAAAGAGAATCAAAACGGATATGAACGCAGAAGAAGAGATGCGGAGTTAAAAAGGCCAATGGAAGATAATTCTAGTATAAATGAAAAATTTTTGAAAGAGCTAGCGGAAATGAGAGGAATGTTAAATAATAAGAAAGAAGGAGGTAGGAGACAATTGGATGAAGCTATAGAGGAATCTGCGAAAACCCCATTCACACGGGAAATACAATTAGAAGGAATACCCCCAAAATACAATTTTCCTACATTAACCAAGCATTTTTATGGATCAACTTGTGCAATACAACATATCAAAGCTTATTTGAGATGTATGTTACAATGGGAAAATCATGACGCTATATTGTGCAAATACTTTGCATCAAGTTTAACAGAGAAGCTCGAAATGGTTTGAAGGCCTCGCCAAAAATACTATAGCATCCTTCAATCATTTATAGGCTATATTTTTAGGGGCGTACATAAGTAACAATTTCTCGCGACACGGGCATTGAAGATGTATTTGGATTAAAGCAAAGGGTTGGTGGAAGTTTGAAACATTTGACCATGAGGTGGAAGATAATGTGTAGCGACACGTATGGTCGTGTTGATGAGAGATATCTCATTTTATCATTCATTAATGCTATGTTTCGCAACCAATATGTTATACATTCAAATTTTTAATTAAGAACACAATCACAATAACCGAGTGCGAGAATTACATGGAGGAACATATTGCTCTCGAGGAAAAACAAAATGAGATGGAATCATACCCGGGTTGCTAACACGGGTTCAAATGCAGCGAATGCAAGCTTGTTACCTAAGTTGATAAATACAGTGGCGAGCACCTCGCAAGGACAACCAGAGTTGATAATGGGTGATAATTGATAGGTGTAGAATACACCGTATTTAGTATCCAGTAGTTACGCTTTCTTTGCTATTTTTCTTGTGAATTATGTACTTTACGTGTGTTTTTGAGTTATTAGGTACTTTGGAGTCATTTGGAGCAAAAGAAGATGAAATCATTCATTTGGAGCGATAATTGGAGCAAGTTGAGGTTACGCAGCAGTGAAGAGGTTAAGATTAGAAGAATGATCTATTAGTTCCGCGTAACCGATGAAGAAGCGAGAAAACGAATAAGCGATCAGTTCTCGAGACCCGACAAGCCATACATGAATCGTGGTTGCCCATATCGAATCAAGGTGCCAATGGCCATCGACTTACTACACTACTGCAACTGTTTAAGAATCATTCTTCTTCTTCATTATAGTTCACCAAATCCAGAGAAAAGATTGATAATAGTTGCGCCATTAAATGGTGGAATCAAATAGAGAGAACGGTAAGTGGGAGCCGATGTCGATGGGTTGAAATCACGAATTTGAAGAACAAGCACTAAGACATAGGTTTTCACTGTGAATCAAGTTAGTCTTTGGAGGAATCAATTGAAATCGGAAAATTAGGGTTTGAACTGAAATTTGGGTTTGCTGTTCGTCTGAATCAGTGAAGATAAATGGGATTCGAAGCTGAGAACAGATTGGAGGTTAGGGTTGATGCTAGAGATTGATTAAAAGGAGAACAAGAACAATTAGGGTTCCTATTGGAGGAGAAGAAATGTTGTTGTTGGCAGAAATTCGAGAGTTGTGGAGCTCGGTGAGGAAATTGAAATCAAGAGAAGAACAAGAGCATAGATTGAGAAGCGAGCAAGCCAAGGTTCTCGATGATTGTGTTGGTCGAGATGTGGGAAAATTTAGTTGAATCAAGTTATTTTAGGAGATGCTATGAACACGGGAAAGAGAGCTAGGGTCATTTGTGAATTTGTGAAGAGCTTCAGGGTAAGAAATCAGAGAAGAAGGTATGGGTTTGAGTTAATTTTGATTGAAATAGCAAGGCTGCCGACTTTGGATCAAGAATCAGAAAAGTTGAAGATCAGTTAGGGTTCAGAAAAGAACAGCTTCAGGGTTTCGAATTGGGAGTCTGTTGATTGTAGTGTCGATTTTGGAAGATGGTTCGAAGTTCGGGTATTGGGAGTGATCTCAATTACATTCAGGTCGGGCAACTTGGTTGTGTCAATATGCAAGTGATGGTGGGATCGAACCAAAGCAGCCGCAATGGTTTCTTGGACCGAGATAGATGTTGCTAGTGATGAACTACGATGTGTTGCAGCCCGGGTGATTGAGATGAGTCCGTGGTTGTAAATGGCTTAAAATGGTTTCAATGGCGGTGTCACAATGGAATTGCAGGCTGTTCTAGGAAAGTCTGAAATGGAGTTGCACAATAATTTGGTAGCCTTGAATGTGGAGTTCTTGGGGGGAGAAGTAAAGGGCTAGATGGCGGAGACTAGTTGGTGTTGCATTGGTGGCTACCGAAATGAAGCACGGTTGGCATGGAGCTTGCGGTGATGTTGGTGTTGTGATTTTCTCAAAATAAGATGGTCTTGATTTTGAAGTTCTATGGTGTTGTGTCTCAGGTGGCAGCTGTGACTAAGTAATGGAATAGGGATGAAGAGTTTGAGCTGTTGAACTGTTGAATCGGTGTTCCAATTTACACTTGTTGTTTTGTCATGATGCGAGGTGAGATAGCAGTGGTGTTTGAAGAGTGCAGCTGAGTTTATGTGGAAGTGCAGGTGCAAGGCTAGATCAAAGCAATGGTTGTGACCTCAGCTGGAGAAGCTACAGATTGCAGCTCAAATAGAGAGGATGGCTCAGATAGTTTGAAGGTGAATCTTTGTGTAGGTAGTGGTGTTGTTGGTCTTGGCATCACAGTGTTGGCATTTGCAAAGGCGAATGTCATTTTATGTGATAAGAATAGAGCTATAGAAGGGAAATGGGAGTTGAAGTCTTCTTCTGAAGGTGTGAAGTGCAGCTATGTTTAACCGGTTTCACGCAGGTTATGGAGCAAGTGAGAAATGGGTGCGATTAGCTGGTGTTAAAGTCGATGCGGCTAAGTTGTTTTCATGGGTGTGTTGGTGACTAGAGTGGTGAATGCGGTCTTGAAGGTGAGCGAGAACCAAATGAGTTGGCTGATAGCGGTGAAATGGTGCTATGTGATGATTGCGGTGAGTCAAAGAATGGAAGTCACAGTTGTCTGACCCATCATGGCTGGCAATCAAGAATTGGCACATGCGTAATCATGGACGGTTAAGTCGGTGATTAGACACCGGCATCTCCGAGTCGGTGCCGACTCATGTGCACTGACTCGGAGTCGACTCGAGTTGAGTCATCTGATTTGACTCGGTGATCTAGACCAAGCTGACCGTGACCGTACTGAGTTGACCGGAGCCGATTGTGATCAGGCGGACTTTTGCCGGTCACCGGGATGTTTTCAGGCGACTTTTTCAGCCCGATTTCAGCCACAATACTGCAGACTTCCCACACCACTTTTGGGGCGAATTTTCTACACAGGTTTCTCTCTCTCGTGGGCCGGGTGAATTTTCAACTAATGGACTTGAAGACAAAACCTAATTTTGGAAGGAGTATCCTTTATGGAAATTGAGAAACATATAAAAGAGAGGACTTCTATCTTTTTGAAGGGAATCTCTTTCTACTTAGTTTTCAAGGGTTTACACCATGAAGTCTTTTCTCTTTCTTCTTGTTATGAACTCCATGAATATGAACTAAGTTTTTATTATTGGTTGAAGATGTAGTTGGATTTTGCAACCAAGTTATGATTTTTATGAATTAGTTTTCTCTCAATATTATCGTTTGATTTCTACGGGTTATAATAATTGCATGATTGAAGTATTGCAATATGATTGAATGTTTGTTTAGTCGAGTCTAGAATTGATTGAACTCACATCCATATCTATAGCTATTTTAGGGTTTTCATCGAGCGATAACCTTGAATACGAGTAGCATGATATAATTCTAGGTTGTAGTGATACATCCTCGTAGTCATATGTAGAAATTGACCTTTGTTCGAATTGTTTGCGCAATGTATTACAATTGCATTGATTAGCCTATTTCAAACTTAATGCTCCTAGGAATTGAACTTGATTAGCTTGAGAGGCGTTAGGTTATTCTTTAGGTAGATTTCACATACGCAGCCCTAATGTGTGTGTTGATAACTTTGGAAATTACGGGTATTCTTGCAATAAGGTATTCTATGGATTTTGATGATAGCGGGATTAAATACGAATTCTATTCATATATTCATAAACTTGTTTACAATTGAAGATGAAACCTTTATCCAATATTTCACATTCTTGATTTGAGTATTTACTTTTCATTGTTTTGCTTTTATTTTATTTCCGTTTAAATCAGAAAATCCTCGGTGTTTTATATAGGAAACCATAACAATTTGACAACCTAGACCTCTCTGTGGGATCGATCCTTTCTTGCCCTTGCTATATTTATATTTTGAGTAGTAAGAAAGTGTAATTTATTTTTGACGCTTACGACCGCGATCAATAATCAACAGAAGCTAGTTGCTATGGGGAGTCGTGACCAAGAAGAATACGAGAGGGAAAGAAATTTCTATAACCGCGGTGGAAATAACAAAATTCAAAGACTTGATCACCAAGCAAGAAAATTATGGAGGTCAAAGGCAAAATTATCATAGGGGACAAGGAAGCCGCGAGGATAGTATGGGAAGAAATTGAGATGCCACCTCCGAATGCTAGCGTGGAGAAAATATGGGAAGCTATAATATTGATGGAAAATATACCAACACCATGGAACATGGGAAAGGAGCCACCTCAAGCGAGAGAAGCCATGAATTTTGTTCTTATCACCATTTCCATGGACATACAACAAATGAGTGCAGAAATATAAAGAGAATCATTCTCGGGATGATAGATCGGGAAAATTAAATCATTTTATAGAAGGAAAGCTCAACCTCAAGTATTACCACCTCCTCCAAAAATTCTCGTGGCGAACACAACAAAAGAACGTGAAACATTTATGATAGAAGTTGGGGCAAAAGCAAAAACATTTTGTAACTCTATTGTACATTAAATACAATACAATTGAAGATTTCCACGATATTACTCTCAGCAGGGTTTTCGCAAGGGATGCCGATGATAAAGAAATAATGAACACCGCGAAGACGTCGCAACTGGAAGAATGGCAGAACACTACACCAAATTCTCGGAATCGTAACAGGCATTCGTAACGGCTTATGGAGCCGTTACAAATTTCCCGTTACAAAAGGCCGTTACAAAAAATTGTAATGAGCTTAAGGCGTTACTAAATTTTAAAAAATTGAATGAGCCTAGCGGTTATTTAATTTTTTTATAGGCGTGCCACTCACACGCTTGGTCACACTTGTGTCGTCACACCTTGAGTATGTGCGTGTGCCACTCACACGCCTAGCATTATATTTCCACCCACGATTGGTTATACGAGAGGATATTTCCTCCCACGAGTGTGCCATTCACATGAGTGAATTCTATGGTTAAGCTACTTGAAATCTTGTTTGACTTTCATTTTTCATTTTTCTCTTCGCTTCGCATCTATTCCTCTCTCTGCCGAAGAAGCTAGGTTTCATCATAGAGATTGTTTTAGCCAAGAAACATCATAGAAAACTCTTTAATCTTTTCGATACCTTTCAATCATCGATCTATGTAAGTGTTAATCGTTTTTCGCAACATCGATTTTTAGGTTTCATTTTTTTAATCGATCTGTTTTTTGGGCTTGATTCATCTTTATCTTCCAGTTTTTCATCGATGATGTGTAAGTGTTAATCGTTAGAGTTATGTTTTGTTAATCTTCTTCATATAAATCTAATTCGATTTTTTTTTCTTTCAAATTTACTGTTAGGGTTTGAAGAATTTTGAAGACTTGAAGATTGAAGAATTTTGAAGACTTAGAAGGTATAAGTTTCGAAACATTAAACTGATTTTAGGGTTTTATGTTAATTTCGAAATTTTCTATTTTTTTTTACTTTGTAACCTTATTTCGTGTTTGTAATCTAATTTCAATAAGTTCTAATTTATAAGTTGTTGGTGTTGATTGACATCATTAGCTTCACTTGCCTATTCTAGTTTTTGACCTGTTCTAGTTTTTGATCCACTAGTCCTGTGTAAAGATGCATTATGCTGTTAGACATGGTGTTTTTTTTTGCCTTAGAAGCATACTAAGTTGAGTAGGAAAGAGTGCTACTGATAAAGTCTTATATAATCTTGGAAGGTTTGATGAGAGTTAGACAAGACTTGGACCTAGCTAGTTGTGTAACAACAGGCGTGCGTGGGTATGGCGAGCGTAATTGATTAGTGTGTGTTGTTGTGACATATGCTTCAAAAGTCGATACATTTTAAAAGTTTGGCTAATGTTGTTCTATATCTTGGTCTTTGCAGAGGCAGGAGAGGATCCTTTTGGCAAGAGACAAACATAAAAGAAGCACGGCCACGGAATATTCAAGGTAGTATCTACATTCCAGTTTGTATGTTCTATAAATATGCTCATCATGATTTGAAATTTAGTTTCATTTTAAGGTAGTTTTTTAAGTTTAAATGAACTAAAGTTATGCAGTTTTGTTTTGATATTGACTGATTCTAAGTGAGCATGATGATAACTGTCCTAGTGGTGATTTACAAAGCTACTTATAGCTCATTCTCTCCTTTTTGAGAGGATGTTACTGTCGCTAACCTCATGGGCTTCGGCAACCCTACCACTAGGACTAAGTGATTTTATTTGATTCTTTTAAATATCAATTTTGAAGGGTAATATGTCATCTGAAGTTATCAAGAAATGGTTGAAGTGTCCTCGTAAGTCTTTAGAATACAGACAAGGTGTGAAGTCATTCATAGAGTTTGCCAAGAATAATGGTGGTGGGAGTCATTTATTTTCATGCCCTTGTCGTCGTTGTATGAATGGTAAAGGCTTATTTGCACTGAGTGAGATCTCATTGCATTTGCTCAAACATGGTATGCATGAGGTGTACACATTCTGGCGCTTTCATGGGGAAAGTTCAAGTACAAGCAGCCCAATTAACACATAAGGATAATACTACAACTGAATGTGTAGCAGATAATGATGATGTTACAGCAGGTTTGAATGAGAATATTACCACATATGTGGATGAGAATGTTAGGGAAGGGATGGATGAGAATGTAGAAGTAGGTGTTGATGAGAATGTTACAGCAGGTGTTGATGAGAATGTTACAGCAGGGTTGGATGAGAATGTTGGAACCAGCAGGTGTGGTCAGAAAAAGAGATCATCGGCTGAGAAGGCAAGAGAACCATTATATCCTTCATGTCCTAATGGAAAGTCGGTAATATACGCTGCGCTAATGATAAACAACATAAAAACTCAGTATGGAATTTCAGACAATGGTGTTACCGCAATATTAGAATTGATGAAAGAGTTGCTTCCCGAAGGTAACACCTTTCCATGTAAGTATCCAGATATCAAGAGGATTATTAAAGAGCTGGGGATGGATTATGTGACTTATGATGCTTGTGTAAATGACTGTATACTTTATTGGAAGGATAATAGTTCATTGGTGAAGTGTCCTGTATGTCAAGAACCTCTGTACGTAAGAGTTTTTAATGATGAGAGAAAACTTACACAAGTTGCGCAAAAGACTTTAAGGCATTTTCCGATAATTGCAAGGCTGAAAAGACTTTATTGTATACCATGGATAGCAGAGGCAATGCTTTGGCATTCTAGAGCACAAAGAGATGTTAATGTCATCGTCATCCAAAGTGGATTCTACAACTTGAAGGTGTGCGGATAATTTTTGTCCGAATTTGCTAAGGAAGCACTAATGTTACTCTTGGGATAGCAATCGACGTCTTTAATCCAAATGGATGCTTTGATTCGAATTACATTGTTGTCCTAGGTGATATTGTGTCCGTACAACCTTCCTCCTTCGATGTGTATGAAGCGCGAATTTTCCATGTTATGTTTGTTGATATCATGTCCGAGAGCACAAGGTAAAGATATTGATGTTTACTTACAACCATTGATAGAGGAGTTGAAAGAGTTATGGAATGATGGTGTTATGACATTCGCGATGACTTCACGAACTCGATTTTCTTTTGAAGGCAAGGTTGTTATGGGCCATTCATGATTTTTCGGCATTGGGTACTCTATTTGGATGTGTGACTCATGGGTATTATGCGTGTCCCACCTGTGGTGAAGAAACAGAGCCAGAGTGGGTTGCCGTATAGTAAGAAGATATGTTATATGGGACACCGAAGATGGCTGCCATCCCAACACAAGTCTGATTTGACAAAACAAATTTCGGTGGAGGGGTAGAAGATGGTAAAGCTCCATGGCCACTAACAGATTGCAAGTTCAAGAGATTGTGAAAGATATGAAAAGTAAACAGGGTAAGGGTAAACCACCAAAGAAAGAAACGTAAAAGAGGAGCGAGAAGCGGATAGTTTGCAACGTGGTGCCGATGAAGATGTTTCGACAACTCTATTTTATCGAAGGTCCATACTTCATGATTTGCCGAATTGGGGATCGAACGCAGATCCGTCATTGTACTGGATGTTATGCATACTGAGAAAAGAACATAATCGAGCATATTGTTAACACTCTCATGGGTAATAGTAAGTCAAAAGATGGTGTAAATGCACGTAATGTATGGGTATTAAAAAGCGGTTATGGGTGAAAGAGGATAGTGCAACTAGTAAAACAATAATGGAAGATGGATCGTTTTCCTTAACTAAAGATGAAAAAGTATCTTTTTGTACAAAGGTCAAGAACTTAAGAGTGCCTTCAGCTTGTTCCAATCTTCGCAATCGCGTGAGCATTAGTCCACCTGAGTCAAGAATTTCAAGTCACACGATTACCATGTAATGATGCAATCTCTGTTTCCATTGCTAGTTCATACTGCGACTTCATTCTTGAAAGATCTCTGTGAGTTTCTCTTCTCGTATTAGTATATTTTTCAACATTTTGTACGCAAAGGTTATTAAAGAGATGAACTTCTACAAGCGAAAGCTAGTCCTGGGTGGAAGCAATGTGCGTAATGGAAAAGTATTTTCCTCCATATTTTTTGTTATTAGTATCCACATGATGATTCATCTGGCCGATGAAGCTTTAATCTGTGGTCCGGTCAGATTTAGGTGGATGTACCCCTTTGAGAGTTAAATACAACCCCTTACTTTGTTGTTTAATTTTTAAGTTGAGAATTACTATTATTGAACTATTAATCATCCTTGCGGATCTGTTAACTTTTCTTGTAGGTTAATGAAAGGTTTTAAAGGATTGGTGCGCAATAAAAGGTACATTGAGGGGTGCATTGCAAGAGGGTATGTGCTGCGAGAATCTAGCTTATACCTTATGGAGGACGTGTCAGATGATGGTGGTGGTACTCATAAACATACTCGGCAGGCTTTTTTGGATGATGACTATGATGGTGCCGATGAGATGCCTCTTAGTTCCGGAATGAGTATTACTCCGAATCGAGCACAATTTGAATAAAGGCTTAACCGGATCCTATCTAAGTATGTTGGAATAGATAACTGGCAAAGGTAACTTTTACTTAACTCTTTTATGTTTATTCAAGTCTGAATTTTGTTTAGTCCTCCTCCTTAAATGAAAATATTACAAATTAGAGGGATGTAGCATGATGGTGACTTAGTGCATTTTAGTAGAATGTTTTTGTTAGTTAACATTGAGTTCTTGTCGATTATTATGTTTGCATCATCTGATAGTCTTTGAATTGGTATTGGCTTAGGAAGTATGATTCTTATGTTAACGGTGACACGTCTACTGGTCAGACCTCCAAGAGTTTTCATCTATGGTTGCGCGATGAGGTAATCGTGTTACCCTAAAGCTTTTAGTAGTGGTTTGAATACAACTTGTTATGGTTTTGGTTGTGATATCGACTCGCCATGTCAGATAATGATTATTAAAAGCCAAAGAAACTGATTCAACACTATGGAGACTCGTGCAAGGACCACTTTTCAAGGCACAATCATATAAGAAATACCAAGTAAATGGGTTTACTTTTAGTAAACAAGAATTTTGGGTGAAGAATGTATCACAGAATAACGGTGTGTCAATGAAAGCTGTTACAAGACTGCAAGCGAAATCGGCCGAGGAAGTAGAAATAACTTATTATGGCGTCATTAAAGATATAATAAACTTGAACTATTTGGAATTTGAAGAAACTATTTTTTACTGTGATTGGGTTAGTGTTGGAGATAAGAATGCTTGCAAAGTTGATTCAGTTTCAAAGATTGTAAATGTCAACTTGTCGAAAATCAAAAGCATAAATAGAGTGGTGGATGAGCCGTTTATCCTTGCATCTGAAGCTACTCAAGTGTTCTACTCAAAGGATCTTACTGAAGAGGGATGGTCTGTGGTGTTGCACTCACGACAGGGGTTAACGTATTTAGTAGATAAATTTGAAGTTCCTACATCTTTTCAGTCAGTTCTTACTGACAATGAGAATTGGAAAAAGCTGCTCATTATCGATTCATTTTGAACTGAAATTGCTATTGCGATATGTTTTACCTTACCCAATAATATATACAATGACGCCGCTTTTAGCTCTCTTTTCGTGAATTGTTTGGTTTTATTTGTTTGATCACTTATTTTTGAGGTGTTAGGTAGCTTTCTTTTAGCTCTTTTAGTTTGGTTTTCCCTATTTTGATGTTTGAATTTCACAGGGTATGGCAGCAAAGAGAGGTCAATCAATATGGACAACCAGTTTCCGAGAACGCAACAACATTAGGTCACCAAAGAGGCGCCTTGGCTCGTACACATGTGCCTATTTCGTATAAAAGTTTGGGATGTTGTTGATACAAAGTATAAGGATGATATTTGGAAAACCACGAAGGTACAATACTTACGAGACATGATTTTTCTTCACTGGCCATTTAACTTCTTTTATCGTTATTGCAAATAAGTAAGGCATTAATTTGTTCTATCTTTCCAGGCTGAATATGATGTACCTGAGACATCAAAGGAAAATATTCTGAAGGCCGGTTGTGGTCCATGGAGGAGATTGAAGAGTGAGTTACGCCATGCCTACTATGACCCTGTCCCTACTCATGAAGAAAGGATTCTAAATGTTCCACCAAATGTCAAAGAAGAGGATTGGATAAAATTTTGCGAAAATGAAAGAGAAGAAAAGGCAAAGCAAAGTAGAATTGAGCATAAGAGGGAAAGACAACAATATGGCTACACACATTGTAGTGGTTGCAAATCTCATGCTATGGTGAGAGCTGAACTGGTACGTATATTCGCAACTTACCTCAAACTTTGTTATATTCACAACTTAGTTGTAACTCAATTATATTCACAACTTACCTCAACATCCTTATGGAAAACTATATGATTTTACATTGTATTTGTAAATTTAGGAGGCCGCAAATCCTAATGCAGTGATCACTCCTGAGGATGTGTGGGTTAAAGCTCATACACAAGAAGGTGGTTCTATTTTACCTAGCGCGGTGCCATTCGCTGTGAGTCGGTTTACTTTTCAGTTATTTCAACTCTTTTAAAAATATGTACTAGATATTTAAGATATTAGAATTTACTTGGTTGTTATGCTCGACACTACAGGAGAAGCTCAAGAAGGCCCAAGATGAGATCAAAGAAAACAGGATGCATGTCTTCCAAGAGAAGAACCTAGTGCAATGACTAAAGCTTTTGGGGCATATTCTAGAGGACGGGTTCGTTCTCTGTTGGTCCTATATCTCGTACGCAAATCAATCTTTCTGCTCCAGTAGCGTCACAAGGTAAATGAACCGAAAGCGAAGGAGGGTGGTCTTGGTGGGATGGTGGAAGAAATAGGTGGCAAGGTGTGTGTTCGATTGATGCCTTTGTGAAGTTGTGTGGTGTAGTGGAAGAAATCAAACTGCAATTCCAAGTTGGCTCAAACGTTCCCAAGACCTCAAGAGTTGTAGCCTCGCATACTCCATACAATTTTTATGCTTCACCTCAAACAGTTCACATGCTTGCAACAAGTTCACTGTTGGGAATACCGTATCACCAGCTGCGACAAGTTCACTGCTTTGGGAATTTCGCATCACCGACTTCATCAAGAGCAAGTGGTGGACCGCTTTATTAGTTCTTTGAACTTCGAGAATGAAGTAGTTGCAACTGGTGAGCTCAGATTGGTGCTTTAGCAGCACCAGTTTCAAAGATCTTATACCTATACATCTTGCCAAGGTATGTATCGATGATATTCTCATGCCAGATGCAATCACTGCGAAAGCTAACAAGTATGCAGCAACCTTCAGAGATGTCGGAATCGGAGGATATGTGCTTCATCCAAAGATGTGCCTCTCAAGCAAAGACACACAGTCCCTTTGTTTTTGAGCTAATCGATTTCAGCCTTTTTGAGCATCGCCTAATATCTACCTTGACTTATACGAGATCTTTTTGTTATACCCGCAGATTCAAACTTTTGTACGTATCTTTGACTGATGCGCATACTCCTATGATCTTTTTTTTTGATTTTTTGGCAGTTCACACTTTTGTACGTATGCTAACCGATGCGCATACTCTTATGCATTTGTGCATAAAAAGAGCTTTACTTGAAGCAACTTTTTTGGTCCAATGTAACTTTTTCTATATATGTGAACACAAACCGGCTTATGAATGGATATTTTCTTTCAGTTCATCATTTTTTTGATATATATGTAGGTGGTTTTTTGTTATGTTATATGTAAATGCACATGGACTTCACACAAGGTCGATTGAAGCGAGAGTCAGCTTGATCGGGAAATATCAATCCACGGGTAAGTACTTCACTTGGTTATTATACTTAAACTATTAAGTTTAAATTTGTGGCTTTGACACTCGGTTTATACTTGCGAGGTATTATGTACTGGTGGGAAGAATCAACAAAATTCGATACAAGTAAGTTGTTTTTCAGTTAATTGAGTGTTAAGGCATGGACAACTGTGGTGCATTAAGGGGACTAAGGTTTATGTTTCTTTTGAGTGCCTAATGAGTTGTGTTTGTTCGGATGCATCCGAGTACGCAACGAATTTGACTTGTGCAAACCACTCGAGAGGCATATATTGAATGCACAAATAATTGAGTGTTTTAGTATCCAAGAGTCGCCAAGTCTTTCATCTTTTCGTGATCTATGTTCTTCATTCGTAACTCAAACTTCAAGGTATGATAATTATAAACAAGATATTTTTATTGCAGGAGTGATGCCTTAGCTCCAAAAGTGTAGGAAAAACTAGTTATTATACTTAAACTATTAAGTTTGTATTTGTATGTATTCCTTTAGAAAGTTTCTTTGAGAAATTTTGTACTTAGAGAAATTTGGTACTTAGAGGAATTTGATACTTAGAGAAATTTGGTACTTAGAGGAATTTGATACTTAGAGAAATTTTATTTTTTGTTATATGTTTCTTTGTTATATGAACCTGAGATGAATTGAATGAATGTTCTTTTGTATAGACTGAAGAAATTGTTGTTGAGTGTGGTCATGAAAGTATTGAATTTAAAATTCCGGCTTATTTCCTTGAGAATAATTCATCTGGGTCGTTTGACCTGGTCAAAATTGGTAAATATTGACCAATTTTGACCAGTCAAGGTTGACCTAAGCGGCAATATTTTTTGTTACAAAAAAGTTCGTGAACGGCTCGAAGTGTATTCAACATCCCCGTTGCAAAAAGAAAATCGTAACGGCCCGAGTGTTACCACGTAGCAAATTCAGAATCTGGGCTCAAGCCTCACAGATGAGGGCGTAAAAAAAAATCGTAACCCGCCACAAAGCCGTTACAAAAAAAATGTAACACCCACTTTTGCAACAGGCGAGGGCCGTTACAACCCGTTTTTGTAACGGCCTGGTTCTGTTTCTAATCCCAAAATTTGGTGTAGTGGAAGCAGATCATTTCTTTTACTGCAAGAAGAAGTACTCAAGGTGGAGGAATGCATGATAACCCATTGGTGGTGAGATTGGAGATTAACCCAAAACCTAATGATGATGAAGATGATGAAGCGGAAAACTCATGGGCAATTAATAGAATTTTAATTGATACCGGGAGTTCTGTGAATATCCTTTTTTATCATACCTACAAAACTATGGAAGGAAAAGATGCAGATTTGATACCTTCAACCTATAAAATTTATGGTTTTAATGGTATCGCAAATAAGCCAAAAGTAAAAGTTCATATGCGAATTCCACTGAAAGGATTATCTTCTGGAATTTTATTTTGTGTAGTTGATGTGGAATCACCATACAACGCGCTGATCGGACGACCATGGTTACATGAGATCTTAGGTGTCGCATCAACTTTCCATCAATGTATCAAGTTCCCTCATCCCACTGGTGTTGGCATCATAAAGAGAGATTGGGTTGAAGGAAAGAAGTGTTATGAGGTTGATATAGAATCCTGCGAAGAAAGAGCTGCGAAACAGAGGAGTTGGAAAAACAACATTAAAGAAAAACAAAGAGGTGAAGGATTAATGGTAGATGTAATAGAGCAAAGAGAGGAAGAAATGCTGAAAAATCAAAAAATGATGAAGATAGGAAGTGGCGAAGGTTTCGCAATGGACAAGAAAATGACAGGAAAATTCAAAAATGCAAAGGCAGAAAGTAGCGTATAAGAGACTTAAAGAATAACTCGTAATTGTTGATTGTCGAGAGAAAAAATGGGGAGGAAGACGACAAATGTAAGTTGATTAA
The DNA here is from genome assembly GCA_023531295.1 of Papaver armeniacum. Lineage (NCBI taxonomy): Eukaryota > Viridiplantae > Streptophyta > Magnoliopsida > Ranunculales > Papaveraceae > Papaver > Papaver armeniacum. The sequence goes on from JAJJWW010004051.1 coordinate 106,117, forward strand.
AAAAAAAAATGTGAGTGGTGAAAATGGAGTTGTGTAAGAGTTGATATGAAGAAGAAGAAAATATATTTTACAAATGGCAAATACGTTGCGAAAGTACAAAAGAGCTTACATATGCAGAAGAGTCAACAAAATAGTCGAAAGAGGCGAACTTACTATGGCGTACACCCTAGTTCGCGAACACAATTTCGCAAGAGGCAAAGTACCTAAAGTGCGTCATAGTAGGCGTACCTATATTACATATAAAAAAAAAAAATTAACAAAATAATCGAATGGGACGAACCTTCATGGCATACACCTAGTTTGCGAATAAAATTTCGTAAGAGGCAAAGTACCTAAAGTGGGTCGTGTAAGGGGGTATCTCGTAACGTGGCTCGTGGAAAAGGTTACACCGCCCGGAACTCGAGTCATGAAGATCGGGGTAATAAAACCCATCCAGAGAGATACCTTGGATTTTCAATCTAAGCTAGTGACTTAGATTGACGACCGGGGTCTCTTCTAAGGAGTCATCATTTGACCAAGGCGCCGAGGTACAAGGTTGATCCAAGGGTGCCCGGGACATTTGAAGTGTCTCGGCCATTCTTGGCAAGTCTCGGCTTATCGCACTCTACCAAGAAAACTCCACTTAGGGTGCGTCTCGTAACCATAAGCCCTATAGGAAAAAGGGATAAGAGTCTCTGTGTGAAAACAACGGTTGTTGTTAAGACCGGATAGGAGGAGCTAGCCTTGTATGGCGATACGCCTCCTTGAAGGGGCAACCGGGGAAGATAAGGGTGGCACTCTCCATTAGGGAGCTGATAGTGTCAAAAAGACGCAAATGTCACGAGGCTTTATGTTCTCAAGAATATTTAGGCTTGTCATATTTGTGCAACAATCCTGAAGAGGCAAAAATACAAAAGAGTAGATAAGACAAGATCAATGGGTCCTTACATGAAAGTGTAAAGACGTCCTGCGATTTCGTCGCAAAGACGGCAATGTCATAGGGCTTTACGTTCGCAAGGATATTTAGGCCTGTCATATTGTCGCAAGAAAAATATCCTGCAGAGGCAATAATACTAAAGAAATGATAAGACAGGATCAATGGGTCATTACATGAAAGTGTAAACACGTCCTGCGATCTTGTCGCAAAAATGAGAGGTGGCAAAATAAGACCTTTAACTAGGAAGGAAAAATAAGACCACACAAGAGAAATGATAAGGCAAGATCAATGGGTCATTACATGAAAATGTAATGACGTCCTGCGATCTTGTCGTAATGATAAAGTTCAGCAGAAAATATTTGCGAAATTATGCTTAATCTCCCATTCGAATACAAATAACAGAGGCAAGTATGGGAATGAACAAGAGCATGTTATTTGTCTTCATATAACAGATTTACGCATATATTGATTAACCATATTGCAAAAAAAAAAAGAATTGCCCTTTATGTGCGTGAAGAAACAAGAAAGATAGAAATTGTATTCAAAGACTCAAGAAATTCGCAGAAGAAAAGAATACACCCAAAGATGGGAGATTGGAAAATGAATGTACAAATATTACAAAGGAAGAAAAAGGAAAATAAAATTATTTCTCATTTGATTCTTCCTCTTCATTATCTTCATCGATCCTTCACTTTTTATCTTCATCAGATTCTCTCTTCTTCTTCACTAGCATCGCTATCAGAAATATCCAGAGAAGGCATATTTTGGGGGACTTCATCAAGAAGTCAAGGGTACTTAGACTGAGGGATGTTATTGTCCTCGCAGACCATCTCAATAGTTTGATTGGGAAAAAGAATAGCATCATTCTTAAAATTCACGACATTGATCTTCGCCTTGGTTCTTCACTCTAGAATATTTATCGTCCCGAGAAGAAAGATTTTGGCAAGTTGCTCTTTCTCAGATTCAAGTTCTTCAATTCTTTTTTGGAACCTTGCTTCAGCTTCTGCGAACATATAACATTGAATCATCAACTTGATAACAAGTTTATGCAAACAATTAAATAAAGAAGAATAATTAACAACCTTCTCTCGCCGTAAATCATATCTCTAACCAAGGCCGTATGCGCTACTTGAAGACTAATGTTAACACCTAAATTATTTCTCAGCATCATCTAGAACCTTCGCAGCCCAAGCAAATTCATCATCATTGTTTATGAGAAGAAGGGAACAAATTTGATTCTCTCTTTCGCTAAGAATAGCATTTTGACGGATGGATTCATCCCGTTCAATTTGAACTTCAAGAAGAGTCTTTTAGAATTTCGTTAATGCTTGAGCACCTTGTCTAGAAATGCGATCTTTATCATCTATGAGATCACTAATTTTCTTCCTTAAAATACTAATTTTCTCTTTAGAACTAAGATACGACGTTTAAGTTGGTTGGCTAAGCTTAAGATAGATCTATGATCAAGTTCTAAGAGGCGAAACGGATTGAAGTTCATTTACAGGAAGAGATTTAATCTTGTTATTTGAAAACTATCCAAAGAATCGTTGAGATGAGCAAGAAGAGCATCATCATCCATAGGTTCGGGAAATGAATGAAGAAGAATGGCTTCATCGTAAAGGTTATAAACGTCTGCGAAAATGATAAGTCGATGAGGGAAGATAATAAGAGAACAAAACAAAGGAAAAGGGAAAAATTTCATACCATAAAGCTGTTGGTTGGAGCTCTGAAGGCTAGAAATCTTATTCTTCTGAGTGGCAGAGTCAGCTTCTAATTGCTCAGTCTTCACGCGAAGAATGGCAGCCTTAGTTTCTAATTCTTCATTTCTCTTGCGAAGAGCAGTAGCTTCAACTCCCAGTTATTCATTTTTCTTGCAAAACTGAAGGTTCTTCTTTTCGAGAATACTGCGCCTCTTTTCAAGATCTGAGGCAACAACAAAGGAAGCTCTCCAGGACTACAAAAGAAAACAAAGAAATTAAGAAGATATAATTTAAAATAAAAACTATGAAAAAATAAGAGAATGAAAACATACCAAGACACTAAGTGAATTTAAGAAGCTTGGAGTCACTGATCTGGAGACCCCATGAAGAGAACCATCACTCTCAAGTAAAGGTGAATCGCAAATACTCGCGAGAGCCTTGCATGTACTAGAAAGGCGATGGTCACCCATCCCTTGCATAGAATCAGAAAAAATGCTAGACAACTGTGCCATAGAAGATCCAGCTGGAGAATTTGAAGAAGGGATATCCACATCATCATGTTCCTTATCACCAGAACTCTCACTTGACTGAGGATTCGAAGGAGAGGGGAGGTGAAGTTTTCGTTTCTTCAGAGGCGGAGCAACAGACTTCTCCTTGCGAAGAGGATTTTTACCTCTACCTTTGGCCTTCGCAGCCTCGGGGTTTTCTTTCTTCTCCAGCAGCTCTACAACACCAACCTTCGCACACAAATAAAGATAAGAAACAGAGGCAACAATATTGTTAAAAATATATAAAATGTTTCTTACTTCATCCATGACGGAGCGAAGAGCAGCTAAAGTGCTCACTTTCCCGGTCCGGTTGTAGCTCGATCTTAACTTTTCAATCTAAAAATTTTCGCGAGAATCAAAGGATAAGGGAATAAGCAACCAATGAAAGATTACGAAGTACACGAAGTTGGAAGACATACCTCTTTATTCTTCTCTAGCCAATTAAATACCCGTAATCGATAAGTAGCGAAATTCGAGCTCGCGATATAAGGCCCTTTATCACCAATGGAAAAACACACCATCTATCGTCTTTAGAATGACGCGGACGTTGTTTTTACCGTAATGCCAATCAATGTCTTGCATAAGGAGTTTATAAATCAAGCAACATCATCCTTTCTTTTGACGGACACCCCAATGAAAGTATTATCCCTCCTCATAGGAATGAATTCATAATTCTCGTAGAAACTCTCATTGTGTATCTTTAAAGAAGTATCTCCAATTCCTTAAATTTTGGGTCTCTAACTTCTTTTGGGTAAAGAGACCCATTACCGCCATACGGTTGGCGAATCGAAGTATTAAGCGAATGCAATCCCCACTTAGTTGATAGATAGCTCGCAAGAAGTTCGCATGAGCAAGAATTCCATAGAATAAAGGAAGGTTAGGGTTATAAAGAGGAATGGGAAGGCCGGCGAGAATTTGACCAAGCGAAATTATGATTTCATGATCATCACAATGATTATCGGTGAACAACTTGGCGAGAAAGAATGGATTTAGGTTCTGACGGAATGAATGGTGGTTAAAGTAAAACCTTTTCCTTGAAGATCTTTTTGAACTTCTTCAAAAGAAGTTTCGTATTTGCGACCGATTGGAGCCATTTTTAGTATGGGAATGAATGAAGAATCAAGATCAAAAGAAAGAATAAGAAGAAGATTTGATGAAGAGTGTAAACGAAATTACGGAGGAGAATTGAAGAAAAGTTGCAGAGAGAAAGTAAAAAAGAAGAGGAGGAGGGTGAGAAAACTATATATAGAGAAGAATTCTCGAGAAGATAAACGCATTTAATGCGAGAAGGGACATGAACGGTTGAGAAATAACGATTGAAAGAGACGTGTAAAGAAATGGGTGGAAGAAGAAATACGTGTAATAAATTCTGCGTAATAGTACAGAATCAGGCAAATACATAAAAATATGAAGAAATGAACAGCTGCGGCATTTTGAAAATACTAGTTCTTATGACGTTCTCTTCTTCGCAGAGAATACATGAGAAGAGGCAAGATGTAGGATCAGAATATCGCAACACCAACATGCTCGCGAAATCTATAAACGACACACTGTGAAGACATCGCGGGCTGGAAGTAAAAAGGACGTAAAGGACGACGACAGCCAAAACACGAGAAAGATGTGAAGATGTAGTGAGATGGAGGAGTATTGCGAGATTTGACATTTGTACATTTGCGATACTTCGCAAGTCATACCCGAAAATAAAGGACAGCTTAACTGTCATCCACTATGTAATGTCCTATATAATGAGCCGAATAGGTTTAAGGAGAGAGAGATCTTTTTAGAGTGTTGAGCAAGTAATTAAGAGAGAGAAAGTTTAGAGTGGTTGTAATTCTTTAGTTTATCTCCTTTTCATCTTGTAATATTTCTGGAGTTTGATCAATAAAAATTATAATTGTTCATCTTAAAATGATTTGATTATGCGGATTCTTGTGAGGGGTGTAGTGTGGGATTTCCTGCAACTACAGTACTATTCTACTGAGGATGCGGATGAGCGTCTTATTTGTTGCCTCCGCTTTCCCATTCCCTTTGGGATAATAAGGGGTAGATGTGTGGAGCCTTACATTGTATTGGCAGAGTAAATCAATTACATCCTTGTTCACGAATGATTTCGCGTTATCTGCTATGATTATCATGGGCGCGCCGAACCTGCAAATGATGTGTTCTTTGATGAATGTGGCTATTGTGGCACCTGTGTAATCTTTGAGGGGTATCGCCTCGACCCATTTCGACGTGTACTCGGTGGCGGTGATTATGTACTTATGTCGCTTTGAAGATGTTGGGTTGATTGGCCCTATAAGATCGAGCCCCACCGTGGAACGGCCGCCATGCGTTACTATGCTATCCAATAGTGCGTGGGGGGCTTGGATCAAGTTCCCATGTGTCTGGCACTGCAAGCATCTTCGGGCGTGTTCTGCGGTGTCACTTTCCATGTTCGGCCAGTAAAACCCTCCTTCGTAGAGTTGCAGGAACAACTTCCGCATCCCCTGGTGCTCTGCATCGTGAATTCGGGTCATGAATTCTATGGCTTCCTGATTTGACAGGCATCGCAGCGGGACATTACCATAACTTCTCCGATAGAGAATGCCTTCATGCATGAATAAACGGGCTGCATTCCTTTGTATTTTTAAAGCCATTTGTCTGTCACCAGGCAGCTTCCTGTGTTGGATGAAATCGATGTAAGGTTGTCTCCACTCTAATTCTTCGACTGTGCAGACCCCCGTGGGCTGTGGCGGGGCTTGGAAATCGGCACAACTATCTTGGAGTGCTGCTGCTTGAGCTGACATACTTGGCCAATATACGCCCATCCTTTGAAGCCTTCTGTATAGATGAACGGCATCGGTCTGCCCACATGTTTCCGAATGTAGTTCTCGGAATAACTTCTCCGCCTCCATTTTATTTAAACATCTTGTGAGGGATCCTCCCGCCGCCCTGTAGTACAACACACCTTGGATCATCACGAAATTCTTTAAGGCTTGAGTAGGAATCACTCGTTCTTCGTCCATCCGCGTCAAGTCTTCGATGTATGCCTTTCTCCAGCCGTCCGCCTCCTCGAAGGACATGTCCTCTTTCCAAGTACTGAGTAGCCCTTTTCTTCGTACCATAACCGTTCCCTCTTCTTCGTCGTTTAATGGTACCTTGCTTGCCAAGGTTGCCAAGGAGTCTGCGTGTTTATTTGCGCCTCTGCCAGTATGATCTAAAGTCGATCCCGTTTTACTCATCAGCCTTTGGGCCTCCGCCCGGTAGGGGGCCAGGTGAGGCTCTTTGACATGGAAATCCCCGTTCACTTGATTTGTAACAAGACGGGAATCGCATTTGACTTCCACGCCTCCAAGGTTAAGCTCTTTCGCCATTTGGAGTCCCAAAATTAGGGATTCAAACTCTGCCACATTATTACTGCATGGAAAATACGGTTTGAACGAGTATGAGAGTAGTTCTCCCCCGCTGGGCTTCAAGACTACTCTGCTCCTCCCACGGACCCGTAAGAGGATCCGTCAAAGAACATGGTCCAAGGCTTGTCGACATCTTTGGCCGCGACCTCTCCAGGTATGTATTTGTGTACTTCATCGTCTCCTGCTCCTGGGAACATGGCCATGGGTCGGCTATTGCTTGTCCCCTTACAGCGTTCGGCCGTTGGTACTTGAGCTCGAATTTCGACAGTTGAAGCAACCATCGAGCTAAGTTCTCCTGTAAGGGAAAGGCTTGGCGTGCACGCTATCGGGTTTGTTCTTGCCACCACAATGGTTTCATGTGTTAGGAGGTAGGGGCGCAACTTTGGAGTCGCGTATATGAAGTCCAAACATGCTTGCTCTACACGCGGGTATCTTAATTCCGCGTCTCGTAGGACCCGACTCACGTAATAGATAGGTGACAGCTCAGTTCCCCCATGTCTTGCGCGAGAACTGCGCCGATTGGGCCGAGCTCAGAAACGCCGGTGTGTAGAGATAAAGAGGACTCCGCGTATCGGAGGTCTAAGAATCTTAAGGGCGACAAGACACTACTTCAACTTTTCAAAGGCGACACACTGTACCTCTCCCCATACAAAGGGTATACCTTTTTTCAGCAAGGGAAGGAAGGCATTCATCAGTTGTGCTAAACCAGCACGAAGCGTCGTATGTACGATATTCGTCCTATAAAAGTTTACAACTCTTTGGTGTTCACCGGCGGTGCAATTGTTGTGATTGCTTCGAATTTGCTCGGGTCTACTTGAATTCCCTCATTAGTGACTACAAACCCCAAGAATTTTCCGGATGTGACCCCAAAGGCGCACTTGAGAAGGTTCATCTTGAGTTTAAATTTCCTGCATCTCTCAAAGGTCGTCATTAGGTGAGAGATGTGATCCTCAGCCTCTTGTGTCTTCACTACGATGTCGTCAACATATACTTCTATTGTCCGGTGCAGCAGGTCGTGGAAGATGGATGTCATGGAGCGCTGATATGTGGCACCGGTGTTCTTTAATCCAAACGACATCACTACGTAGTAGAAGTTGTCGTATGGGGTTTGGAAGGCGGTTTTATTTGCATCTACAGGGTCCATCTTTACTTGGTTATATCCGCTGAAGCCATCCATGAAAGAATATCTTTTCTTTTTCCCGGTCGCGTCCAACGTCATGTCGATGTTTGGCAGCGGGAAATCGCCCTTTGGGAAAGCTCGGTTCAGGTCTCTATAGTCTACACAGCACCTAACCTTTCCATTTTTCTTGGTTACTGGCACGATGTTAGCCAACCAAGTGGGGTGTTGTATTGGCTTAATGAATTTGGATTTAAGTAGTCGCTCCACTTCTTCCTTTATCGCGAGGGCGATAGCCCTAGGAAACTCGCGGCTTCTTTGCTTCACGGGTTTGAATTCAGGTGATACTCCTAGATTATGTACCACGAGATCGCTATCTAAACCCGGAATTTCATCATAGTCATAAGCGAAGATGTCCTTGTATTCTTTAAGTAACGCGATCAATGCTACCCTTTCCTCTTGGTCCAGATTCTTGCTTATCATGATGGAGCGCTTGTATTTTTGTGTTCCTATGTTGATTTATTCCATTTCATCCACGGTGAGGTCTTTTGGCGTTCGTTCCTCATTGGTTCTCGTAGTGACGCTTACCAACTGATCGCGCAATTCTTGGTCATCAATCGTGTTGTAGGAAGCTCGGACAAGCTTTGTTCGTGCTTTCATCCGGGAACCCCCTTCACTCATCAACTCGTCAGCGTGGTTTTTCTCATTTGCAGGAATTCCCTCGGCTAATTGCTATAATCGGTACACATGTCCACCATCGGGCCTGGAGAAGCGTTGGAAACTGGGTTGCTCATCTTGCTTCCTTTTTCTTTCTATTGGCAACACCATCCTTGACGGAATGAACACGGATTTGGTGGGTTCCGTTTTTTCTTCGTCCCCCCACTTCGGCAGCGGGGTGAGTCGAGCTTCAGGCATTTCGTCCTCTTCTTTTGGCTCGTTATAGAAAATTGTGTCTGCCATATATGCTTCTTCTGGGTCGAAAGGGTTGCTCGTGGAGGGAATTCGGTACCGCTTTCCTCCTATGTTAGTTTTTACACATTGATGGTACGTCGACGCGACTACTTTGTGGTTGAGTAGCCAGCCTCGCCCTAATAACACATGGAAGGTAGTGTCATCTTCTAGAACATAAAAATGGGTGGTCCCTCAGATAGGACCAACCTTCATTGCTAGGTTAATGATTCCAATAGCTGTTTGGGCGTGGCATCCAAACCCTTTCACTGTAGTGACCCACATTCTTATCGCAGACCGTTGTATGCCTAAAACGTCGACCGTATGCATCGAAATCAGGTTTAAGTATGCACCCCCATCAACAAAAGCTCTTTTTAGTGGCTGTCTATTGATATACACGGTGAGATATAGAGGCATGAGATGCTCTCCCGGGTAACAGATGTCTTCGTTGGTGAATACGATCGCCTCCTGGGGGAGAAGCCCACAGGGCCTCCCTGCTGCTACAGCTGCTATGGCCTTAGACACTTCCTTGATTTGATCTTCCCTGAAGCCGAGTGAATCGAAGAACTGTTGAGCCAATACTGTCTTAGCAAATTGATGAGCCACGCCGTCTGTGTTAGCAAAAGTGGAATTCTCCATATCCACCTTGAATGCTTATCCTTCATCCTCGGTCCATGGCCTCCAGGCATCTCCGCTTGGGTCATGGGAAAGCACCATTACGTGATGTGGGGTGATTTTTCCATCTTCCGCTTTGTTCATTTCAATCTCGCCTATTTCCAGCTTCTTCTGAAACATCCTTCGCAGGTTGAAGCAACCAATTGTAGGGTGTTGTATCCTCCGATGAAAGTGATAATAGCGCGCATCATTTTTGTCTAGAGTGTTAGGATCCATTTTTGGGAGAAAAATCTTAGTGCGGGTAACATTTTAATCAAATTAGATGAATTAGAAGAAAAGAAAGAGAGAGCACTACAACATATGGAGAATTATCAGCGAAGATTGGCCAGAGAATATAACAAACGTGTCAAGATACGTGAATTTCAACCAGAGATCTGGTGCTGCGAGAGACACCAATATATCGGCGTGAAAGTGGTGGCAAATTGGCAAGAAAATGGGATGGACCTTATATCATTAAGGAAATAGTTGGCACAGGGGCATATAGATTAATGGATCTGAAGGGAGAGATGTAGGACAAAGATTGATAGACCATGGAATAGGTTGTATCTCGAAGAAGTATTATCCATAAAAGATGGATGAAATGAAATGAATCTGGATGAAATGCTTTCGCGATTGAATGATTGCGAGGTTGAATAAAACAAAAGAAAGATTGTGCGAATTTCGCAAGCAATACATTTAAAAATGAATGATTGAATGAATTAACAAAAATGAATGAGTGAGTGAATGGGACGAACCTTTATGGCGTACACCTTAGTTCGCGAATGATATTTCGTAAGAGGCAAATGTAAGACCTAAAGTGCGTCATTGTTGATGGTGGATTTTCGTTCAAGGTTAAATTTGTAAAAAACCAGAAAAATCATGCGTTGACATCTTGTAAAAGATAAAGCCATTTATAAGTGTTGGATACTCCTCACTTAATTCACCAAGAATGGAGCATGTAGCAACAATCCCGTTCAGTGAATACATGAAATTCCTCCAGGTTGGAGCATGTGGCAACAATCCCTTCCCGTGAATTTCATATCAGCCTTGTATTTCGATACTCATTATCGGTGTGGCATGACGACCGAGTGTTACTCTTACTGAGAATAACACGAACCTCCAAGCACTATAATGAAACCATGTACGAAATACCCGCATGAGTTGATTCTCGGTGTGTTATACTAGCCCGAGCCTCTCTCGGTGTGTTATACTAGCCCGATTGAGCCCTCTCGGTGTGTTATACTAGCCCGATTGAGCATCCGACTGACCGTATCACCGGATATGATTCGATCCCAGATCATCCAAGTCCATAAGCATGATTGGATGACCCCGGATCGATTCCATCACCCAAGCGGTATGGAATACCCACGGCCGACCCCGCATGGTGGGTCATTGGCCTAGCCTCGCAAAGAAACCGTTCATACCAAGCATTATGGACGGAAAACCCTAAATTAGGGTTTGCGGCATATTACATGTGTCGCAAAACAGTCTCAACCATCCATCTTCGCAGTATAGATGGAGGGTGTAGATGTAGACTTAAAAGGGTACAGAGCATGTCAACACGATCACCGTGGACCGCCACACACTTGACCAATCGGTCAAGACCAACAATGTTTGGCCGTGACAAAATCATCACCCAAACAAGAGATGACGCACGGCTTGAAAGCCAAAATTAGGGTTTCAAGTCATCACACACGTCCATCTTCTCCGGCACAAATGGAGGGTCACAGATTAGATTAAACAAGGGCCGGTCATACCAGAATGACCACCGTGAGCCCATCTACCCCCTCATATGTTCGGCCAAGGCATATCACGCCCGGTCAATCCAAAGCGTGCGTCCAAACTAGCACGGCGCGCCTCCCAAACCACGAACCGATCTCGACCGCTCAACTTCATAGGATGATTTGAGTGGCTTAGATCACGTTTTCATGGGATAGTCGAGGTATAGGTGTGAACACCAGCCTACCACATACACACTTGGTATGATCGACCAAGACCGACCAAGATGGTTCGTCTTGAAACGCGTGCGCAGAATGTCATGCGATCTCCAACTCCTTTGCGGCAAGGATTTCTACCGCAAACCGATCTCAACCACTCCTCTTTGCCTGGCCAAATTGAGTGGCCTAGATCGCACCTTCATGGGACGGTGAGACATGGACGTGTACACCAAAGATGCCATCTACATACACGTCCGGTCTGGTCCTCTCCAAAATTCTTCCCATACTTGGTTTCGACCAAGTCAAGAGTCATGCTTGCGCTCCTCTTCAAAAACCCTAATATTCATTAATCTGGCCGCAGATGAGTGTCTCAAAGATCATCTCATCCGTCCAACTTCACTAGCTTGGTTATACAACTCGGTCAAGAGTTATTTGGTTAGTGAGGCGTCATTACCCATCACTTTACCACACCATAATGCAAGTACTGCACAAAATACACACGATACTTCACAAGTATCGACTTCCGAATAACACAAGTTATTCAATTCAAAGATTACATGCTATCTTTCGTGGATCCACGATCCACACATTCCGCACATCAATCATGTCACAAACCGGGGGATACATCTCGGGTATTGGTCTGGCGGTTTACAGTGACGGCAACGCGCCATCACAAGAACGTGTCGGGAAGTCATGGACGGTTAGAGATGAACAGGAGAAGTGGGCAAGATCGGTCGTGTGGCACGACGCACAACTCCACAACTCCATCACTCCACTTCCTCCACTTCCCACGAGAGACGTGAATAAGGCTCAATGACTTGTATAAATAGGTTCTCCGCCCTATTTCAAACAACAACACAAGTTCGGATTTGAGACAGTAAAACCAAGTGTTAATACAAAAACGTATTCAAACACCTTAACTTGCTTGCATCAATCACAAGACTGCTCACCTTTTTACAAGTCATAAGCAAGCCAACACCTTCACAATCTCAACACCTTCTTCGCTTCCTCCCTAAGATCAACCCCATCTCCTTCACTTTGTGACCGAAACAAGCCCGGAACGGCCATTTCTTGGTTTAGGCCGGACTTGCACTGATTGATCTCTCGAATCTACAAGCACTCACCGCGCAAATGCATTTGTTTAAAGGTTTAAATTCATTCCTCATCCACACCCCAAATTACCAAATTCTGCGAGGAGTAGTTTTCACCCATAAACAATTGGCGACCACGGTGGGAGGTTGATCTATCGGTTGCAAAAATTGAATTCTCAATTCTTCGGTTTCGCTCACGATGCATCCTCATCAGGAAACCACAAGCGGTTCGGATACCATGGGAAGTGTAGATAGAATGCTTGGAGGATGTCTTGGCAAATCAAGCTGGTATCACCGAGAAGACGAAGCGAGACATTTCGCCTTTTGAATGACATAAAGACAATTACAAGAAGGATCGGCGCAGCATCTACTCAAGCAAAGTGCAAGAAATGTCAATCCTTAGTCGAGTCACACCTTTACCGGTGGAGAGGCAAAAGAGCGCGTAACCGCAGGTGACTCGGGAAAGATGAACAACATGGTCCAGTCAACAATGAAGAACCGAGGCAACTCCCACAGAGGAGAGGACTTGTCGAGAATACTACAACGTCTACCGAATAAAGAAATGGATCCTGCGACTTACGGATCCTGCTGGAAGATTTATATCTCAAGACCCTTGTCGAAGCCGTGAAGAAATGCATGAGGAAGGAGAGATCAATCAAGGAACACGTGAGTACGAGGATGGGAACGTTCAATTCGATCACTCAGCGGTGACATTACAACACCTCCCATCACGAGCCGAGAAGCTGCAAGTCCCGGCATCTCATCAGTGTAACACCTCCGTAGTCACGAGCAACAACTTCCACTCCTTCATCGGGACGAGGAACCGAGAGGCGAGAGGAGGACCATCTCCCATTACCATTGCGAGACTTGATGGAAAAGAAGGAAGTTCTTGTCAAGACTCAAACGGATATGGCCGTAACTCGGAAAGAGGTACTCACTTTTCTTAAGACATTAACTGATCGATTTCCACATGACCCGCAACAGCCCACGGAGCCAACAAGGAATGAATTCAACGCACCGGAGAAGGTACTTCAATGGCACGGACCTACATGGACTCGATCAAAGAAGCGACATCGATATGAGCGGTCTGTCGTGGAGGCTCCTACAGGGACTCGATCCTCACAACGATCTTCCTCAAGTCAATAGTTTCACTATGAACCAGAGGCCGGTGGATCGGAAGCGGTTTCTCTAGTGGAAAGTTTATGCAAACTTTCACACCTCTCGAAGAATCGCCGCGCGGAGACGTTTCTTCGCAATCAACTGAGGAGGAAGGTCACGACCGTGACCTACATGTCACCGCACGCATCAAGGATTGAGTTCAAGACGCCCCTTATCTACACACAGGAGCGTCTTCGAATGTGATTACTATCAAGACTCTCGGGACATCCAAGGTTCTCCCGAGGCAAGGTCGCACGGAATCCTACCACAATGACGGACTTCAAGGGAAACCAAACCAAAGACATACGGGAGGAGCTCCATTTGAAAAGAATCGGACAAGTTCGTTGCGTCCCACTCCCAACGTGGGCGTCAATTCAGGATGAAGACCGGCTTGCATCATTGAGAGCTAAAACCCACAATGCATCTTCTGCCGACGAAGCATTCTTCTCCATCCCGTAAAAGCCACGACCCATGTTCACACGAAGAGGGAACGCACTTTTGTGGCGAGTCGTGACCGAGAAAGGGAAAACGGTATACCGATCTTGCCATTATCAATTAGCGGGGATCTTGCTACCCACTCTCTCCACCCAATGGAATGCTACGACAAGAACGAACCACAACAACAAGTGCTAGATGCTCCACAACAGCTGCAAGAGGGCACCAACTCCACAACCGATGAGATTGATATCGTTGAGGAATCTCCTAGGCCTATCTCCATCACTCAACCTTGTGTACGGATAAATGCACGAAGCTCGTGGAACTTCTCAAAGAGTATCGGGACATGTTCGCTTGGAGATATGAAGAAATGCCGGATTTAGATGAAAATTGGTCATCCATCATCTACATGTCATACCCGGATCCTAGTCGGTTAAACATGTTGCAGATTCGAGACACGAGGAAAATGGATAGATCGGAGTCTGCATAGACTTGAAACTTGAACAGTGCTGCTCAAAAAACAATCCTCCTCTACCTAACATCGACATGTTAGTAGATGCAAGCAATGACACAAACATGTTCTCCTCCATGGATGGATACAGCTACAACCGAGATAAGAATGTACGAGCATGATGCAAGTAAGATATCTTTTCGAACTCCTCTCGGAAAATTTTATTATACCATACTGCCATTTGGTTTAAGGAATACCGGTGCAACGTATCAACGCTCTATGACGGTAATCTTCCACTGGAGCCGATACCTCAAGGGAGCAGCCTCAAGAAGATAACGAACCACACTTGGGGACTGAGGCTCAGCATGAAGTTCCTTCACCGTCAGTCAAGGAATTCTACAACATGAGAGATGTAGTCACACACGGCAAGACACAACTCACACGGAGCACACAAAACCGGGTCCGGCTCAAATTGATAATGGATTTCAAGACCGGTATTAGTTTTCAAGTCGGTGCAAGTTTGATCTGGTATTGATTTCAAGTCGGTGCAAGTTTCGATGGGTATTGATTTCAAGTCGGTGCAAGTTTGATCCGGTATTGATTTCAAGTCAGTGCAAGTTTGATCTGGGTATTGATTTCAAGTCGGGTGCAAGTTTGATCAGGTACAAGTTTCAAGTCCGGTATAAGTTTCAAGTCCGGTATCACTCAAGTTACAAGCCCGGTATTGCTCAAGCTTCAAGTCCGGTATTGATCAAGTGACGAGTCCGGTATCACTCAAGTTTCAAGTCCCAGGTATTGCTCAAGTTTCAAGACCGGTGTTGGTCAAGGGCATGAGGTTGGTATAAAGTTGACATTGATCAGCATACACGATATGGGACCCACGTTCAATCAAGCATATATGGCGGGACCACATTTATTTGCACAACACGGTTCTCTCATGTTATGGGAATCATGTTCACGAAATTCAAGCCCACGTTCGATCAAGCGGCGCAGATAGCCCCACCAACGAAGCGAGCACAAGCAGTCCGTCGATTAGGCACAACCCCACGATCGAGCGGAGCAAGCACGGAGCGGGCCCTCGACCGAAGCGAGCATAGAAAGGTCGATCGAAGCGGGCAAGACCGACATCATACTAGGGGAACGCTCTCCTATATGCCTTTTAAAGGTAACATACTCCAAGGACAAGGATAACCCGTCTCTCCCGGTAACATCTAACTTTGCCTCATAAGTTTTATCTTTAACTGTCACCATCTCATGCCTACCACACAATAGTGTAACCATTATGTGCTAGGCAGGGGACTTAATGTTGATGGTGGATTTTCGTTCAAGGTTAAATTTGTAAAAACCAGAAAAATCATGCGCTGACATCTTGTAAAAGATAAAGCCATTTATAAGTGTTGGATACTCCCTCACTTAATTCACCAAGAATGGAGCATGTAGCAACAATCCCATTCTCGTGAATACATGAAATTCCTCCGAGGTTGGAGCATGTGGCAACAATCCCTTCTGTGAATTTCATATCAGCCTTGTATTTCCAGTACTCATTATCAGTGTGGCATGACGACTGAGTGTTACTCTTACGAGAATAACACGAACCTCCAAGCACTATAATGAAACCATGTACGAAATACCGTACAGGCTGATTTTAGGTGTGTTATACTAGCCCGAGCCCCCTCTCGGTGTGTTATACTAGCCCGATTGAGCCCCTCTCGGTGTGTTATACTAGCCGACAGCATCCGGACCGACCGTATCGGTCCGGATATGATCTCGATCGCTGATCATCCAACTCCATAAGCATGATTGGATGACCCCGAGATCAATTCCATCACCCCCAAGCGGTATGGAATACCCACGGCCGACCCCGCATGGTTGGTCATTGGCCTCTTTGCCAAGAAACCGTTCATACCAAGCATTATGGACGGAAAACCCTAAATTAGGGTTTGCGGCATGCATACATGTGTCGCAAAACAGTCTCAACCATCCATCTTCGCAGGTATAGATGGAGGGTGTAGATGTAGACTTAAAGGGCACAGAGCATGTCAACACGATCACCGTGGGACCGCCTACACACTTGACCAATCGGTCAAGACCAACAATGTTTGGCCGTGACAAAATCATCACCCAAACAAGAGATGACGACGGCTTGAAAGCCAAAATTAGGGTTTCAAGTCATCACGCACAAATCCATCTTCTCCGGCACAAATGGAGGGTCACAGATTAGATTAAACAAGGGCGGTCATACCAGGTAATGACCACCGTGAGTCCATCTACCCCCTCATGTGTTCGGCCAAGGAATATCACGCCTGGTCAATCCAAAACGTGCGTCCAAACTAGCATGGCCGCGCCTCCCAAACCACTTAGTCGATCTCGACCGCTCAACTTCACCGGATGATTTGAGTGGCTTAGATCACGTTTTCATGGGATAGTCGGTATAGGTGTGAACATCGGCCTACCACCTACACACTAGTATGATCGACCAAGACCGACCAAGATGGGTCGTCTTGAAACGCGCGTGGGAGAATGTCATGCGATCTCCAACTCCTTTGCGGCAAGGATTTGCCGCAAACCGATCTCAATCACTCCTCTTTGCTGGGTCAAATTGAGTGGCCTAGATCGCACCTTCATGGGACGGTGAGACATGGACGTGTACACCAGCATGCCATCTACATACACGTCCGGTTGGTCCTCTCAAAATTCTTCCCATACTTGGTTTCGACCAAGTGAAGAGTCATGCTTGCGCTCCTCTTCAAAACCCTAATATTCATTAATCGGCCGCGAGATGAGTATCTCAAAGATCATCTCATCCGTCCAACTTCACCGACTTGGTTATACAACTCTGGTCAAGAGTTATTTAGTTAGTGAGGCGTCATTACCCATCACTTTACCACACCATAATGCAACACTCGCACAAAATACACACGATACTTCACAAGTATCGACTTCGACAAACACGATTATTCAATTCAAGATTACATGCTATCTTTCGTGGATCCACGATCCACACATTCAGACATCAATCATATCACAAACCGGGGGATACATACGAGGTATTGGTCGGCGGTTCTGACGTGCGGCGTGCAACGCGCCATCACAAGAACGTGTCGGGAAGTCATGGACGGTTAGAGATGAATAGGAGAAGTGGGCAAGACCGGGTCGTGTGGCACCGACGCACAACTCCACAACTCCATCACTCCACTTCCTCCACTTCCCACGAGAGACGTGAATAAGGCTCAATGACTTGTATAAATAGGTTCTCCGCCCTATTTCAAACAACAAAACAAGTTCGGACGAGACGAGGAAAACCAAGTGTTAATACAAAAAAACGTATTCAAACACCCGAACTTGCTTGCATCAATCACAAGACTATTCACCTTTCTGTTACAAGTCATAAGCAAGCCAACACCTTCACAATCTCAACACCTTCTTCGCTTCCTCCCTAAGATCAACCCCATCTCCTTCACTTTGTGACCGAAACAAGTCTGGAACGGCCATTTCTTGGTTTAGGCCGGACTTGCACAGATTGATCTCTCGAATCTACAAGCACTCACCGCAAAAGTGCATTTGTTTAAAGGTTTAAATTCATTCCTCATCCACACCCCAAATTACCAAATTCTGCAGAGTAGTTTTCACCCATAAACAGATCATATAAGGGGGTATCTCTTGACATGGCTCGGGGAAAGGTTACATCGCTCCTGGAACCCGAGTCATGGCGACATGGCTCATGAAAGCCTATCCGGGAGAGATACCTTGGATTTCCAACTATATATATAAGGTTGTACCCTGGTTGGACGCCCGAGGGTCTCTTCCTAGGAGTCGATGTATGCTCAAGGCGCCGGGGTACACGGTTGAGCCAAGAGTGCCTGGGCATTTGAAGTGTCTCGGCCATTCTTGGCAAGTCTTGGTATATCCGCACTCGGCCCGAAGAAAACTCCACTTAGGGTGGAGTTTCGTAACCATAAACCATATAGGTATAAGGGATAAGAGGCTGCGAAAACAACTGGTTGTTGTTAAGACCGGATGGGAGGAGCTAGTCTTGTATGGCCGATGTACGCCTCCTTGAAGGGGCAACCGGGGAGAAGATAAGGCGGCACCCTCCATTAGGGGAGCCGATAAGTGTCAAAAGACGCAAATGTCATGAGGCTTTTTTTTCGCAAGGAAATTTAGGCTTGTCATATTTGTGCGATGATCCTGTAGAGGCAATAATACTAACGCAAGGATAAGGCGAGATCAATGGGTTTTTACATGAAAATATAAAGACGTCCTGCGATTTCGTCGCGAAGACGGCAATGTCATGGGATTTTACATTCGCAAGAGTGTTTAAACCTATCATATTGTCGCAAATAAAATATCCTGCAGAGGCAAAAATACTTAAGAAATGATAAGACAAGGTCAATGGGTCATTACATGAAAATGTAAAGACGTCCTGCGATTTTGTCGCAACGAGGGGTGGCGAAATAATACCTTTAATTAGGAAGGCAAAATAAGACCGCACAAGAAATGTTAAGACAAGATCAATAGATTTCTTCACTTGTGAAGATATCCTGCGATCTTGTCGCAATGATAAATTTCAACATAAATAAAGGTAAATAAACACGCTTGCGAGAGTAAAATTGCAAATCTAAAATGAGATAGAAAGAAGAGATAAGGGTTTGTTCATCAAGGGACTTGGTCTTTCAATCAAAAAGAGTACTTCAACATAAATTAAAAAACATCCCATGCAAAAAGTCATACAGAAAAAAAGACTGGAAAATATAAGATTACAAGAGTAGATTAATGTTCTACATCTATATTGGCATTCTCGCGGTAGGAGATGATAAACGTTTCTCAACAATCTTATCACTTCGCCGATTGGAGGATTTTCATTAGAAATTTCTTCATTCGGATTCTTATTGAAGATTTCATTATTAGTGACTTCCTCGCAGCTTTGATAGTCATAATCGCTATCGGGGAATCAGGAACTTCATCATCACTTATATCTAGAGGTGCGACGGATACGGGATCAAAAGATTTAGAGAGTAAAACATCATTCACAAGAACTTGACTTTAAGATGAAGTTGGCGAAGGAGCGCTTTACGCTTTGGTTTTTACTCTCTATATTTTTAAAATTACACATATAGTCGAATTTTCTTTTCCGCCTGCCGCGAGAATGCATAAGGGAAGTAACAAGCATTTTATTCTCCTTGCGAGCTTTTGAGTGGTCGGATTTCAAAGCAAGTAATGGAGGAGTGAAGATTTTTCTCGATTCTCGTGAAACAAAAAATAAAAACAAAAAAATATTATAAGAAACAAAAATATGAAGGCCCGATAAAGGAAGAATAGATGAGGCGGTCAACTTCTATGACTACCTTCCTTTTTGCGAGATAAGATCTTTGGGTTAAAAGCTGAACAACTATTCTCCAGTTGATCCATGGCGTTGTCAAAATTATCTCCAACTAACCCTTTCGCATTTGAGCTTGCCAATTTTTTTTCGTTAGAAACAAGTATGGCATTTTCTTTTGCAAGGGAAGAATTTGACTTTTCTAATTGGGAACATTGATCTTTGAGTTGGTTTGCTTTTACACTTAAGGTTATTCTACCCCGAATGAGTTTATCCTTCTCGACAATTAACTTCGCAAGATGACTCTTGATGACCGAAGGGATTGTTCTTGCTCTTTACATAATTTTTGACAAATATCATATTGTCTGCGAGTAAACTGCTACCTTGTTTAATAGAGTTCGCTTCTCTTTAGAAAGAGTTCCATTCTCATCTGATAAAGGTTCCAACTCTAGATTAGCTTTAGTCAAAGAATATGAGAGGCGAGATAAGTCATTACTTAACGAATCGTGTCTCTCGAGCTAAATCAAGCATTTTCTCTAGAAAGATTATCTATTTGATCAACATCATATATATGAAGATTATCTAATTGATTATATTGCTCCATCCAAACATCTTTATCAACTCGAACTTCTTCAACAGTAGATTCCAACCGATATATCTCCATTTTTCGTTTCTGGTTTAAAGCTTAAAGGGCGAACAAGGGTTTGAGGCAAGAGTATACCTTTTAATTCTTCATTCTTCTTGCGAAGATTGTCGCGATCCAGTGAAATGTTGAGAAGGCTATTTTTCAAGACCTTAATTTCTTGCTCCAGAGATGTTCGCGACATCGTGTCGGAACCAAAATATTTATTCAAGGATTCAAAAACGCAAGACTTGATAGGATCAATGGAGGTCTTCTTAACATCATTCATGATGTCCGATAAAACTTTGAAAGCTACATCTATCCCTTCTAAGTTTTCTTTGGTAAGAGGGATAGACTCGAGAGGAGGAGGGAAGAGTTGAATCATTCTTGGTCATAAGAATGCCGATTGAAGAAACCCGATTAACGAGGAGGAGGCGAGACAAAAGTATTAAGAGAAAAAAGTTAAGAGGGGTACATTTTGAAGAATTTCATTGACAAAAACTCAGAATTGATTTGTCTGCGAGGATATCGCGGGAGAAGATGGATTATCTTGAGGAGAAGGAATTGGTTTATCTTGCGAAGTAATTGCTAGAAGAGATGAATTGCTTTGCGAAGGCACAACAGAGGAGTAATGAGCTTGAATCCGGGAAAGGAAATGAGAAGGTGCAGCAGGCTTAGAATGGCGATGCCTCTTGGGAGATCTATCACCGTCTTTGTCATCCTGCGAACCACAAGCTAAATAAGAAACAGAGGCAACAATATTTTTATTAAAAGAGTAAATGTTTCTTAAGTACCTTGTTACTCGCAGTTGTCTTTTAGAAGCTTGTGGATTTTGATTTGGTTGCGAACCTAAAGAGACATTAGGGTTTGCAATGGTAAATTTGGTCTTTGGGCTTGTTCTTGCTTTGAGGCAAAAGTAGTAGCGGGAGAAACATCAAAAGAAGAGCGGTATCGAGAATAAAACAATTTTAATAAAAGAGATTAATCACAAATTGATCAAGTTCAGCTAAAATTAACAAACCTTGATGCCATGGAAACAAGAGAG
This sequence comes from Papaver armeniacum, assembly GCA_023531295.1. Taxonomy (NCBI): domain Eukaryota; kingdom Viridiplantae; phylum Streptophyta; class Magnoliopsida; order Ranunculales; family Papaveraceae; genus Papaver; species Papaver armeniacum. Next base: position 127,448 of record JAJJWW010004051.1, read on the forward strand.
AAAAATAATAGAAGGAGAACGATGAAGAAGATGGTGAAGAAAAGCGAAGAGAGAATAGTTGCGTACGATGAAGAAGATGAAGTGAAAAGAAAAGAAGTACTCTCACAAGGAGATCTCCTTTAAATAGACAAGAAAAGAGTGATTAGGGTAGCATTAAATATACCGGTAAAAAGGGGAAATTTAGATACGTGTAAAAGGTCATCCCTAGATTCACGGAATTTTGTCGGAAGAAGATTGAAAGAAAAAGGGTTACAATATTTCAAAACGTTAGTTCTCATGATATTCTCTTCTTCGCAGAGAAGACATGAGAAGAGGCAAGATGTAGGATCAGAATATCGCGACATCAATACTTTTCGAGATTATTAAACAACTACATTGCGAAGGTTTCGCAGGAAGTAATTTAAATGACGCATTAGATGACGATATATTTAACATGAGAAAAGTATGAAGACTTGGCGAGATTTAGGAGTGTCGCGAAGACAAACACTTATGAACTCGCGATACCTCGCGAAGGATTCCCGAAAATAAAGGACAGCTTAGTTGTCATCCACTATGTAATACCCTATATAAAGGGTCGAGTAAGTCTGTTGTGGAGAGGTCTTTTTTGAATTGTCGAGCAAGTCATTAGGAGAGATAAAATCTAGAGTGATTGTAATTTCCTTAATTCTGTTCTATCTTTCTTTGTAAACATTTCAAGAAAACAATCAATCAAATTCATAGTTATTCATCTTCAAATGGATTAATTGTGTTGAATCTAATGAGGGGTGTAGTGTAGGAAATCCTGCAACTACATGCGCTGATTGCACTTGCTCAGGTCTATGGTTGTGACCTTCCTTTTTGCTGAATAGAACTTTCTGAGAAAAAGCGTTGACATGGCTGACCATGAATGGGCACTCCTTGTCTTGAGGTTGTCGTACCAGGTGAACGCCGTATCAGTCAGCGATTTCGGAAACTCTCTCAGACATAGCTTCCCATCCACCGCGCGATCATTCGTTGTAGACAGGAATCGACTGAGGTGCTCTCTCGCGTTGCCTTGGCCATTGTAGACCTTGAATTTTGGTGAAGTATAATCCTCAGGGTACTGATATTCTATTATTTCGGAGGAGTAAGGACTCTCCATGAAGTTATAATTGTTTTGTTTAACGATTCTGTAATTCAATTCTAGGTATTTTGCAATCGCCTCTTGTGTCATAGCCGCAGGCTCGTTTTCCACTTCCTCTACATCTTCTCGTTGTTTCTTTAACATTTTCCCGCACTAGCCGCCTTCATGAGCTTTCTCAGCTCTCGTTCTTTACGTACGTGCTCTTCTAGTTCTTTTTGCATCTCCTCGAGGGAAAGCTGAGTGAGCGGCGCTTCCTCGCCCTCGTGTTGTTTATATTCTTCGCGCGTGATGTTTGATTTTCTCGCCTGCGTGATTGGGTCTGATACTATACCTACTCTTTCTCCTTCTGGGTTAATTGGGGGTGTGTTTAGGTTTCCTGTCGCGCTTGAGCTAGCGCCTTCTGTGTGTGTCATTGTAAGCTAGGAACGAGCCTCCGGGTGTGGTCGCCAAATGTTGAGGGGTGAATTTCAGTTTTTAGGTTCTACCCGTCTTAGCTATTATACATGACCTCACAATTCCAATAATAGTAAGAGAGGGAGTTGTCTTTCCATTGTACCTTGTCATTTCTTTTATAGGCTTTCCTAAAAGCCCCTCTTTTTACTACTTCATGACACATGTCTAAATACCTCTTAATTAACCTTAATGCCATTCATAACCCTTCCTTCTTCATTAATTCCTCCTTTATCCTCCCATCTTTCATGAGTATCTTCTATTTGGGCTTGGGTTTAGTCCCCAAGTCCTACATCTTAACCCAAGTTCACCTCTATTCTTAGGGGCATCTCCAACTCGTTAAGGGGTATTATTTTTCATGTATCAACAAGTAGAAAAAAAAATTCTACTATATCTTATCTTAAACATTATAACCAATCAATCTCATATTTAATCCACTATCACTAATCATATTAGGATTTGCATAACTCTTATATTATTCAAATGTATTTTTTAATTCTGACTGAAAAGGCGAATAACATTTATAAAATAATAATCATCGTATGGTTTGTTTAGGATTTCTTTCGAGATCTTATTATACCTCCCTAAGTAGAGGTCTTATTTAGCCTACCCCTATTTAATATGTCTTATATTCGCCCTAGGGTATTGATTTTGGTCGGGCAACGAGATTGCAGGCGATCATTACCTTCTCAAGCAATAGTCCATTGATCTCGTCTTATCATATTTTTTTGTATTATTACACCTACAGAATATTTTCGCGACAATGCGATAGGTCTAAGTACCCCCATAAGTAATAGCCCATGACATTGACGTCTTTAACACAATTCAGTTCTCTAATGGAGGGTTTCGTCCCTTATGTTCCCCCTGATTGCCCCTTCAAGGAAGCATACCCCTTACGGGTTAGGTTGGGCTCTTCCCATCCGGTTTTACCAAAAATAAGTTCTTTTCGCGATCTCTTTTCCCTCCACATATTGGGCTTTTGGTTACGAGATCGCACCCTAAGTGGGGTTTCTTGAGGACCGAGTTTATCGTAGCCAGGACTTGCTAAGGATAGCCGGAAACGCTCCAGACGCCCCAGGCACCCTTATCTCAACCGTGTACCCTGGCGCCCTGATCGTATTTATACACCCCTTGACAGAGAACTTATTACCCTGAGTTTTCGGCCCAAGAGCCTCTGCCGGATAGGCTTTTCTTTTTCACTAATTCCATGCCTCAAGGTTGTTTTCTCCTGATTCATATTTTACTAGGTTTTCCCCAATGTGACGCGCGTTAGGTCTTAAGTATTCGCCTTTTACATTTTATGCGAACTAGGGTGCACGCCATCATTGGTGAAAAAGCGAGGGTCTAACAACCACACCCAATATTTCGTTTCGGCAATTTGTATGGACTAACTTCAATATATTTCCAAGAGAATCAACTAGACAGTCATACTCAATCAAGGAAAATGCATCCAAGAGTTATATCTCTGTTTTTCAATGTAATCAGCAAATCAAACAGATAGAAATCCGCGAGCCTGATTATCAAGAGAAACAACTTGAACGGTAGCAAAGACCAATGTCCAAGTGTCAATACATTTATATCAACAACCAAAGGTTGGATTATCTAATTGATTGAATTATGCACAACCTGTGATATTTCAATTATATAGAAAATATAATGCGGAAAAAAATAACACAGTACACTTAAATTTTGTTAACGAGGAAACGCAAATGCGAGAAAAACCCGGGGACCTAGTCCAGTTTGAAACCACACTTTGTATTAAGCCGCTCTGAGACTCTAGCCTACTACAAGTTAACTTTGTACTGGAATATATTTGAGCCATAACCAATCTCACACTGATTAAGGTATAGTCGCATTCCTTACGCCTCTGAATCCCAGCAGGACTCTACGCACTTGATTCCATTACCTGATCTCACCCACAATTAAGAGTTGCTACGACCCAAAGTCGAAGACTTGATAAACAAATCTGTCTCACACATAAAAGTCTATTGAATACATAAATTTGTCTCCCACGGAAATATCTACGAGTTTTTGTTTCGTCTTTTGATAAATAAAGGTGAACAGGGAACTGTTGAAATCTTTGGACATATATTCTAGAAGAATAGCCTAGTAATATCAATCACCTCACAATAATCTTAAGCGTATGGCAGCGAACAAGATATTATGGAATCACAAAGAATGAGACGAAGAGCTTTGTGATTACTTTTTATCTTACCTATCGTGGAGAATGAATATCGAGCAAATCTTAGAGAAGATAGTAATAATACGATAAAACAAAGTAAGATCGAACACGCAACTACAGAGAAAATAGTTGGGTGCGGGTTCGAATGCCAATGAAGTCCTTAAGTCATTAACCTATAATGGTTTTATTAAAACCTAGGTTAAAGGAGAATCGACTCTAGTCGCAACTAGTATCACACAGGAGGTGTGGGGATTAGGTTTACCATTTGCTAGAGTTCTCCCTTATATAGTCTTCAAATCAGGGTTTGCAATCAATGTTACCTTGGTAACAAAGCATTCAATATTCACCGCTAGATGGAAACCTGATTAGATTCAAGCTAATATCTTTCAACTGTTAGATTGTCTTAGCTTGTTACACACAAATGAAATGTACCTATATTTAGATATGGGTAACCGTACCTAAACGTGTACACTTAGTTGGCTCAACAATAGTTAACCGAAGTTAGCCGTATGAACACTTTCATATCAACGTTGTTCATCTTAATCACAACTAGTTCAAATGACTCAAATGAAACTAGTTATACAGTTTTTCAATTGTTTATATTCTCATAGAAGTATACAAGACACAATTAAAGCAAAATCGATTTTGATTCACTCGAATCAATACATGAACATTATAGCCACGGTTTACAAAGATTGCATTCCTTATTACTTCCTCCGTCCTAAATTAAGAGTCCGCTTTGACTTTGTCAAGATATTAAGAAAATCCTATAAAATATCATGACTAGCCCTTGACTAGCCTATTTAATGTTATACTATTGGAAAAACTAAATTATTAGCTTCAATTTGATAGTATTATTATTTTAGAAAAAAAAATTAAGAAAATAAAAGCAAATTTACATAGATTTTATTATGGAATCCACAATTTAAGAAATATTTTTCCTCCATTTGATTTTGGTTTCCCACACTAAAACTTTAGAGTCTTTGGAATTTTTATTTGAGAGGGAAAAAAAAAATTGAAATATGAAATCGTAAATTATTTCCTCTTTAGATATACTCGACCATGGAAATTTGAGATTTTGTCATAAATTTTTTTGATCATTTCCCACTTATATAGCCATGTTAACCAGTACCCCTAATCAATACTCCTTCTATACGAATTCATAAGACGAACTCAACCAATTCATGAGATCATAAATATGTCCTAGCTAGAGAAACTAGATAGTCTAGCTTATGTTCTTCCATGGTGTTTCAAAAAAAAGAGATGAAAAGATTAATACAGATAAAAAGGTTATGTAAGAATAAGTAAAAGTTTTATTAGGAATGTTATAACTATCCATAAATGTTTTTATTTAAAAAATGAATGACAATTAATACAAAGATATTGAGTAAGTTTTTTTCCTTATATATGGTGATATTATTTAAGGTTTTGATATTAAAAATGATTTTATGATTATTAAAATTAAAGGTATATTTGATAGTTTAAGGGAAAAGTATGTCTATAAACAGAGCAGACAGATAAAAAGGGACAGATCAAAGTAGAAATTAGGACAAATAAAAAAGGACAGTGGGAGTATATAAATGTATTTGTTCACGAATAAATCGATTTTAGAACTTAACCCACTTAGGTATGCAAACGGGTACGCATAGACCTGGTCTGTTCGCCAGTATGCGTATTCGCCAGTATGCAAACGTGTACGCATACTGTCGTTCACGACCGAACTCAGTTAAAATCAGTATGCATACGGATATGCATACTAAATTCCCATACTTGGAATACACTTGCAACAGTTAGCATACAAGTACGCATACTGTTCTATATCCAATCATGGTTAATTGTTCTAAACTCCATTTTAATCATTGAAACATTCTTAGAAGACGTGAATAACTGTCTTACACAAACTATTAGCTTCAAATGAAATTTCAAGTGATCAAATGATCAATACGAAACATTCCAAGTCTACATCAAATGAATGTCTCACAAATCATGTAAGATGTTACCAGGTGATTTTCACATGATCATCTTTTGACTTTCGTCAAGCATAAAAGATGAACTTGGTTAAAGGGAAATCTTACCGACACATATTTCGAGAAATATGTAAGCGAGTTAAACTCAACTCGAAATATCAAATGTGTATAAAGTAAAGTCTATATAGCTATATGACTTTTGTCTCAATAAGAGATAAAATAGAAATAGACTTCTGAGTGATAGATGAGTTCAAGTCTCCACATACCTTTTGTTGATGAATTTCCACAAGCTCCCCTTAGTAGTTCTTCGTCTTCAATCGATGAACGCCGGTGAAGTCTAAAGCTCAACTACACATTCTATTCTAATCCGAGACTTAGTTATAAGTAGAATAGAAATCAAGACTTATAGTTTTGACAACTAAACTTGACAAACAAGCTTAAGATATAAACGCTTGCGAGTTTGACCGAGTAGTGATCTAACAATCTCCCCCTTTTTCAATTTTAGTGACAAAACTATCAATACATATGGATTACAAAATAAATGAACTTTGTAGCTTCTCATCCAAATGCTTGATTTCCTTGGTTCTTCAACATTACTCGAAATCTTCGTCACTTCCAAGTACTCCAGTGATTCTGAACGTGTTCATCTCATCATCATAGTTGTTGAAGATCCATAGTTTTAACAATAAGAAAACAGTTGTTCTCAATTATTGTTATACAATGTCATAGTATTATTACACAGCATAAAATTTCAATTTTATCACAACTTTGAAAATAATACTATGGTGATATGTATCACTCCCCCTTAGTCAATACTTCATCTCGCAATGAAAACCACTCCCCCTTACATAATGATCCGTAAACCATATGTATTTTTAGTGTGAACTACAAAATAATTCTCCCCCTTTTTGTCAATATAAATTGGCATAGGTACGAAAACTAGAGGGATCATAATGAAATTTTCAAAGAGATACTTCATGAATAAAAGAGAACATATCAACTTTGTTTCGATGATTTCACATAGTCGAAACTTATTGTATTCATCAAGTATTTCATAAAGATACAAGATAACTCCTACAATATTCCACAGCCGCACTCCCCACAAAGATTTGGCAATTAAGCACAACTTCAATTAAGAACTCTCCCCCATAAAATGTCATTCCCGAAAGAAAAACAAGAGCGACCTTACTTTTACAAGAAAATAAGGATTTCTTTGGACATTAACAAATTACATGAAACATGAATTTGTATCCAGAAAACTCAATTAAATTAACCACAAGATAACCCATGATTAATTTAATCTGAAATGCTCAACATAAGAAAATTTACGGAGCCATACTGAATTTCACATAGAAGTGGATCAGGGAAAGGTCAATACTGCGGAATATTCAAAGATTCATTCTTTATTTCATCAATATTTGCATAATGATACCATAGACTTAATCTTTGACATCAAAATTTCATTCTATTTTCCATCAATATTTGCATAATGACATAATAGACTTAACTTTTGACATATATGGGACAATCATAGTTCACGGACGTTAACACACATATCCCATAAAATTATTTGCAATATATAAAATCAATAAAGATTAATACTGCAAAATCATCTTCCAAATAAACTTTAGAATTAAATAAATAAATCTAAAAACATTCCAAGATGAAAATCGTTGGCAATAGCTATGTGTAATCACAATAATTGTTATTCCAAACCCTAGTTATCCTTCTTAAAACACAAGAATAAATTCTCATAAGAAGTTTCTTAGACAAAATAAAAATCAACAAGCTAAAAACAAAAGGACTCCTAAACCAGAAAAACCGATCATGAACTGAAATCAAATAGCACTTCCGGAACCCTTACGAGTCTTGAGACCTTTGAGCTTGTGATTGACAGCATCCACTGCTTCTTCAGAGAATATATCTTCATTGAGAAGATCTTTAACATGTGTCTTCATGAGAACAAGGTCACAATTAACCTTTTTCAACTCAATTCTTAACACATCGAGACCCTTCATAGTATCAACGAGCTACAATTTTGCTTCCTCAAAGTATTTAAGAAAATCATGAACCACTTGGCGAAGAAACCATCTCATCATTCTCAATATCTTGATGAGTAAAGGAATAGTAGCATGATGTATCAGGATTTTGACCATCAACATCTACTAGGGTTCTTTTCTTCCTCCCTTTAGACTCGAAACCAATACCTTTATCAAGAAAACCTCTTGCAAAATCACAAGTGCGAGAAGGTGAAGACATTCTTGACACAAAGAAAGTAATTAACCTAGAGTACGCATACGTGGCTCAATAGGTTCGGTATTTAAATGTTTTATTAGGGACGGTAAATTGTAGGGTTTGTAGGAATGGTTCGTGGCAAGCAATATTTGAGTACCCGTACGAACACAATCCGAACCCAAAAGAGAAACAAAACTAAAACCGTAACGTACCCTTTTACAAGGTAAAACAAAAACAACATAATTTTTCTACGTGAAATTTTATTTCACACATCTTGGCTCAATAAATTTTATGTTCATATGAGAAAAAATTTGAGCACAAGAGTAGCACAAATAAACCAAGAAAAATTTCAAAAATAAAAAAACAAATATAATATTTTTGAAATTAAAAGACTTATGCAAAAATATCCGTGGACAATATTTTAGCTAACAACCGATAAGAGAGCAGCTCAAACAATTAGAGTAATTTTGCCACAGACATACCTGTTTATAAAGATATCTTACTCGCCAGGATTTTCATGAGTAAGATTTCAATCCTTGTGATTAATTAGCACAAGTATGAGCTTTACGCTCATCAAATGAATATTGTTCATGGTTAATCCTCTTTTTCCTTCTAATTTTTGGAGGAAACCCTTTGTGATGTTAGAAAGTATCATAAAAATTACTATCATCAAAGTATGAGACTAAGTTCGAATCCTTACCAGAAGAAGTTTGTATGGAGGATTTTGACAGCCTGTTGATAAGATCCTTGTATCCTTCAATTATCAAATTAAGGTTGTCCTTCATATCTCCACTATTGTTTCCACATACTGGTACCTTTCTCACATCTTGAACATCACCCTTCACATTAGGTTGAGAAGGACTTTTCTGAAATCTCCTTGACTGATTTGTATTAATGCTACAATTTGTCTGAACATTCGATGAGCAAATTGAACTGACTGATAGGTGTAGAATACACCGTATTTAATATCTAGTATTTATGCTTTCTTTGCGAGTTTTCTTGTAAATTATGTATCTTATGTTTACTTTTGAGTTTATTAGGTGCAATGGAGTCATTTGGAGCAAAAAGAAGTGGAACTCGCCAAAATCTTTGATTCCTTCTCATCATGTTGAAGAGCACGAAAATACGAAGTCAATGACGAAAGAACAATGTCATTCTGACGTTGTATGAGAAGGTTACGAGAAAATCACCCGTTAAGCTTGTCGGTTCCCAATGACTGACAATACAAGTCATATATGGACTGGGTGACCCGTATCGAATTGTTGGTTGCATTGAAGAGTTCTCCTCCTTTCCCATACCCTAAATTCGAGAGACAACATTTCTCTCATTCAATCATTATCTTCATTTGAAAATTTAGAGACGGGTGAAAGTGCGGCTACTGCTGGTGATTTTAGCCGAGAGTGAAGCAGATCGAAATTGAATGATCTGGTAATTCTGAGTGCCTTGATACTCATGGAGTTGGTAGGGTTTGAACAAATATGTGATGTTAATTGAATGCGAGAAGATTTTACTGATTTTCGAGATGTGGTCGATTGATTCAGAGTTGGGGTTTCATTTGAGAAGAAGATTGAAGGGTTTTGAGATGATCTATGTGATGGCAGAGTTACAAATGAATTCAAGATGGCAGGAGGTGGAGTTTCAAGACTACTCGAACCAGGGAGAAGATAATGGTGCTGCTGTTGATAAGGGGCAATGAATGGAGTGTGTTTGATTGAATGAATGGGTGTGTTCTAAATGTGAAATGCAATGCAGGGAAGGAGCAGTGACCCTAGGAGTCACCCAGCAAGCTTAAAACGGAGTTACCAATATCTGGCACACACGGTGTTTGTGAAAAGACCTGACTGATTAATTCAACTTCAATCACGACTGTGCATCTTTTGACTTTTCCATCAAGCAAGACCATGATATTTGATGAGGTTTTAGGATGATTTGAAGAGGATTTTTCTCGCAAACCGGGGAGTCGTTGAATTGGAAGTGAATCTGGTGGTGCAGTGGGCCTTGGAATGGAGGAGCTACTGTGACTTACACAGGGAATGCTTGGTGCTGGCTGTGAATTGCAACTCAACTGAAGCCAGAGATGGAGTTAAGGAGATAAAATGCATTTGAACCAGAGATGAAGATGGTTGTAGCTGCTATTGAAGCACAAGGATGATGAGAATGTGCAATGGCTCATGGTGTTGGTATCTTAGAAGAAGATGGCATGGAAGTGCAGGCACGAATTGCATTGATGGGAATGGAAGTTATGATGCTGTTATGGAAGTTGTATGCGGATATCCGGTTGCGGAAGGCATTAGAGTTGCAGTTGGTGACTGAGTTCAGTGATTCTGGGGTAGATATATGTTATGACTACAGCTAGGGAGATCGCAGTGGAGGAATGAAGTGTAGCTGATGCATTCGGAGAGCTTGGTGGTATGGCAGCGAGAATATTGGGTTTAACTGAGACTGTTATTGAAGTGTTTGTTGCTGCAGTGCAAAATGGAAAGAGCTGGTGGTTTGAACTGGAGCAGTGGCTGGGTGCTTGCAGCTGAGTATAGGGAATGATATGAAGGAAGTGAAGTGCTGCAGTTCAAGTTGTATGGTTAGAAGGAATTGAGCCAAGCAAGGAGTTGACAAGAGCTGGTGGCACTGCCAGTGCCCGAGCTTCACTGCGGTTCAGGTGGTTTTGGTTAGCATGAGAGATGGGTTTAGTTGATGGAGGTAGCAGGATGAGTTAGATGCAGAAATGGGTTTGCTGGTGGACAAGGCGTTGGAGCTGAGCGGATTATGGAATTGAAGCCGAGAGAATGGTATGAAGTTATAGCTGGAGATGGATGTGCAGCTCAACAGAAGAAGAGAAGATTGGTTTTGGTGGTATTAGGATCTGTGTATGACTGAATAATTTTGCAGCTGAGGGTATCACGAATCTGAACCAGTTTGATTGGCTGCAGTGAGTAAAGCTCAAATTGAGTTGTGTTGTGGAGTGTTGAAGTTGCAGCTGTTGCAGAAACTACAGAAAGTGGAGATGGAGTCTGTGAATTATGGGTTGAGTTTGTCGTCGAGTTTGAGATGGAAAGATGGTGTTGCTCTGGATGAATTGATATGGATATTGCAGGTCCATTTGAAGATCAAACTGAGCCTGAGGAGTTGCATGTGGATGTTTTGGATCAAGAGCATTGCAGCTGCAATGGCTCAAAGATGAGCTGAACTGAGCTCGATTTGGTGAAATATGAAGTCATTTTGTGATCGAATTTGTGTGGATTGTTTTACGGGTTGAGGGAGAACCAACATTAGTTCTTCTATCTCGCCTTCAGTATCGGTTCATTTGCCAAGAGCAACACCGGCAGACTTAGGTCGTATGTTTGGGTTTTTTAGGGGTATTTCGAGTACGAAATGGGAGCAGACATTAGGCTTGTGCTGTACTTGATGGCTAGAAAGACAGGTAAGAAGACGTTGCTGCTATTGATATTGTGTATAATGAAAGAATAATTAAAGGAAGTAATTGTGTTCTCTGAGAAGAATGGAAGAATGGTTTTTGTGTGTATGCTACGGGGAAGGCCGAATGAATGAATGATATTGATACTGCAAGGAAGGAGAGAACTGCGGATCGATCGACTCGTTGGTTTCTAGAGCTGAATTAGCTTGTCAGTTCCAAGAGACTGACAGGCTTAGTAAATCAGAAATGGACCTATGTTGCACTGGGCTGTAGCTGCTAGTTGGCTGGGGTGTGAGTTAGGCCTTGGTCGAGATTTGGAAGTCTGATGTTTAGGAAAGCCATTCCGCAGAAGATATATAAATCTCTCTACACGTTTCAAAGGGGGATCATATTTTTTTATCTTTGCCTCTACTTTTGTTTTCTAGGGTTTTAGAAACATGATAGATTTTCTCTTCTTTCTTGTTATGAACTCCATGAATATGAGTACCTAGTTTTTATTATTGGTTATGGAATAAGTTGGATTTCAAATATGGGCTTTAATATGATAAATTAGTTTTGTCTCCATATTATCGATTATGATTTACTATTAATATTGTTACATGATTTGAATGCTTGTTTAGTCGAGTCACGAATCGATTAAGTTTGCTTTCATATTTATTGTTAGATTAGGGTTATTATACGCAAAAGTGATAATTCCTGATTGCAAGTAGCATAAATAAGATTATAGCATGTAGTGATATATCTTATGATCTTATGTGAACCATCACCTTTGTTAAATCGGATTAGTGCTTTTACACGTTCGATTGCTTTGATTGGCCTGATTTCATAGAACTTAACGCATCTAGGGAATTAAACTTGATTAGTGCTTTTACACGTTAGGTTGTTCTCTAAGATAGAATTCATATTCGCATATTTTAATGTGTTTGTTGATGACAAGAGGAGATTTGCGGGATATACTTGCGATCAAGGTATTCTAGGGCCTTTGATAAAGTTGAGATTAAAATATCAATTCCAGTTATTGTGTTGAAAACATGTTTGTGATTGAAGACGAAATCCATGACCAATACTTTCTCATCCTTGATTTGATTTGTTTACCTTTATTGTTTGCTTTTATTTAGTTTATTATATAAAAACCAAGAAACCCCCCGGTGTTATTTATAGGAAACCGAAACAACTTGACAACCTAAGTCCTCTCTGTGGGAACGATCCTTTCTTTCCCTTGCTTCATTATATATTTTGAGTAGTAAGAAAGTGTAATTTATTTTTGTGTCGGCTGACGACCGATCACTGACTTACCTGGAAGAATTCACAGGGTGATTACTAAAACCAATAGGTTTAGACATCCGAATGTCAGTTACACTTTGAGTATTAAATATAAGGTGTTCTCAAGTCGACCAAAGTAATTGTCATTTAGATTCAGTTTGCTCTTCCATTGAACATTTCCTTTTGAATCAAAAAAAATACATACTTTCTGATCACCGGAGTGATTAAAGTGTGTAGCATTAGAAACATCGTTAGAAGATTTCTTCCTTCCATGAGACGTGGTAAATCCATGATCAGTGGAAGAACCAAGCACTTCTTTAGCAATAGGAAGGGTTTGCAGTATACCTTCTGAAGCTGTTTTCATTAGAGAAACATGATTAGTATTAGTCACGTTTTCTAATATCACAGTAGAGTCATAAGTAGTTGGTATCAAAGACTCCCCAGAACGTCCTTTATCTTGAATAAAGAGATTACTCAATAGTCGTTCAATTTCATGGGCATCTTCCTTGAATTTAGCTTCGAGTAAGGTTCGGGACAAACAAACTACAATATTTTCCTCATGAAGAACCCTTAATTGGAAATCACGATTTTTTTACCATACCAACCATTGTATTGACCTTGTGTTTTAGCCTATTGATTTCAACTGCCCGGATTCTAACAAGTTTTAGAATCTCTGCACTCTCTCGGGATGCTTCCCTTTCTACTTCAAAATCAGATTCGTCAATAAGAAAATCAGGGTAACACATATCAATACTTTTCTGTCTCGTAGGAACAGAATGTTCATCTATATGTGAGATCGACAAGTCTTTCTCTTCAATATATTTCATAGAAACAGAAATTTTGTCTCTGGTGATGCGTTTGTCAGAGATAGAATTACTGTCCATAGAGTCAGATTGCTACAAACACATACTTATGAGGTCTTAAACGTGTTTTCCTGCTCTGATACCAATTGAAAAAGCAGGGGTCTAACAACCATACCCAATATTTCTTTTCGGCAATCTGTATGGACTAACTTCAATATATTTCCAAGAGAATCAACTAGTCAGTCAAACTCAATCAAGGAAAATACCTCCAAAAGTTATATCTCTGTTTCTCAATGTCATCGGAAAATCAAACAGATAGAAATTCGTGAGCCTGATTATTATGAGAAACAACTTGAACGGTACCAAAGACCAATGTTCAAGTGTCAATCAATTTATATCAACAACCAAAGGTTGGATTATCTAATTGATTGAACTATGCACAATCTGTGATATTTCAATTATATAGAAAATATAATGAGGAAAAGAAATAACACAAACACCAGAAATTTTGTTAACGAGGAAACCGCAAATGCAGAAAAACCCTGGGACCTAGTCCAGATTTGAACACCACATTGTATTAAGCCACTACAGACTCTAGACTACTACAAATTAACTTAGTATTGGAATGTAATTCAGCCCTAACCAATCTCACACTGATTAAGGTACAGTCGCGTTCCTTACGCCTCTGAATCCCAGCAAGACTCTACGCACTTGATTCCCTTAGTTGATCTCACCCACAACTAAGAGTTGCTACGACCCAAAGTCGAAGACTTGATAAACAAATTTGTCTCACACAAAAAAGTCTATTGAATAGATAAATCTTTCTCCCACAGAAATACATACGAGTTTTTGTTCCATCCTTTGATAAATCAAGGTGAACATGAACCAATTGATACACCGGACTTATATTCCCGAACAACGGCCTAGTAATATCAATCACCTCACAATAATCTTAACCGTATGGTAGCGGAACAAGATATTGTGGAATCACAAAGAATGAGACGAAGATATTTGTGATTACTTTTTATCTTACCTATCAGAGATTGAATCTCGAGCAAATATTAGAGAAGATAGTGCACAATACGAAAGAACAAAGTAAGAACAGAACACGCAACTACTGAGAAAATAGTTGGGTCTGGCTTCAAAATCCCTATGAAGTCTTTAAGTCGTTAACCTATAATGGTTTTATAAAATCCTAGGTTAAAGGAGAATCGACTCTAGTCGCAACTAGTATCACACATGAGGTGTGGGGATTAGGTTTACCAGTTGCTAGAGTTCTCCGTTATATAGTATTCAAATTAGGGTTTGCAATCAATGTTACCTTGGTAACAAAGCATTCAATATTCACCGTAAGATGAAAATTTGATTAGATTCAAGATAATATCTTTCAACCGTTAGATTGTCTTATCTTGTTACACACAAATGAAATGTACCTATATTTAGATATAAGTAACCGTACCTTAACGTGTACACTTAGTTGGCTCAACAATATTTAACCGAAGTTAGCCATATGAACACTTTCATATCAACCTTTTTCATCTTAATCACAACTAGTTCAAATGACTCAAATGAAACTAGTTATAGAGTTGTTCAATTGTTTATATTCTCATAGAAGTATACAAGACACAATTGAAGCAAAATCGATTTTGATTCACTCGAATCAATTCATGAACATTATAGCCACGGTTTGCAAAGATTGCATTTCTTATTATATAAATGTATTTGTTCACGAATAAACCGATTTTAGAACTTAACCCACTCAAGTATGCAAACGGGTAAGCATACCTAGAGTTCCCGGACCTAGTTTGTTCTCCAAGTATGCAAACGGGTACGCATATTAACGTTCACGGCCGAACTCAGTTGAAATCAGTACGCATACGGGTATGCATACTATGGTTCCCAGACTTCAAATGTTGAATCAGTATGCAGACGGGTATGCATACTAAATTCGCGGACTAGGAATACACTTGCAACAGTTAGCATACAAGTACGCATACTGTGCTATATCCAATCATGGTTAATTGTTTGAAACTCCATTTTAATCATTAAAACATTCTTAGAAGACGGGAATAGATGTCTCACACAAACTATTAGCTTCAATGCAATTTTCAAGTGATCAAATGATCAATACGAAACATTCCGAGTCTACATCAAATGACTGTCTCACACAAATCATGTAAGATGTTACCAGGAGATTTTCACATGATCATCTTTTGACTTTCGTCAAGAATAAAAGATGAACTTGGTTAAAGCGAAAGCTTACCAACACATATTTCGAGAAATATGTAAGCGAGTTAAACTCACCTCGAAATATCAAATGTGTATAAAGTAAAGTCTATATATATATATATACGACTTTTGTCTCAATAGGAGATAGAATAGAAATAGACTTCTGAGTGATAGATGAGTTCAAGTCTCCACATACCTTTTGTTGTTGAAGTTCCACAATATCCCCTTAGTAGTTCTTCGTCTTCAATCGATGAACGCCGTGAAGTCTAAAGCTCAACTACACATTCTATCCTAATCAAAAAACGTAGATATAAGTAGACTAGAAATCAAGACTTATAGTTTTAACAACTAAACTTGATAAACAAGCTTGAGATAGCAACGCTTGCTAGTTTGACCGAGTAGTGCTCTAAAAATCGGATGCCTATCCTCCCTAATTAGAGGTTTTAATATGCCTTTCCTCCTAATGAGGTTTTGTTCGTTTTCTTTCTTGTACTTCTACTTGTTGTTCGTTCGATAAATTTGGATATTTGATTATTTGAAGAAGAAATCTTTCATTTCTCATTTATACCTCTGATCATTACATTGTAGAAATTTCTCTTCATATCTTTATTCGCTTACATCATCACTCTTTTTCCCAAGGATAGTACTTTTTCAAGTAAACTTTGTTCTAGAGGTGATTGAATTTTTGCCCCCTTTTCCCAATTAATTTGCATTTTCCGTTCTTCATTACTTTCTTCACAGTGTAAGGTCCTTTCCAGGTTTGTTTCCTCATGTTGCACGATCCCTTCTGGCGTGGTTTGAAACCGCATAGTACTTCATTGCCCACTTTGAAGGTCTGATTCTTGCACTGATTAATGTGCGCTTGTATTGCCCACTTTGTGAATTGATCTTCATCTATTGTGTATGAGTTTCTGGCACTTGTCCCTTCATTGATAGATTTTCAAGCATTTGTAGGTAATTCTGACGTTAATTTTTGGGTGTGGCTTGAATGGTCTCTTTCATCGCTTTTGCTTATTGTGTCAACCATTAATCTTTCTTTACTTTTTTCCTTATTCGCCCTTTTCTTCCAATTTCTTCGCTTGTGCACACGTCCTTCACATTGTTCGATATCTATCTCACTACATGTTTTTCGCCTCTGTTGTATCTCCTCTTATCATTCTAATTCCCATTGGCATAGGGAATTTGATGCATTGATGAAAAGTTGACTCTACACCTAATATTCCATGCAACCAAGGCCTGCCAATAAAAGCATTGTAAGGAGATTCGACGTCCACTACGCAAAACGTCACCTCGTAGTTATTTTTCCGAGTGATATGTGCATTGCAATCTCTCCTTTTGGTTTGTTCGTTGTGCCATTAAAGCCATAAATCTTGTAGATATAGGGGATAAGTTCTGAATTATTTCCACCCATTGTTTTGAATGCCTGATAAAATAAAATGTCCATCGAGCTTCCGGAGTCTATGAGAATTCTATTTATCTCCCTTCTTGTTTTTTCTTCCTCGTCTTCTTTCTCCCATCTTGAATGCGGCTCAATTCCTAGGCTAACAAATGGATCTCGCATGTGATTCTCCACCCTCGGGCGTCTTCAGTCTTTGAACGAGATGGGTTGTTTCGCCATTCTTGTAAGGGTGATATTTTGGCCACGCTTTGAGTTTCTCTTCCTTCATTATCTCGCGCATGCACCCTAGTTAACACATTGTCATGAAAATATTCAATACGCTTAGATGAGTAGATAATCGAATTGCAGTGTAAACGTCTCCCATTAGTCCCTATCTCAATTAGGTATGTTCGCTCTTTAACTAGAGTTTGTTGTGTTGGTCCTTGGGGTGGTGGTGGTAACATTATCTAGCGTGGGGCTAGGAAGTGATCTAACTTCCCTTGTCCAATAATTCTCAGTATTATCATTTTCATATTACTGCAATCATTTGTAGTATGCCTATGAAACCTATGATATGCACAAATACGCTTTTCTGGAATTGGTTCTACCCCCTAAGTTAGGTGGTATTGGAATTTATTCCATTAGTATGATAGCCTCCCAAATCGTCTCAATTGTGGTCTTTAGGTGTGGAATCTTTATCTCTTCCCATACTTTTGCGTTCGTGCCAGGTCTCTGATTATTGTATCTTCTTCCTTGATTGTTATATCCTTGAAAAAGCGGGGGTACAACAACCACACCCAATATTTCGATTAGAAATTTGTATGGACTAACTCCAATATAATTTTAAGAGAATCAACTAGACAGTCAGACTCAATCTTAATAAAAGTATATCAAAGAGTTATATCTCTCTTTCTCGATTCAATACTTACTTAAGCAAAAAGAAATCTGCGAGTCTAATTGAATACAAGAGAAATCACTTGAACGGTACCAAAGACCAATGTTCAAGGATCAATCAAATGTAATCAACAACCAAAGGTTTGATTTCCCAATTGATCGATTCAAACAAACAATCTGTGATATTTCAATTATATAACAAAATATAATACGAAAAAGAAATAACACAGACACCAGAAGTTTTGTTAACGAGGAAACCGCAAATGCAGAAAAACCCCGGGACCTAGTCCAGATTGAACACACACTGTATTAAGTCGCTACAGATACTAGCCTACTAAAAACTAACTTCGGTATGGACTGTAGTTGAACCCCAATCAATCTCACACTGATCCAAGGTACAGTTGCGCTCCTTACGTCTCTGATCTCAGCAGGATACTACGCACTTGATACCCTTAGCTGATCTCACCCACAACTAAGAGTTGCTACGACCCAAAGTTGAATACTTTAATAAACAAATCTGTATCACACAAAAAAGTCTACGGTAATAAATAAATCTGTCTCCCACAGAAATACTTACGAGTTTTGTTCCGTCTTTTGATAAATCAAAGTGAACAGGAACCAATTGATAACCCATACTTATATTCCCGAAGAACAGCTTAGTATTATCAATCACCTCACAATAATCTTAATCGACTAGAGAAAAAAGATATTGCAGAATCACAAACGATGAGACGAAGATGTTTGTGACTACTTTTATATCTTGCCTATCGGAGAAATCAATCTCAAGCCAATCTTTACGATTGTACTTAGTACGATAGAAACAGCAAGATCATATCACACAATTACGAGAAATTAGTATCGGTATGGCTTCACAATCCCAATGAAGTCTTGTTTGTGGGTGAAAATGGTTTCTGCTGATTTCGGTAACTTCGGGTGTGTGGGTGAGAAACGAATTTAAACCCTAAACAATGTACTGCAAGGAGTACTTTAGATTCGAGAGATCAATCTGTACAAGTCCTGGGCCTAAACCAAGAAATGGCCGTTCCAGACTTGCTTCGGTCACAAAGTGGAGGAGAATGGGTTGGTTTTGGGGAGGGAAGCAAGGAAAGTGATGAGACCAGAATAATTGATTCTGCAAGAGTAGTTGTGTTACGACTTGTATCAGAAAGTGGGAAGCTAACGTATGAAAAGCTAGCAAATGTTTTCTGAGTGGTGTATGCTCCTCTGAACTTGTCGTTCGGTGGAAATAGGTAAGACCTATTTATACAAGTCGAAGTGAAACGTACTCTGGTCTCATTAAGGAATGGAAAAATGGGTGAATAAATGGGAGGAGGTGGTAACGTTAACGCATGGAATTGATGTTCCATAAAACCGTTAACGCATGGAATTGATGCTCCATAAAAAGAACGTTTCACCATTAAATCCATGTATTTACTAACCGCCTCATCCTTATGACACTTCCTTATGACGGGCGTAGTGTACACCGCACGCTGTAAACCGCCAAACCAATACCCAAAGAGGATCACCAAGTTTGTGATATGTATTGATGTCTCGAATGTTTTTGTGAAAAAACATGTAGCATGTTTTTATTGCCTGGAAAGTCGCACTGGGAGACTTGCTAGCTTGGTGACCTTTGACGGTCGAGATTTTGCATCTTAAGAGGAAAGATAGCCGTTGATCGTTGCACGCTTTCGTTTTGGTCGATGCGCAGGGAAGGCCAGCATGGTGACGCGTTTAGGTTGGCATGCCGTTGGCATGGCCAAACTTAGCTTTACGGGCCAAAGGTTACCCTGCGTCGTCTGGTAACCTTGGATGGCTAGGATTTTCTCCTGGGATTGAAGGGGGACCGTTGATCATTGCACGCCTTCGTTTTTGGTAGCCGCGTAGGGAAGGCCAGCATGGTGTCGCGGCTAGGTTGGCATGCCGTTGGCATGGCATGGGTTGGCGTGGCCAAACTTAGGTTTACGATCCAAAGGTTACCATCGTAAATGCGGTAACCTTGGATGGCTAGGATTTGCTCATGGGATTGAAGGAGAATGTTGATCGTCGCACGCCTTCGTTTTGGTAGCTGCGTAGGAAGGCCAGCATGGTGGCGCAGCTAGGTTGGTATGGCATGGTTTGGCGTAGCCAAACTTAGGTTTTCGGGCCAAAGGTTACCATGCGTCGTCTGGTAACCTTGGATGGCTAGGATTTTCTCCTGGGATTGAAGGGGTACCGTTGATCGTCGCACGCCTTCGTTTTTGGTAGCCGCGTATGGAAGGCCAGCATGGTGGCGCGGCTAGGTTGGCATTCCATTGGCATGGCATGGTTTGGCGTGGCCAAACTTTGTTTTCGGGCCAAGGTTACCATGCGTCGTCTGGTAACCTTGGGTGGCTAGGATTTGCTACTGGGATTGAAGGGGGATCTTTGATCCTCGCATGCCTTCGTTTTTGGTAGCCGCGTAGGGAAGGCAAGCATGGTGGCGCGGCTAGGTGCGTTCGGCATGGTGGGGCCAAGGGCTTAGCATGTCGTTGGCACATGGTGCGGATAGTATGGCTAGGGGTAAGGCAAGGTGCGGTTTGGCTTGGCATGATGGGGCCAAGGGTTTGGTATGCCGTTGGCACATGGCGTGGCTAGCACTGCTAGGGCCAAGGCAAGGTGCGGTTTGGCTTGGCATGGTGGGGCCAAGGGTTTGTCATGTCGTTGGCACATGGTGCGTCTAGCATGGCTAGGGCCAAGGCAAGGTGCGGTTTGGCTTGGCATGGTGGGGCCAAGGGTTTGGCATACCGTTGGCACATGGTGTGGCTTGCATGGCTAGGGCCAAGGCAAGGTGCGGTTTGGCTTGGCATGTCGGGCCAAGGGTTTGGCGTGAATGGTTTGGCTTGGCATGGTGGGTCCAAGGGCTTGGCATGCCATGGGCGCATGGTGCGGCTAGCGTGGCTGGGGCCCAGGGCTTGTCATGCCATGGGCGCATGGTGCGGCTAGCATGGCTGGGGCCAAGGCAAGGTGCGGTTTGGCTTGGCATGTGGGGCCAAGTGTTTGGCGTGAATGGTTTGGCTTGGCATGGAGGGGCCAAGGTCTTGGCATGCCATGGGCGCATGGTGCGGCTAGCATGGCTGGAGCCAAGGCAAGGTGCGGTTTGGCTTGGCATGTGGGGCCAAGGGTTTGGCGTGAATGGTTTGGCTTGGCATGGCGGGGCCAAGGGCTTGGCATGCCATGGGCGCATGGTGCGGCTAGCATGGCTGGGGCCAAGGAAAGGTGCGGTTTGGCTTGGCATGTGGGGCTAAGGGTTTGGTAGGTGTGGCTGGCATGGTTGGCATGCCTTGGCGCGAGGGTTTGGTGGCATGGTTTTCCATTGGCACAGGGGTGCGACTAGCATGGTTGGCATGCCTTGGCGCGGTAGGTGTGGCTGGCATGATTTGCCATTGGCACAGGGGTGCGGCTAGCATGGTTGGCATTCCTTGGCGCGGTAGGTGTGGATGGCATGGTTTTCCATTGGCAAAGGGGTGCGGCTAGCATGGTTGGCATGCCTTGGCGCGGTAGGTGTGGCTGGCATGATTTTCCATTGGCACAGGGGTGCGGCTAGCATGGTTGGCATGCCTTGGCGTGGTAGGTGTGGCTGGCATGGTTTGCCATTGGCATAGGGGTGCGGCTAGCATGGTTGGCATGCCTTGGCGCTGTAGTTATGGCTGGCATGATTTGCCATTGACATATGAGTGAGGCTAGCATGGTTGGCATGCCTTGGAGCGGTAGGATGTGGCTGGCATGATGAGCCATTGGCACGTGCGGTGTGAGAATTAGGGTTTTGGCTTGTCGAAACCCTAATTAGCAAAAAAAAAAAAAAGTTACCCTGGTAATTTTCTCGCAGACAAATTAAAGGGTTCAATAAATGCATTTATTGGAGCTATTATTACTCGAACCCTATGACGTCATTGTCTTGCCTAGGGTTTTACGACTTTAACCCTAAGCTAAAAACCACCATCAACATTAAGTCCCCTGCTTAGCTGGAACTGGGGCGTTGTTGCGAGGTAAGCATAAGATGGTGACAGACAAGGACAGAATCGAAACGTAAATCATGCACGATGGTCAGGAAGATCCGTCTAACCTTTTCGAGAGGTGAAGAGAGTTTGTGTTTTCCGTTTTGGCGACCCTACATAAATTGTGCCGGGGATGCAGACCGTGAAGTGGTGAGACGAAAATTGCTGGCTTGGTCTGGCCGTACATCACCTTGACCGGGCTAGGGAACGTCATGACGCTGACTTGGCGAATTTGTTGGTATTGGCAAGTTCACGGCGCGGACGGCTTGGAAAGGCAAAGCATGGCGGACGGTTTGGCACATGAGGCCAAGGCATGGTGCGGACGGTCTTGGCGTGATGAGGCCCCGGCGATGGAACGAACAACTTGGCGCGGTGCAGTCATGGTAAGGTGTGGTTTGGCGAGGCGTGCATGGACTGCTTGGCGTGGTGGGGCCAAGGCATGACGCGGACGGCTTTGTGATTTATTTTCACGGGCCCAGTTGCCTCTTTTCCTTACTTGACTCGAATAGGAAGTCCTTTCCTCATTCAAACTCCCAAGCATCACGTCTATAAAATGGGGGCCGGCCTCTCCCTTTACTTCACGCGTCCATCATATATTCCTTGCTCTTGTTGTGTGATAACGGTGAAGCGGCCGAGCGGACTAGGTATGTCTTCCAACACTTCCTCTTTAATTTGCTTCCTTGTTGGTGCAAAGCCCTAATTGTAGGCGTACTTTTTCATGACCTTGTAGAAAATATTGTTCTTCCATGTTGGTGTGAATCCTGGCCGTATGCATTTTTTGCACGAGCTCATAGTAGTATTTAGGCGTGAATACCGTAGTAATGTTGACCGCCTTAACCTACTGTGCAAAGTAAGCACGAGACAGTAACTGTTACTCCCTTCCCATGAAAACCTAGTTTCTAGGGTTTAATCCTTGGCTTTGCGTGGCCGTGTGCATGGTTCCCATGGTGGGGTGTGCCTCCTTGGTCGGGCACGAATTTTCTGCTGCAGGGTACGGCCTTGGCATGAAGCGATGATGTAGGGCGTGCCCATCTCCATTTATTTTTTGTATACATATTACGATCTCGAAACAAACTGGCTTGCGTCTTGAGTGGATCTCTTTTGTCTGACAAAATAACTTCCATGTACTTTCGTAATAATTTCTCTTCATATTGTTCCATTGTAGTTGTTTGGAAGGTGAAAGTAACGTGAGAGAATCTTCATTATGATGTCACTTGAGGAAAGTTCTGATGTGCCGAGAGACGTTGGCAAATCCAAGCCAAACGTAAGTGATAAATTCTTTACAACATCAGCCACGATTAAGAGAAACCACCCCCAGTACGTGTCGATTCTTTTAACTAGTTCGGAAAGTGAGGGAGGAGACCGGTTCGGCCAGGAGGCGTAATAAGGTTTTGTCTTCAGAGGAAAGAATATCGTGCCTCTCCTATCGATTTCAAAATCTCTGTGAGTACATTGCGTTCCTTCGAGAAATGGATGCGTTTCATTATGAGCCAGGAGCATGTAAAAACCAATTTGACGAAGGCGCAAATCATTGATGCTGTTGCAGCTCCCGCAGTACTTCAGATTAGGAAAGATATTCCAGGCTTGGTTGCTTTCATTTCCAAGTGGTGTCCGGATACCCATACGTCCATATGTAGGTGGGGTGAAATGACCATCTCCTTAGAGAGCGTGGCTGTATTGCTGAATTTTCTCGTGATCGGAAACCTCGATGTTAAGTTGTCCGTAGATGAAGAAGAAATGCGTGCCGCCACAGTTGCAAAATCAAAAGGATTCGTTCGGAAAGAAAACGAGGCGAAGTGCTTCTATGGTAGTGGGTATCTCGGTGGTTTCTGACGTTGTTAGAGCCGAGCCGGAAGAATAGTATACTTCATGTCGCGGCGTTCTTGGGTCTTTGGCTATCCAGAGATATTTTTGACGATGACTCGGGTAAGAAAGAGATAAGACAGGAACTTATCAAGTTTGCCATAAAATTGGCAAAAGGCGTCATTCTCCCAATTGGCAGTTTGTTTCTTGGTTCTCTGTATGCACACTTAGATCAGCTGGTTTCGGACATAAGCGCCTCAAACGGCTACATGAAAGTGGATTCGTATATTCATGCCGCCTTTCTCCAGGCATGGCTGTGGGAACATTTCGAGAAGTATGCCCCGAAACCGTTGGTTGTACTTCCCGAGTCTTGGGGTGGCTCTAAGATACTGCGCTGGTCGAACAGGCGTCCAAAGAATGGTTCGAACCTGGTCGGACTTCTTGACAACTCGTACGCGGTTAATTTTCGTCCATGGGCTTCGGTGCATGCATCTATAACTCAGATCAGTACCTTTGCTCCTGTTCCGAACATGTCTTTGTCTTCTGGTAAAGAGCATCTGAGTGTTGGGGAAATGGTATTCATGCGAAGCTGCACGCCCGGTCATGTGCCATCTTTCTTTCGAGGATCTTGCAAAGCAATATCTTACAATATCGATAGAGCGGCTCGGCATATGGGTTTTGACCAAGGGGTCCCATTCGTTCGTCAGCCGGTTGCTCCAGAAGTCCCCTTTCCAACTGTTCTCGATGCTAGTGTTCTTGTGCCGGGTAAAAGTTTGCCTTGTCTGCTTGCGGAACGAAATCCATCGACAACTTCCAAATATAACATATTTTGGTAGGATGAGTTTCTAGTTATCCATGGATTTGTGAATGATGTGGTAGAAAACCGTTGCGGTAAGCCTTCTCCTGCGGTTTTACCGCATCCACTGTTGAGGGATCCTTCTTCATCCAAACGAAAATCCGCTAGGCCGGATGTGGACAGTCCCCAAGCAAAGGAGCGAAGGTCTAAAAACCGTGCTGGTGGTTTTCAGTTAGGTCCGACGGCTCTTCCGACTTTTAGTTCTTCCAATATGCGGGTACTTATGATTTTCTTCTTGATTTCAGTTGGATCGTGTATATCCTTGTTTCTTTTCTGAGCATGCGTCTTGTATCTTGCCTAGGGTCTCAGCAGCGTGAACGCCTTTGCCAAACTTGCAAGTAGTCAGAAAAAACTGCTTCTCGAGACGGAGGGTGGCAGTACCGAGCCTATTCATGGTGATGGGGAAACCGAGAAGGATGAAAGCTCAGAGTCCAAAGATGGCGAGAGTAGTTCTTCCGATAGCGATCTTTGAATCTTCCTCTAGTCGAGTGCAAAGTGAATCGGTGAGTCTTCTCCATGTCCTTCATCTTCATTCTTTTTTTTTTTTTTGAAGAGTGTCTAAGCCGTGATATCACAGAGCGAAGCCGGTTCTGAAGATGAACTTGAGAAGGAAATTGGTGAAGACACGGTTTTGTCTCCAGCCGTGTCAGCCAAGACTGGTAACTTTGAAACAGAGGCCAATCAAGATGGAAGCGTTGTTGTGACTGAGACAACGGAGATTGCTCATGTGAATGTTGGCGCAATTGTTGTTAGGAATTCTTTGCCAGTTACTGATGCAGTCGCAGGCGCCACCTTTGTTCCTCCATACCTGGTTCCTTATCCGGGTCACGTGTTGATTGGGGGATTTAGCGTGCCATCTAAACATGCGGCGTTATACACCAAGATATGGGAAAGATACGGTCATATTGCCACGACCAAGAAAATTACTAGTCGATACGCGTTGGTCAAGCGTGTGGAGGAAGCCTTGTCTTCGATTGACGACATGCGCAATGTGACCGGTCACACGGTTTCTGAGGATGTAATCTCAAGTTGGAGGTTTCATCGCGATTGGTGCATAAATTTCGAGTTCAATTCTCCTTAATTCGCTGACGGTTTCTCTGAGGTCGAAAAGTTGCTGGTCGAAACAGTCGAAGGTCCTTCCGCACACATGGTGAAGAAGCGGAAGCGGAATTCAAAAAATTATGCAGGCGGTGAAGTTGAAAAGGGCGGCTCTCCAGAGCACGAGGGAGGCCTTTGCTAAGAGGAGCAAGCCATTTGTTGGAAAACTTTCCTTGAATACATTTCTGTCTTTTGAACTTCTTATTTTTAGGTTTTTTTTTTGAAAGGCAAATGGAAACGCCTGGTTTATGGTTTTGACTTTCTGGATGTATTGAAACCACTTGGTTTAGACATACGAATATCAGTTACACCTTTGAGAATTAAGTATAAGGTGTGTTGAAGTCGGACAAAGGGATTGTTGTTCAACTTAGAGTCTCTCTTTTGCATAACATGCCCTTTTGAATCACAAAAGAGACATACTTTCTTATCAAAAGAATGATTGGAAAGTTTTGTCTTAACATCATCGTTTGAAGAATTCTTCCTCTCATGTGAAGTGGGACATCGTTGATTAAAGGAGGTGACTAGCCCATCTTTTCTGATAGGAAGGGATTCTGATTTTACTTCTGAACCAAAAACTTCTTCAGTTGCAGCAGAAGTACATGGTATATTGTACTGCTCAGAGCATCCTTGAATAGAGAGTTTACTCAAGCGATGTTCTATTTCCAAAGCATCATTTTTGAGGTTTGCCTCGAGAACCATACGTGAAGAATGATCTTCAGTATTTTCTTTGAAATTACAGTCTCTTACTACACCAAGAAGAACATTGACATGTTTTTTTAACTGATTAAATCTATCAGCTTGGATTCTAACAAGGTTTAGTATCAATTCACTCTCTTCAGCTGTTTCCCTTTCATTAGAAGAGATAGACTCTTTTGAAGGGTAATCGGAATAACACATGTCGATTAAAACATGTCTGTCTCGTCCGAACACTACGTTCGTATATATTTGAGATTCATGAATCTTTCTCTTTAATAGATACAGTAGAGACATGGCTTTTATTTATGGTGATGCGTTTATCAGAGATAGTACTCTTGTCCATAGAGTCAGATCGCTACAAACACAGACTTGTAAGGTCTTAAAACGTGTTTGCCTGCTCTGATACCAATTGAAAAAGCGGGGGTACAACAACCACACCCAATATTTCGATTAGCAATCTGTATGGACTAAATCCAATATACTTTTAAGAGAATCAACTAGACAGTAAGACTCAATCTTAATAAAAGTATATCAAAGAGTTATATCGCTCTTTCTCGATTCAATACTTACTCAATCAAATAGAAATCTGCGAGTCTAATTGAACAAGAGAAATCACTTGAACGGTACCAAAGACCAATGTTCAAGGATCAATCAATTTCAATCAACAACCAAAGGTTGGATTTCCCAATTGATCGATTTAAATGCATAACCTGTGATATTTCAATTTTATAACAAAATATAATGCGGAAGAGAAATAACACAGACACCAGAAGTTTTGTTAACGAGGAAACCGCAAGTGCAGAAAAACACCGGGATCTAGTCCAGATTGAACACACACTGTATTAAGCCGCTACAGACACTAACCTACTACAAACTAACTTCGGTCTGTACTGTAGTTGAACCCCAATCAATCTCACACTGATCCAAGGTATAGTTGCGCTCCTTACGTCTCTGATCCCAGCAGGATACTACGCACTTGATTCCCTTAGCTGATCTCACCCACAATTAAGAGTTGTTACGACCCAAAGTCGAAGACTTTAATAAACAAATCTGTATCACACAGAAAATTCTACGGTAATAGATAAATCTGTCTCCCACAGAAATACCTACGGGTTTTGTTACGTCTTTTGATAAATCAAGGTGAACATGAACCAATTGATAACCCGGACTTATATTCTCGAAGAACAACCTAGTATTATCAATCACCTCACAATAATCTTAATCGACTAGAAAGAAGATATTGAAGAATCACAAACGATGAGACGAAGATGTTTGTGACTACTTTTATATCTTTCCTATCGGAGAAATCAATCCCAAGCCAATATTTACGATTGTACTTAGTACGATAAAAACAGCAAGATCCGATTACACAACTACGAGAAAGTAGTATCGGTTTGGCTTCACAATCCCAATGAAGTCTTTAAGTCGTTAACCTACAGGGTCTCGATAGAAACCTAAGGTTAAAGGAGAATCGACTCTAGCTTATAAAACTAGTATCACACATGAGGTGTGGGGATTAGGTTTCCCAGTTGCTAGAGTTCTCCTTTATATAGTCTTTGAAATCAGGGTTTGCAATTTAAGTTACCTTGGTAACAAAGCATTCAATATTCACCGTTAGATGAAAACATGATTAGATTCAATCTAATATCTTTCAACCGTTATATCTAAACTTAGCTTGTTACACACAAATGAAATGCACGTTTTTAGGTTTGTGTAACCGTACCCAAACATGTACATTTAGTTGGTTCAACAGTAGTTAACCAAATGGTTAGCCATATGAACACTTTCATACCAACCATATTCTTCTTTACCATCACTAGTTCAAATGACTCAAATGAAATAGTTAGAGAGTTGTTCAATTGAATAGATCTTTATAATAGACACAATTGAAACACAAATGATTTGATTCACTCGAATCGATTCATGAACTTTATAGCCACGGTTTGCAATTATGCATTCCTTAGTTTATATAAGTTTAAATTCACAAATAATCGTTTTTAGAAAATAACTAACTTAAGTACACGGACTGGTACGCGGACTTAAGTACCCGGAATAAGTTTGTTTTTAGTTTACAAACTCCAGTAGAATTTCTCGGGATGAGAATTTCCGACGATCGCAGACTTGGTACGCGGACTTGGTTCGTTTTCTGGCGACAAAGTACGTATACTTTGGTTCAAGGAATAAGGACTTACACACATATGTGTTACCACACAATGTTTATATTCTTCCATGTTTATATAATCTAAACTCTCATTTCAATTATTGAAACATTCTTATAGGACGTTATATAGTTGTTATTCACAAACCATTTTTCGTCAAAGCCATTTTCAAGTGATTGAAACTTAACATGACTTTCGTCACTAGTAAAGATGAACTTGGCCAAAGCGAAAGCTTACCAACACATATTTAGAGAAATAGATAAGCGAGATAAACTCGGCTCGAAATAGCAAATGTGTATAAGCATAGTCTATATAAAAAAACGACTTTTGTCCCAAGATATGAGATATAGTAGATAGACTTTTGAGTGATAGATAAGTTCAAGTCTCCACATACCTTTTAGTCGATGAATTTCCACAAGTTCCTTGAGTAGTTATTCGTCTTTGTATGATGATCGCCATGGAGTCTTGAGCACAACTACACTTTCTATCCTAGTCCGAGACTTAGCTAATAGTAGACTAGAAATCAAGACTTATAGTTTTGATCACTAACATTGACAAACATGCTTGAGATAGCAACGCATGCGAGTTCGACCGAGCAGTGCTCTAAACAATCCTCATCCTTGATTGTCGAACCTTCTTATCTCGGTTGTTTCCACCATATTGTCTTTCTCTATTTTTTCGTTGAACATTTCTTGATCTCTCGTTATTCATGACTACTTGATTTTGGTCATCTTCAACGACAATTCTTTCTTGAGTCTCCCGAGAAGTGCTTGCAATCGCATTTGTTGTTCGTGGTAGGAGTCTTGAATTTCCTTCCTTCGCGCTAGTGGTTGCAACTGGGAATGATTCCATTTATTTCTGCTTTTCCTCGAGGGCGATGTACTCCTCCTAGTACTCCCGCAACTCCTTCATTTCTATAGTATCTTTTAATCTGAATATTTGTGTGTATGGTAAGTCTGTTGGAAAAATGGCATTGGTGAAAGCAAGGATCGAGTTCCTTTCTTCTACTCTTCATGCCATTTCACTACACATTGATCCATCGTGTTGTTATGCTACGTAGACTTTCATTTGCTTTTCGCCTCAGGCTGAATACCATTTCGATTCCAGGACGCAACATGATATTATTGATGTACGCCCCTAAAAATATACTTTCCGTAACCGATCAAATGATGAGATGATTCCCACAGTTAAACCATTTCAAAGCTCCTCCTGCTAGGATCGCCGGAAAGTATTTGCATAGTACTGGATCATTATGCTCCCACTGCAATAAAGATAAATTATATGCCTTGATGTGTTGTATTACGCATGTAATTCTGTCAAAGATACTCGTAAATGTATGCAAAGTGTATTTTGTAGGTATCCCTGCATATTGAATTTCTCGCACAAAGGGTGATCTGTCTGCTTCTTCTATTGCCTCCGCCAACTGTCTCCCACCTCAATCTTTTCGCGTATTATTCATCATCTCCATCACGTCTTCTAACTCCTTTAATATCGTTTGATTTATGTTTCCATCATCGCTTGTTGCATTGGTCTTTTGAGTCTTGCCTTTCTTGCTTTTTGTTCTTCTATACTTTATTGTAACGCTTCTTGAAATTCTCGCTCTTCCGCATCATCTCTTCTATGTCTTCGCTCTTTGGCATCATCTCTTCTACGTCTTCGCCTTCTGTGGCATTCCTAGTTAAACCTCGCGCTTGAGTATTCTCCTCGTTTCTCTCAGTGCGATGGAGTTGGTTTTGACGTCGCCCTCTTCTTCCCTCTCTTGGTTGCTGCTCAATGTGGCCATCTCTGTGATGTTTCACGACGCAATTGTCATCGTGTTGATCCTCAATATTATCTCCTATGTGCCGGTGTTCAATGCGATTATTTTTTAATATATATTCCACACGATCCTCTTTGTGGCGCGATCGACTCCTCCTTGTTGTGATTCTACTTGTCCTTGACTCTGAGGCTGCATGGGATGTTCTTGATGTCTTGTGCGATCTTGCCTCATTGAGCCGTTGTTCTCCTCCCTTAATGCTGCATTTTGTCGTGTTAGGTTCGCTCTTTCCTCTTCTTCTCTTTGTCTTTTCAACTAATCTTCGCCTTAGCTCTCCAATGGTCATATTTTCTTTATCTCCTGGGATTGGTCTTTCTTCGTGAATCACCTCCTCATCTACTTCCACTGTGTTTGTGTCGGTTGTATGCACGGTTAGATGTTTATGTGGATGTTATCGTCAACCTGCATATGTTGGATCTGGGGTTGTACGTGTTGAACTTGATTACGTCTTTCACCCATGGCTGATGTCTCTCCGATTTTGCTTCTTCTCCTGTTTGCAACTCGTCTACTCCTCCTTGTTTCTATGGCATGTTCTGCTCTGGATGCTATTCTCACCATTCTGGTATCTGAAATGTTATTTTATTTTGATAAAGTATGGTAAACTTTTTTGAAATCTAGAAGAACAATTTTGATAATGATAAATTCTTAGAAACTTGCAAAAACTTGTGTAAAACTCGAAAATACAAGGAGATTCAAAACCTTTTTTCAGATCTAAGTTTTGAGATAACAAAGATAATTACTAAATCCTTTGAAATAAATCTGTTTATAATCAGCTACTAGTGTTTTGGTAATGTTAAATAAAAGCTTGGGATCTTGAAAAACAAAACAAGTGATGGATTTAAACCAATTTGAAAACTTCACATGTGAGGATCAACCCTCTTAATCATCCGAGCTGTTTCTATGCGCCAAAATGTAACTACAGGAAATCCTATAATCACACCCAAGTGATAATGTGAAACAGATCTAAGACATGATGGATAAAACTCTAAGTATTGTTTTTAAGAAATGAACTATTACACATACAAATGCAAGTAAACCCTAACTTGGGGAACAAATAACTTTCTCTCTCTTAAGCTTCCCAGACAAACTCTCAAAAAGATCTCTCTCTTTTACAATGGCCTCCGGTCCCTTTTATAGGGGTTACATAGTGGAGGACAACTAATAAAGCCCTTTATTTCGGATCTAATAGGGCGATACTATCGCACCATTTTGTAGTCATCGCGTTTTCCTTCACATGTTTTGTGTGATTCTTGTGACGTCATCACGTACGTCATTAGTGACGTAATGGATTTATGCTCTTCGCCTTTGAAATCACGTTGATGAGTGTCTTTCTCGCGTTCTCATTGGTTGAGCGATATTTTGTATCCACACAACTTATGAATATACATCAGACTCAGAGGTTAAGAATTTGAGAAAGTTTCTGAAAGGGATTTTGAAAGTGATTTGTATTAAGAATATTGTTCCATGAGTTTCTCAGGATGCATGTAAATTACGACTAGGGTTTGAGTATTAGATCTTCGTTCATAGCTTAACAAAATTTTTGCGAAAATGAAAAACGGGTTGTGATGTGTTGTAACATGAGGCGCCCATCTTTTTTTAGGGTGCATTGATTATCAATCTAACTGACACCTTTTCAGATTTTAGAAGACGATTTTTCGCCTTTAGGCTGGCTATTTCAGTATGAGTGCATCGCTGCCTTGTATGTAAAATATATAATACAAAATACCGCTCTGGAGAAATTATGAATTATCTGAGCCAAAGGATAAAAAATATAAAAAAAAAAAAAAATACTAAAAAAGAGATACAATTATTTTTCTGGAAACCGCATAGAATGGTAGAAAAAAAAATCCAGTTCAATGGTTACTTATTCTGTAATGTTCCCAAAGACAAGCTATACCATTCTCACTGATTTATGCCATGCAGGTTGATGTTAGACTTTTCCTACACGGGATTTACCATTTTGACACAGCATGTCATAGCAATCCAACTAATCCTCCCACGTAATTGATTAACTAATCATGATCTTGATTTGGCAACGTTAGTGTCGGCTAAACACTGTAGATTTTGAGTTAAAAATTAAGAAAAACAATCGTGATAAGCACCCAGTCAAGTGTTTAGCGAGGACCAATAAGATTTGAACGAACGTATATATATATTAATTAAAGTCAGCAAGTGCTGCGATTTCATCAACAAAAAAAAATGGAAATTGAATTATTGTCCCGCCTTCCAGCGGGCTTTCACAAATATCATTTTCATCAATAATTATATCCCTAACCCTTTTAGAATAAACGGATTTCCCATAAATACTCTCATTATGTTTTAGTCTAAAGGAAAACATATCGTTTCGCTTTTTTATTTCAGATCTGAATTTCTTCCGTCGCTTCTCCTCTTCCGGCCATCACATCCGCCATCACCGTTTCTCCATCTCTTTTCCGGCGAACATGATGATAATGGATGGTGGTGGCGGAAGATATCAAATCTCTATTTATTTTATTAGATTCACACATTTCTGTTGCATTTGATGATGATGGTGGTGGTGGCAGCGATGGTTGAGGAATATGTCAAATCGTTGTTCGTTTAGTTGGTAGTGGTGGCGATGGCTGTGGCAGTGGAAGAGGATATTAAATCTTTGTTCCATCAATTGATGATGGTGGTGTTGGTGGTGGTGATGGAGGAAAAAAGGAGTGAAGATGTTGGTGGTTATCGTTCTCTTCTTTTATCCTGTCTGATTGAAGTAGATTTTGTCTTCCGATTTCGACTAGCAACAACAGGAATTGAAGGTGCTTCTGGATTCCAGGTCGTGGTGGTGATGATGGAGATGAAAAGATGTTAGAACGATGAATTTGATGATGGAGATTGTGGTGGTTTTTGTTGGAATGATGAAATTGGTAGTGGAGAGGTTAGAATAATGATCGTAATAAGTTGGGTTAACGAAATTGGTGATGTATACAGTGGTACGTGGTGGTGGAGATTGAGTATAATTGTTGGTGGTGGTGATTTGTGAGATTGGAATGATAAATTGGTGACGGAGATAGTGTTGTTGGTATTGCTAGAATTTGCTCCTACTGTTGATTTGAGAAGTGCAGTATCATATGTTCAGGGTCAGGTACGTTTCATTTAATGTGGATGATAATTTTAGAACTTTTTAATAGTAAAATCGCTTGCTTTTTTTTTCTGAATCACACCATTATATTGATATTAAAAATAAAAGATTACAAGAGAAAGTTTAAGTAGGAAAAATAGACCAGCAGGCTAAACAAGGCCCAACAAAATATACAATTTAGCTAAACCTTACATACTTCACATTGGGCATTTCAATTCTTGCTAAGAATCTTGGTCTACCAATATGGATGTTTCTTTCTCCTGCTCCCAGGGATGCCCCTCTTTTAGCAATCTTTGTCATTTGAGAAGTTGACTTCTCTCGAAATGAGTGCTCGAATTGGATGTCGGTAAAGTGTTGAATAGCCGATTCCCATCTAGCTCGACAAACCAAGGCATTTCTCCTTTAGAAAAATCATTAACTACGACTTTGGAGTCTCGAAGCAATGATTACTTTGGTTATCTACCATAGGACTGCAAGCTCCACTGCACACACCATTGCATAAATCTCTGTTATGTAATTAGTAGCAATCCCAAGACCACCTGATAAAGCCCCCAAAACTTGGCATGCACTATTTCTGACACAAACACCAAATCCTGCTGCTCCTGGATTGCCATATGAGGCCCCATCACAACAAAACATCATGTATTCATCTTTAGGAGGCTCCCATTGGCATTCTTGAATGAACTGAAACTTAGATTTCCTAAAACCAAGATGAAAATTTTCAATAATTGCCATACCATTCCACTTATTCCCAGTAAATTTGAATCCTCCTTCAAAGACAGCTTTCATTACCTTGCACTTTATATCTTGTTCTATTGTAGGAACTCCTTCAAAGAATTTTTTATTCTTTTGAAACCATATTTCTTTGAGAATACTACAAGCAGCTACAATCCATACTTGTTTAACCAGTGGACTTTTATTCTGAGAGCATCTCCAAATCTCATCAAAAGATTTTGGCACTGCAACCTGGAAAATTGCACAGATCCAGTTCCAAATACTTATGCTGTTTTTAAAATGCCATAATAGGTGAGACATACTGTCCTGATCATTTTCACACACACAGCATTTAGAAGCCATCTCATACCCCTTACTTACCATAATTTCATCATCCATGTACACTCCCTGTATAAGCTTCCACACATTGCTATCTATACTAGGATGAAGAAATGAGTTCCATATGTACCTGGGCCATTGTAGAATGGGCATTTTTACTCTGATTTTATTGATTGCTTCTGGTATGTAGAGATTACCTTTTATAGCACCACTCCAAATTAGCTTGTCTTCCCCTCCACCAACATCAGGCAGACTCATATGCTGAATCATTTGACCAAGTTCTGATGTAATATTCCACTTGCCATCTATTAAAATGTCAGATACCTTCATTTTTTCATTTTCAGAAACATAAGCAGAATTACCAACAGCTTCAATTAGAGGGCAATTACCTATCCAGGTATCAAACCAAACTGACACCTTTTTCCCATTGCCAATGCACCATCTTATATCTCCTTTTAAGGAATTCCAGGCCCATTTGAGTCCTGGCCAAACTGAGGAAAGTTGCCAATTAGTGTTCCATTGTACTTGCTTGTTTTTATATTTTTCCTTAATGAACAAGACCCAATCTTCTTCAGAGTTAATAATTTTCCACATCATCTTCATTAGAAAAGCTTGGTTTACAGTTTCTAATCTCTGAATTCCCAGACCACCTTCTTTAAAGGGAGTGCACACCTTCTTCCATGAAAAATTTGTGTATTTTCTTATGTCACTGTCCCCTGACCATAGAAAATTTCTTATAGTTCTTTCACAAATCTTGATCACTGACTTAGGCCATTTGTATATTGCCATATTATACACTAGGATACTACAGAGAACAGATTTGATCAGAACTAATCTGTCTTGAAAAGACAACAGCTTGCCTTTCCATGTTGCTAACTTTTTTTGCATCATTTCAATCATTGGCCAAACTGTGGAGATTTTAACTTTGCCTACATGAAGAATAATTCCTAGATATTTATCTGGAAAATTACTGAGCTCCATTTGCAACATTTCTTTAAGTTGTGTCTTCCTTATATCAGATGTGACATCAATGAAGCATTTGCTTTTGCTTCTATTGATTACTTGACCTGAGCTTCTTTGATACACTTCAATCAGCTTCAAGAGATTTATTATGCTTTGTTTTGCTCCATTGCAAAATATGAAAACATCATCAGCAAATAGAAGATGTGTGGGATGAATTCCTTTTCTTACTACCATAGGAATGATTTTTCCTTTATCAACCAGATCAGTAATGCTTCTACTTAAAGCCTCTTCCATCAGAATAAATAACAAAGGAGATAATGGGTCTCCTTGCCTTAACCCTCTTCCAACTGAGAAAAAACCTCTAGGACCTCCATTAACCATGACAGATATTTTTGCAGACTTTAACAATGTGTGAATCCACTCACACCATTCGATAGAGAAACCAAATTTGATAAGTACTTGAAATAAAAAGTGCCAACTGACTGAGTCATAGGCTTGTGAAATGTCAAGCTTTAATCCAATATTGCCACATCTCCTTTTTTTCTTCATCTCATTGACCAATTCAGAGGCTAGTAGAATTTGTTCTTGAATACTTCTACCTTTGACATAAGCTGCTTGCTGAGGAGATATAAGTTTATGAATTAAGCAACTCATTCTTGTTGCCAGAATTTTGGTGAAGATTTTGAAACTTACATTACTCAGTCCTATTGCCTAAAGTGATTTGGCTTCTTTGCTCCATCATTTTTGGAATGAGAACCAAAAAATTAGAATTTAAGCCCTTGGGAATGAATTTTCTTTGCCAACAAAATTGAACTACTTGGATAACATCTTCTTGTATTATGTCCCAACAAGATCTATAGAACCAACCTGAGAATCCATCAGGACCAGGTGAACTATCTGGATCCATTGAGAAAATTGTATTCTTAATTTCATCTGAGTCAGGTACTGCACTCATCATCTTTTGGTCGACCTCTGATACAACCTCAGGAATTGAATTTAGTAAAGATTCATCAATAGATACTTGCTGAAATTTGAATTTCTGCTCAAAGTGTTTAACAAGCTCCTCAGCAATTTTTTCTTGATCTGTAATAATCTCACCATCACCATTTTCCAACTCACTTATGGTATTCCTTGCTTGCCTTATTTTCATATTGCTGTGAAAGAAACCTGTATTTGCTACCCCTTCCTTGATCCATTTGATTCTTAACTTTTGCTTAAGCATTGTACTCAACTGCACTTCTTTAGAATTATATATATTTTGAGCTTCAACAAGATTATTCAGCTTAGCCTCATCAAAAGGATTCTTATCTGAAATTTCCATTGCTTCTTGAACTTCGGTTTCAAACTTCTTTAACCCGAGTTTTAATGTTTCCAATCACCTCCCAGTTCCATACTTTGAGAATTTGTTTTAATCTTTTTAACTTACTTTGAAATATGAAAGCTGGATCACCTTCTATTGCAAGTGGCAGATTGTTGAACTACTTCAAGAAATTTTGGATGAGAAATCCACATCTTCTGAAACTTCATTGGTGAATTCTTTGGCTTAGGAATTATGACATTTCCACCCAATAATGGAGCATGATCAGATGCAATTCTTAGTCCAACTTTATAACTCCAGTTTTCATATTTTTGAAACCACAATTGATTAAAAAGGGCTCTATCTAGATTGCACAAAATTCTTTTACTGCCATGTTAACAGTTAGACCAAGAATACTGAGTTCCAGTTTTTGGAGCTTGTATTAGCTTACAATTATTAAGCCAATCCAGAAAATCTATCATTGCCTTCTTGTTAGGGCTTCTACCACCAAGTTTTTCATCTACTGAGGTTATAACATTAAAATCACCTATGACCATCCAAGGCTTCTTTAAACCACTTATAATTTCCATTTCTGACCAGAGAAATTTTCTTTGAGTAATTCCAACATGAGCATGAACTCCAGAAATAAGAACATTTCCAACACTGATTGTTATCATTTGGCTTGACATGGAGACAACAGAAGGAGTAGGAAGTGAATTATTCCAGAATAACCATATATTTCCTTTCTGATTTGATACTGAATTATGAATGACCTGACTTTGCATACCAGGCAAATTAAGCTTGTTGCAAAAAGAAGAATTACAAAAAACTTTAGGTTCTGCTATCCAAACTATTGATGGATTGAAGTGCTTTATTAGTGTTCTAAGTTTATCCTGAGACCTAGCACTTCTAAGGCCTCTGATATTCCAGTAAAGAACTTTCATGGTTTAGGTTGGAGGCCTCTTGTGCCCCCTTTGCCTGGATTTTTCCTAAAATTATATTTAGTAGGAACTTGAGCATTGGATGAAGAGCTAGCATTACTGACCTTTGCTGTTAGTCCAGCATCATTCTCTGAAGGAGTTACTGTCTTTGTGACTAGAGGTTTTTGCACCACTCTAGACCATGAAGTTATAGGACACTTGCAGTTGAAACTGAACCATCCTTCCCATTGATATACTTAACTACATCGCTTGCTTCATTGAATGTTTATATATGTAATGATTTCTTTGATGTTGATATCTTGTGATGGTTTATATTAGTGATCTTAAGGTGTTCGCTAAAATTATTGAATGATAGATGAAACAAACTGATCTAGTTTAAGAAATTTTGACCTTCAAGCATTTGTATCTAGAGATTATGTAGATTCATAGGAAATGATAAGTTTGATGAATGTTTAAGTTTGAAATTACTACTAGGTATGCTACTGATGGATTTGAAACTTGTTACAGCAAGCCAAACAAACATGTTTGTTGTTTCTCTCATTTGCTTATATTCCCATCCCAAAGTATATTACATGCATTGGATGATATTGCAGTGAAGGTGATGGTAGTAGCTTTTGTTGCAGTAGTGAGGGTGGAGGTGTTGGTGGTGATAACAGCATTCGTGTTGGTGTCCATTCAAAATAGTTACACGAAATATTAGTTAAAGTTCATTGAAAACTATCATTTCTGTTAAGAAACTAATTGATGTCGTGATTGATGTTTCTTTTGTAGAACCTACCTGGAGGATATGAAAATCCAGTACCCAATCTATTATTAGTTTTGGTAATTTAATGAATAGAAGTTGGATTACTATTATAAACTTTTATATACACTAGCACTGTCGTTATGTAGGTTTGTTGTTTTTATGACATTGGTTTATGAATTAACATTGTGGTCAGTTTGAACATCGAGCTAGCATTTTATCCTCATTATCATGGAGTACAAGCTTCCTTGAATTAGTATAACTATGGTTGTATTTTAAACGCTTGGATTTTATAGATGTAAATTCTTCGAATGTTGAACTTGTGGTGCAATGGTAGCATGACTGACTCCATGTCAGATGATGCGTGTTCGACTCACGCCAAGTTCACTCCATTTACATGGATCAACTTCTACTGTTGATCCTTTTTTTTTTGGATCAACTATTGTTGTTGATCCCCTAAATGGATCAACTTCTACTGTTGATCCTTTTTTTTTGATCAACTATTGTTGTTGATCCCCTAAATGGATCAACTTCTACTGTTGATCCTTTTTTTTTTTTGATCAACTATTGTTATTGATCCCCTAAATGGATCAACTTTTACTGTTGATTCTATTTTTATTTGGATCAAATATTGTTGTTGATATAAAAATATCTAAACTGGCGGCGGCGACAATGACGGCGGTCTAGTGGTGGTGGTGGTGGAAGCGACAGACTAGTGGTGGTGGCGGCCTAGTGGTGGTGACGGAGTAGTGGTGGAATATTAGTGGTGGTGGCGGTTGGTAGGTGGTGGTCGTTGAACGGTGGTGGTGGAATGGTAGTTGAATGTTGGTGGTGGTGGTGCTAGTAGTGGTGGTGAAGTGGGAGAGGAAGAAATTTGTTTCATTTTGAAATAAAGAAAAACATTATATGAGTGAGGGTATTAAGGTAATCTAATTTTAAATAGACAAGGTTATTAAAAACACAAAATTGGTTAAAAAGACCAAAATCAACAAATTCTGGGTGAAAAAGACATCTAGATTTTGATCCTGTTCAAATGGACAAAAATACAAAAATAGCCAGGATGTAAACAGTTTCATCCTACGCATTTTCAAATACTTTTTTTTTTTAATTTACATCAGGATGCATCCAGTTTCATCCTTGCTATTTTTTAAGTTTAAGTCAGGATGAATCCAGTTTCATCCTTGCTAATTTTTTTTGTCCATTTCACCCATACTAATTTTTACTCGTCCATTTGAACCAGGTTTTAAAAATATTTGGACAAATGACCCATTTTCTGTATTAAAAAGGAGGGACATATTTATATAAGGATATATTTGTAGAGTGTTAAAAGTAGGGACATATAATTAATATACCAAAAAAAAGAAAAAATGATGCGATAAGACCAAGCACTATGGTGTCCCTTTTCCCTTCCCTATCC
This sequence comes from Papaver armeniacum, assembly GCA_023531295.1. Taxonomy (NCBI): domain Eukaryota; kingdom Viridiplantae; phylum Streptophyta; class Magnoliopsida; order Ranunculales; family Papaveraceae; genus Papaver; species Papaver armeniacum. The sequence goes on from JAJJWW010004051.1 coordinate 167,323, forward strand.
CTCATATGTAGGGAAAAAACCAAAAAATCATCCACTATGGTCTCCCATATCCCTACACATGTAGGGATATTCCTCCTACAAGGAGGATCATATCTGATCCCCTTGTAGGGAAGGGAAATCACACGGCTACTCAGTTGTCGTATATTTTCACACTTTATGGATACTCAGTAGCCGTAGCATTTTACACGGCTACTGGGTAGCCGTATCTAGTTTTTAAAGTTTTACCTTAAAACTTTCCTTTGGGTAAAGATAATACGGCTACTCAGTTGCCATATGGCACTATTCATACTACTGAGTTTATGTATCGTGTAGAGAAAGGAAAAAAAGTACACCATAATAAAGTTGCCTTCCTTATGATATCCCTTCCCTTCATTTGAGGGATAGGGAAGTGATGGCCTGCATCATAGTGCTTGGCCTAAGTGGCATCATTATCTGTTGGGGAGATATTAGTCATATTCGAAAAATAAACTAAGAAATTCCAAATATTTGATATTTGATAAATTTAACACAGTAAATTGAACCACGACAAATAAATGTTACTCCCGAAGTGGTTGCATTTACTTCCGAACTTTACAACTATAAATATGAACCGTTTTTTGGGGACCAGCCTTTTTTTGAGGGGACCATTGTTTTATAAGGCCCCCTACCCTACAATGTTAAGGGATGTCCTAAAAATCATAAGATTACCAATTTGTCCCTTACCCTAATTAAAATTATCCCTAACCTAATAATCTAAAACAAAACCTAAAACTAAAAAACCAAAACCAAAAAACGTTTCAGTTTCTATCAAAAGCTGCTCCCTATTCGCTTCTCTTCTTCCCCAAATACAACATCGTCTTTCATCGACTCCATCGATTAATCGTCGATTCAAAAAAATTTCATCGTCGATTAATCAATCGACTATAACAATGGTTCTTGAAAGCAAACCAAAAGACTTCAAGGAGAAGGTCCTCGATTGGGACATCTAGCAAATCATCCGAGCGATTTTCAGATTCAAAAAGAAGTTGAACAACCAAGTGAAGCCATAATCCGGTATAATAGACGGTTGCCGAAGCTTGATTCGCCATGGGACCGATTCGCAGGTATTTTGCAACAAACCCTTGCTTTTAATTTGATTTTGATTCGTTTAAATGAATAGAAATCATCAAAATAGGGTTCAAATGGCAGTTACAGTGCATAGTTCGGTTAGGTCGAGTTTCAAAAAAACCCAATTTTGTTAACCGAACTTCCTGAAAGGAAGAACACGAAGAACGATTCGGTTCTCTAGGTATCAAAACTAGGTAACCGAACTTGACGTTGATTAGATCGCAAAGGAAGCCAAAAAAATTTTCTAACCGAACTTAAAGATCGGTTAAAACAATTGTTTTTTACATGTAACCGAACTCGCTTTTTTGCTGCTAATATGAGTTTTTATGTAACCGAACTGTCATATTGAGTTCGGTTTGTTCGCATAAAAATCTAACCTTAGAAAGTGTAGAACTTTACCGATAAAAAATAATGTAACCGAACTTTTTAGAAAAAAACTTGACAAACCGAACTCTTGATAGTTGCAAATATGTTGAGTTCGGTTAGTTATAAAAATGATGACAAACCGAACTCTTGGTAGTTGCAAATATGTTGAGTTCGGTTAGTTATAAAAAATGATGACAAACCGAACTCTTCATTAACATTTACCAATGTTGAGTTCGGTTTGTTCTCAAAAAGTTTTTGTTAACCGAACTATACTATGGTCCCCAAAATTAGAGTTGGCTTATTTTGTTTAAGCTAATATCTTTTGTTTTCTTGATTAGTGGAAGAGGCAAAAAACCAAACAAACCTTTCTTTGGAAGATCTAAGAACTCCCACCCCTCGAGGCAAAGTACATTGTGATGCCGGTCACCGTGGAACCAAAAATGCTAAGTATAGAGGTGGGTCATTCCCGGATGTTGTGATCCAAGATGGTGTTAATAGAGATAATGTTGACAACGTAATCCAACAAGTTAATGAAGAGATTGTGGAAGCGATGGGCAATGAAGAGATCGTGGAAGCGATGGGCAATGAAGAACAACATCAAGGTGGAGAAGGTGAACCAGCTGAAAGAGGAGGAAATGAGGGTTCCAATGATGGTGAACCAGCTGAAGGAGGGGGAAATGAGGGTGGTGAACCAAATGAGGATGACAAAGATGAGGAAGATGGAGATAAGGATGATGTTGAATCAGAGGAGGAGTTGGATGAAGAGGAAGTTGATGAGGAAGAGGCACAAGTAGAAACGATTGCAAAAGAAACCTAGAAAGACGCCTAACAAGCCTTGTGCTAGATATTCTTACATTCCCGATGACAATTTGTGTTTGTCTCCAAAGAATCCAACTTATGGTACTCCGAGAGATGGAGGAGTTATTGATGGGCTACAAAAACTCATGGGCTGCCAAGATCTTTGCGGCAAAGGTATGGTTCAATCTTAACCATCAATATTTCTCGATCATCTTCTTTTATTTGAACTTATATTTTGACATATATTGTTCTTTTCTATATATTAGTATATAAGATAGTTTGTTGCTTTTGTAGGATCATACTAATGTTTGTTTCGTGTTTTGAAACGTCAAAAGAACAAGATATGGAATATAGAAAATGAGTGTGATGAGGTGCGCTTGGCGGTATTTGATTGTGTACTATGGAACGGGATACAACATGCGCACCAAAAAATTTGATGCTGTCATCCTTTATCGCATTTGCCGAGAGGTCTTATCCAGAGACGGATACCTTTCATCTACCTTTTGGTGAGATGGCAATTACTCCGGATGATTGTTTTAGAATCACATCCCTACCAATAACGGGAACAAGTGTTCGAGATGTCTACGATCCTTCGATGAGTTTTGAACTTCTTGAAAAGCTATGCGAAAGGTGTCTAGGATGGAGCGATAAAAAGGCACAATGTGAGTTTAGACGAGCTAACAAAGAGCCCGACGAAGGTGATGAGTATAATGAGTTCGAGGCGCAGACCGCACGTACAAGAAGAAGTTGAAAAAGATCAAGCTCAAGACCTTGTTTGATGAGTTTTCAGGGACGAAAGATTTGGTTGCTCGAGGAAAGTTGGTGATGACAGAGGAGAAGATTAAGCACCATGTGATTTGCTTATTTGTTATATCAACTAGGAACCATTTTCTTCCCCGATGTGATTCGAGTCACGTGGTAAATGCTCATTACCTCCAGCTATTGGACCCCTTGGATGAGGTGAACAACTACTTTGTTGGGGCATTGCGGTGCTTTCATTCGTTCAAGAGGAACTCGGGAAAAGCTTCGAGGCTTAAGAGTCTATATTTTGGAGGCTTATACACCCTTGTTCGGTACCCGTTAAATTATCGTTTGTGTGTTTCAATATATAAGTGAATGAATGTGTATTGTTACTAATCATATTGCGAATGTATTATTTGTTGCATCTTCTTATAGGTTTGGGTGTACGACCACTTCCCTAAACTTCAATTGTCTCATGCTCACACTCCTTGGCCTTATGGGAAGCCTACGGTGGTAAATATGAATTTTTGAATTCACAGGAAAAGAATAAGAAAAAAAAGGTGTTGGAGTTGAGGGAGAAATTGGATACGTTAACAGTGGAAGATGTGGTTTTCCATCCTTACACCATTCCATCAGATGAAGACGAGGAGGATGTTGAGGTTATTGATTTCTCACTGTTGTGGGTATAATGGACCGTTGTTTCATCCCTGGAGGTTGTACAATGTATAATCCTCTAAGAGTATTAAGACAAGTTTCTTGTGTCCAAAGTGTCCCACAAGTGGAAAACTTCAACTTCAAGGTGAAGAAGCAGGGAACTAAGAACACCGAGTTGAAGTTCACCCCCAAATACGATCCTGCTCCATCGGTGGACCACTGGAAGAACTTTGGGGATTATCTTGTTCCAGCTGAAGAGTTACAAGATTCTTTTGATGAGCCAAATGCCGCTGACGAGGGATATATGGAATGGTATGAACATGTTTCTCATCCTCGTGTAATAAACGCTGTCCAACAAGCCCGTCTTTGAGAAGACAAAAGCGAAGGCAGTGGAGAAAGAGGCTAAGAAAATTATGAAGCATACCCCTCTGTGTGGTGATGAGGCCTTGATCTTGTGGAATTCGGCGGTAAGAAATTTACTCTTCTTTTTTGTGTTTCAAATTGTTATGAAGTATTGAAAAATAATAGTTACCTATGTTTTTGATGAGAATAGGTGAAGGCAAGTGGAAAATTGTTGAAGAAAATGATGGCAAAAATCCGGAGTGGAGAGCCGATGGATACTCGAGAACAAACAGACTGTACAACCAAATAACTAATGTTTTTAATCCCAGCCTTGTCGATACAAGCCAGGTTGATCCAAGCCGGACCATGCCGTCGAAGAGGAGTCGCCGACAAGGGGAAGGTTCAAGTCGGATGGTTGAACAACAAAACAAGTGGAGATGACACTCCTAGTGACGAAGGACGACCTAAAGCTCCTAAACGCAAGACTAGAAAAGTTTCTGGTAGTGGTCGTGGTAAATGAGTGATTGCAACAATTATTACTTTGGTTTCTCATGTTTGGAAGACTTTTTAATTGCGGATTTGGTAGTTTGGTTCCTTATATTTGGAATACTTTTTTATGACGAGGGATAGAGGGATTATGCCATGTTCATACTTAACTATCATATGGCGACAAGGGAGTCCCATAGACTTCATCATGTTGCAAACACACACCTCGTCCGGCTTGGTTCCCCATATGTCAATCAAATGAACCTCTACCATTAACCTCTTAATGCAAGCACGCGAAACATTATAATGAAGCCCCTTAAACAACCGAAGGTCCGCCATATTCGTGATGTTACCACCTTTGTCCACAATCTTTTTGTACTTCATGATGCGGCTTTTTTGAAACTTCCCTTTAATTCTATCAATCTCACGGTTGAAGTAATTCTCCATTGCATTAAACACAATCACAAAATTATCGACACATCCAAAAAGATTTTTCTTCAACCGGTGGTGAGCCGATTCTACCAAACTTGTCGCTTGATTCCCAAAGTGTTTATGGTGGTTGGTAAATGCATAAACGAAGCGCTCTTTGTGCGGTTCCAACCATTGCTTAACCACATACGTTACAATATCCTCGGGATATTCGGGGCTAGACCAATGTTCGATAAATGCCGCAAGATTTAGATTATACTCTTCTTCGGTGAGAGACCAAGTCAATGACTCCCATTCACCAGAGAAAGCAACCCATTTAGCGTGATTTATAGTGTATTGTATATCGAATTCCTCTTTTAGTCGCTTGTTCATCTTAGGTAGCTTACTAATCTCTTCAAATGCTTTCCTCTTTGGTGGACAAATTTGAGGCTTGCACCTATTCATCACATTACACCATATATGGAACGTACAAAGCATATTATGTTCTAATGGGAAGACTCTGTCTATTGCGTTCATTAATGCTACATCGTTGTCCGTCACTATAACCAAGGGGATATCATCATCTCGGTATATGGAATTCACTTGTTGTAGCGCCCAAGTGTAACATGGTTCTTGCTCATCTTCTAGAAAACAAAAGGCAACGGTAAACGGTGACTTCGTCGAGGTACGACCAACAATATTCAACAATGGCATCTCGTATTTGTTAGTCTTGTAAGTGCAATCCATTATAAGAACTTGATGGAAGGATTGAGCCAATTGAACACTCTTCGGATGCGCAATGAAGAGATGCGTTATTTGATCTTAGGACCCACCTTCTTTTGAACCGCGTAGCCTTTCTCTTTAGCTACCAAAAACAATTGTTGCATCACTTTTCTATCCTTCCATTCAATCCTTTTAATTGTCTCAATTGCATTGTAAATGGTCGTCAAAGATGATACATTATCCTTGTTATCATCCTTTAGTAAGCGAAGCATGTTAACCGGTGAAATTCCCATTCTCCTAAATTTAGCTATTTTCTCCATTTCTTGAGGAGTGAGCCGAGCGGCCATTGCATGTCCTTCAAGATCATCCAGGACGAGGGTGGTTATGATGGCCTACCACCTTATCCATAGATAGAACCCATCCATTCTTTTTTGCACTTACTAAATACTAGCTTGAACGGACATTTAGTTTTCTTTGAGCATATTTGTGTTCTTCCTCGTAAATCTTTCCTTTATACACATAACCCTTCTTCTTGTGACTAACATTGGGATCTCCACTTCTCTCACAAACCATTTCAAAACGAGTTTGGCTTTCTTTTCCATTCAAAACTAATACGCACATGGCTTTCTTGGCATGTTCTCTAGCCCAATTCTTCGCATCAATAGTTTCATCAAAAACCAAATCATTGACATAGTGATTAGATGTATCTTCAAACAGCATGCCTTAGGAGAAGGTTGATTATCCATTGGTATAGGTTGACATTCAATCTACAAGAAAAGGAACAACATCAATTGCAATCGAAATAAGTTCGGTTACAATATTATTTTATCTGCCAACCGAACTCGTAGTTCGGTTGGTCAAGCAAGTTGACAACTAACTTCGAACTTTACGTACACTACATCATAAGTTTATTGTACGTAATTTGGTTAGGTTAGTGGGTTGGTATGAAGTTTGCGAACCAACCGAACTCATGGACCCTAAAGTTCGGTTATATGATAATTTTATCGGTATAACCGAACTCATAGTTCGGTTTGCCAAGCAAGATGAGGGCTAACCGAACTTAACGTACACTAATTCAATATTTTATTGTACGTAAGTTCGGTTAGGTAGTGGGTTTGTATGAAGTTTGCGAACCAACCGAACTTATGGACTCTAAATCAAAATTTTAGAGTACGTAAGTTCGGTTATATTAAGGGTTGGTACGAAGTTTGCGAACCAACCGAACTTTATACACTAATGTGAAATATTATTTTACGTAAGTTCGGTTAGCTATTGGTTGCAAACTAACCGAACTCATAGACCCTAATGTTCTTGGTTACATTTTGGCCAAACCGAACATACCACCGTAATCCTATTTATAGAGTTCGGTAACTACTCTGTTAACCGAACTACAAAAAACCTCCATTAATGGAGAGTTGGTAACTAACGTGTTTAGAAAAAGTAACCGAACTACACTTTCGGATGAGTTGGTTACATGTTCTTCACACAAGGTAACCGAACAAGCACAAATCTACTCTAAAAATTCAAATTTTTAGAGTAGTTTTGGACCAAATCAACCAACATTACCTAAGTTTTGAGCATACCTGGGTACCCCAATATTCTTCCTCCGGTTGTGGTTGGTAAAATCCATCGTTTTCACCATCATGAAATTGGCTTTGGGAAGAATACATTCACCATCTAAGAAATTATCCATATCCAGGATCATTGTGAAGATTGACATATACTCTAGGAGATGAAGGAGATGTAGATTCGATGAGCTATCATCAATTGAATCATCACATGAGTAGTCTAGATTAGTGAACTCAAAAATTTTTTTTATTTTCCATGGTTTTGTTCTTCAACTTCTCAAACTTCTCTCTCCCAATAATTCTACTTCTTTTTTAAAAATCTGATTTTTTAAATCTCAAATCTTTATTCAAAATAATTTCACTAATCACACTAACTAATCATTAACCAAATATAATCAGAGGGTAGTTTTGGTATTAATATAAATATTTAGATAAGGGGTGACCTAGAATTACTTCTAATGTCTTACCCAAAATAAAACAATGGTCCCCTCAAAAAAAGGCTGGTCCCCAAAAAAAACCGTTCTAACATAAGGAACCTTTCGAATTTCTCGTGCCATCTCGAAATCGAGTACTCTACTTCTTACAAGCACACTGCGCGCGCTCCTTTAAAGGGGCATGGTCGCAGAGTGATTAGACAAGGTGAAACCAGCAAGACTGTCGCATCTTTGTTGCCGCATGAGCATCAACTGGATTGCGCTTCTTCCTGATAAAGCCTGTCATCGTACACTCGTGGAGTGTTGATCCTACAGTTTCCTGATCATCAAAAGAAACCATGAAAGAAGCACGACAAATCCAACCATTTCGTCTGCAAACCAGCTCATCATCGATAAGTTATGGATGCTCAGTGATCAATAATTTCTTTGCAGATTCAGTAATTATGATTTTATTTTTGCATATTACAGCACTTTATTTCCAAAATGGATTTATATTAAAGAAATTTAATTACAGATCTAATGTTAAGAATCTGGGCGTTCTGAATCTTGTTTTGGTATTCTTTGCTATTATTTGTCGATTACTTCCCAGGAGCACCACCACTGACGGCGGTCATGGGCATATTCAGAGGGACAATGGTTTTTCAATTGCTCAGCAAGCGGCGGTGGAGAAGGATGAGGACGGCGAGGAGGCGGAGGAGGTGGTGGAAAAGAAAAAGGAATTACCGCGGACAAGTGCGCAGCAAGCAGCAGTGGAGGAGGACGAGGACTGCAAGGAGGTTGAGGTGTTGCTAGGGAAGTCAAAGGAAGAGCCGGAGGACGAGGTGAACGAAAAGGAGGAGGTAGAGGCAGAGGAGAAGGAAGAGAATGGCCCTCGGCCTCACAGATCCAAGCCAAAAGGAGAGCACCGTCATCTTTACCATCATCATCACTATCACCGTCTTTGCCATCGTTATCATCAAATACCCATGAATCAACAACAGCTGAGTGTTGGAAATGAAACAAGTAACAATAATCCATCCCCTGATCCAAGAAAAGAATCATTTCCAGCACCGGAAGAGCGAATATTCCACTATAACCAAGTCAACAGATATCGATATGCACCCCTTCATCGACCTGATCCATCAGCTCCACCGGTACCGGAATCTTACTACATCCAATATACCAGCAATCAAAGAACTACACGGCGATTTGATGCATCAACATCACCCCCGAAACAAACACTACAGTCTAAAAAAAATCCACTACCACTGCCACCACCGCGAAGAAGAAAAGAGAGGGAGGAGAGAAGAATAAGTAGTCAATCAAAAAAAGCCAAGAAAGGGGAATCCGGCAGATTTCGGTTCCAGTCTGTTGTTATCCTTCCTAATGCGGGTTTAACACCGCCTCTGCCGCCACAACCACCATCACCGGCACCACCACCGCTTGGGCCATGCAATTTGCATAAAAATACGAGACCATCTTCACCGATACCACAAAATCTGAAAAGGACGACTAATCAGGGAACACCACCACCAACGATGACAAATACTTTACTGCGCAGGAGAGAGCAAAACACAGATAGTTACCCAAAGAAAGTAATTTATGTGGAAACCGGCAATCAATCTCCATTGGATGGGATAGCACAGCCTCCACCACCACTGCCATTTCCGAACCGTGGGATGAAATTTGTTGCTCACGGGGATTTTGTAAACATCCAAAGCAGTTCATCCGATTCTGTAGATGATCCACCATCAACACCTTGTTACTATTCAAGTTCTGATATTAATAACAAGGCTAAGAATATGATTCCCAGATTTCACATCGGCAGTGATCCCTCATCATCGACAACAAACCCTAATTACATGAACTACGAAACCAGTTCCTACCCACCACATTCTCCCCGTGAGTTTTACACCATCATGCATCCAATTTTTCCACCATCACGTATTGCCGTATGATTGGTTCTCTGACACCCGGGAAATGATAACAGATAGACCAATGGCGAGTCCTTCTTGGAAAATCGAAATTGCTATTTGACACGCTATATAACAGCTGATTGACAGTAAAATTTGACGTGTCATGCCACATGGAAGAGAGGTTTGTATTTTCTCATCCATGTCTGCAAAAATAACAAAAACGCAAAACCAGAAAGAAGGAATTTTCTTTTTTCTCCGTAGCAAACATTAAGAGCGATTATTTCAAGAAACTCTTGCATTGAAACCTTGCATGAATCTCTTCATCATCAACCATTACCATCAAGGCATCAATCCAATTTCTTATAGATGATACACTCCGAGTCCAGGGAATTGTTTTGATCGGGTCAGTCTACGACATTTTATTTGTTTTTGATTAATGAAAATAAAATCTATCTATGAAATTGAGATTTATTGGCCGACCCAAAGGGAGGCCTTCTATGTGATGGGAAATCTGCATTCTGTCAGTCACAAACTTTATGCGGGAAAATTAAAATTGATTTTTTTTATATAAGAATTTTATGAAATTGAGATACAATCTGAGATAATTAAACAAATTGCTTAAAAATTTCAATCAAACACAGTTAGAGAAACAAATTTCCAGTTTAAACTTCTTTGAAATTTCCATGACATCAATCGAATTACGTCAATTGCTTCTGCAATTTCATTCAAATAGAAAAAAAAATGAATCTTAAATTCTTATCAGATCGTCGGCCTCCCCACCGCACGCGGTCATCTAGTTAATTACATTTAAGATTAAGAAACCAGTTACAGAGAGAAATCACAAACTCCAACTTATTTCAACTTTCAATGTTTGAAACAGATTTTGGATCAGAGGTACGCAACATCTGTGCTGCTTACTACAATCCAATCTTAGATGACTAACTTGGAATCAGTTTCTCTAGCACTACTAACTTGATTAATTAAGTGGGATCTGGTCAAATTTCACTTCCATTCATTGAAGAAGAACAACCTTCAATAGATAATTCAATTAAGTTAAAACTCTAAATACTTTGTATTTGTGAATGTTATATCCGGTGATTCTAGATCCGGCTTCTTAATCGATCAAGAACGTCTCGGGATTATGTGAGGGCTTCTATGTTGTCAGTATGTTGTCAGTGATTGGATATGAATTAAAGGAAAAGATAAAACTGAAAATTTCCTTTTTTTTTTTTTTTTTCTTTTACTTAGATGATGATGTGGCTAGGAAGAATTCCCATCTCTTTGCGCCATATCAGATCAGCTGTCATGTAGCTGTTACATAGCTGTTCACCTAGCACGATAGTGCGGTTGTGAGTTTTATAGAGTTCTCGATAACGTTACTGGTTTGACTTTCTATTTTGTTTCTTAGGACTAAGGTTGTGTACCTAGTTTTGTCCCTCCCTGTAAGAATTCGACAATGCGTACCATTTTCCAGATAATTCCAAACAAATTATATTCCGGAAAAAATTCATTAGTCAAATAAAAATGGGAAAAAGATAAATTAAAAAAATAAACATTATAAATCATTCAGATGTTTGTGTAAATCCCCCATGAAAGAACACTTGAAATTTCTAACCTGGACACGAAATTATACCAAGTCAATTGGTAACGCGGCCAGACATGATGCCTGAAAGTGACACTAATGTCTTCTGTATCACACTTTACCAACCGTTCCTATATATATATAGTAATTAATTTTATTTTGCCCAAATACTTTCCTTTCATCTGCACGTTAACGTATTTCTTTTTTTTATTTACGTGTTAATCTAGATTCAAGAAAGAAACATACATCCTATTTTAATTGGGAAAGTCTACACTCACCGTGGGATCCCGTGGTGTGTACCGTAAGGCATAGAAGAAGGCCTGGGTCCCGCCCCAACCGTTGGAAAACTCAAGTTGCAATCACCGTTATAAAAAAGGTGGTGTTTGACTCCTTGATCAAAGAGTCATTAGATGGTCGGGATTCGCCGGAGAGGGTCATCCTGCCTCGGGAGCGTCTGGATTTCGTTTGACTTGGACTACTGAATGAAAAGGGGCCACCAGATATTACCCATCTTCTTGATCGGTGGATTAATTATATTTCCATTCTGTCATAAGAATCGAAATTTTCCCTCTTTCCCAACGATCCTTCTTCCTTCCTCCTCCTCGAAATCACATCCAACGCAATACAAATTAATCGAATTTGTTTGATTCCCGAATTTTATGAGTTTCAAATGGTTCGATTATTATTATTTTCAGAAGATTTCTCGCTTTTTCAATTTCTTATGTGATATCTAGGGTTTTTGATTCGTTGTTATTTTAAATTATGGAGTTTCTGTTGTTTATGGGATCTAATAAGATTGGGTTGCAATTTAGGGTGTTGGGTTTAGGAAAAGTTAGCGTTTTCTCCAAATCGGAGGTTTTTCCGGTTTAGCAAATTCTAGGGCTTTTTACCTTTCCGTCCCAGCCATACGTGTTATTGGAGATGATGTTATCTGCTTTTGAGATATTTTGGTTTGTTTTTTCAATTTTTAGTTGAATCTGAATGTGGATAAAAGCTGCTTTGTTTGTAATAGCAGGAAGTGGCAATCCAATGATGCAAGGGGCTTCAATTCAAAAGGAAGAGGCCTTAAAAGTTGTAGTGTGGGGTTTGGACAAAAAAATCACCATCTCATCGTGACCAAGATGAAGCTTAAGTGGGACTTGCAACATGCTTCAAAGAATCACATTAATATCCAAAAGGAAAAAAGGTGAATGCGGTTTTCTTCTGTCCATTTACACAAGATTTCTTGGTCCCGTAAATTGATTGATGCTTTATCAGAAATCATATATCCACCAGATATGTTATGCTCGGAATGGGAAGATAGGTTGGTGTATACTTCATTGTTCGGTTTAGTAAATCCAATTATCAAGGGCTTCAAAATCCTTGGGTTTTAGCTGGATTTAAATAATCAATCAACCAGGAAACATGAGCTTGATCTCATGTAGGTGTTTACAGGTTACAAAATCTTAAACTTTTGGAATTATTCGTTGTTGAGATTCTTGAGAACACCTATTGCTCTTATGTAGATCTTTTAACCAAAGATTACAACTTTGATAGAAAGTTTTCTCTAAGAATGTTGCTTCCTTGCATTATTTCAAGATCAAAGATATGCAACATAAGCTTTTGTGTCTGCTGCTAACTTTTTAGATGATTCATAGGTGGTATAGCTGCCGGGTGCTAACCCCTGTTCAAATTACCATGGTATAGAAGTTCGATCTTAGGACCAAAGAAGCTAAACGCGACATTTGTTACCAATGCAGGGATATTGGTGCCAGTTTCACGGACATGGATTTGTTCAATTACAGAGGAAAGGTCAATTTTATTGTTACTTTTAAAATTATAAATTCAATTTTATTGTTACCTTTTAAATTATACATTATTTATCATAATAAGGTGGTCTTTGGGTTGAATTGGGTTGTTTTTCTCCTTTGATGCAGGCATGTCCGATACAATGAATCGGAAAAGTTGACCTTGTTGTTGTATGCTCATAGCACAGACGAGATTCATGTCCATTCTTTGGAGCGTAAACCTTCACTTTATTGACACACTAGATTTCAGAAGTCATGAACAATGTTGTAGGTTTTTTTTGTTTCTCTTTTGTTGCTTTATTTTTTTTTTTTTTTTGCAAACTTGCTCTTTTATCTTAATAACCTACAATCGGAGTTTTCTATCAAGTAGTAAAATATTGACTACGAGACTTATCATTTCGCCGTAATGGAAATGTAATTACCACTAATTTAATACTATATTCGCGCACCACATGATTTTGAGATAATAAACTCCTTTTGTTATTTTGCAGGTCTTGCACCTTCAATTTTTGAGACCAAATTTTAGAGACAGAGACATTAGGTTGGAGTACGGAATTCTTACAACCTTAAATCTCCTGTGTACACTCATCATGAAATGCAGAGATACGATTGAGGTGAGTAACATTAGAATTAAGTATTTGATGTCACTTGAAAGTTGGAAGTAAATTCTTATACCGTTTGAACGTTTAGCTACCATACTATATTTGTGTTGAAGAGGAATGTTACCATGATTGATGGCAATAAAAATAAAATACTATATTAAATAAAATTGACCTTTAGTTCGCCACATTTACGTTTTCCAACCACACAAAGTATTTAGATGGCAAGAAAAACCACCGTTAGATGAAATACTAGAAATTCCAACACACTAGCAAGTCACTTCCCCCATTCAAATAAGACGGATACTATCTTATTGAAAATTTTAGGAAAATTAAGAGAGTTGACATCCGATATATAATGTGCTATACGTTTAAGTATAAAGTCGTGATTTTCTTTCAATAAACTAACTTTAGATTTTGTTGTCTAATTGAATTTTGTATGACCTACAGAGAAAGAAAAAACAAGTTATTAAAGCTCATGACCAGGTTAAGGTTATGGTTATGGTTTCTCAAGCCGAACCAAATATAGGTTAAGGTTTGCTTCTTCTTTTTTTTTTTCTCTCGCTTCTATTTTGGTTTGATGCGTTTCATGTTTTTGTTTTTGAATTTAGGAAAGAATTTTATGAGTGTTTTGTGTTCTTGGTATTTTAGGTTAAGGTAACTCATTCACATCCGTCCAAAGAACTATCGAAAACTCTAATGTCCATCTCGTGAATCAAACTATATTAGTAGAAACACATTTTTTTGTCGGTGTCGTTTACCACGACTATTGCTTGCTAATCCTAGCTTTTTAGTTGTTCATGGACATTAGAGTTTGCAATAGTTGCTATGGAAAGTTGAATCATTGCGACCAAGATGTAAGTCGACTACAAAATCTTTGGTTTTCTTGAGATTTACTCGAAGCGAGAATCAAGACACTATATGATTCTCAAAACTCCAATATGGGATGTGATTTCCGGTCCATTAGAGAGTTTCCATTATCACATCGGATCTTGGTTGCTCATATCAAGTCCATGAGCCTCCCGATGTAATGTTCGTGTACCAGGTTTGCCAATTCAGATCTCTCAGGTAAGATTTTAATCATGAAAGGGTTAGCATTCAATTCCTTTATTCATTCAGTTATGTTCGAATTGCAAGGGAAAGCTTTAGTACAAAAGTAATTTCAGAGGATTAAAGTTGGCCCGGTGACATTTAATAAATTGTTGAAATCATCTCATCTACTAAGTAGAGAGTAGTCAGTATGGTGGCTTTGGCAGAGGCTTTGATTGTGGATCTTAGGCATGGGCATTGCTTATGTTATCCTGGGATCTCAATTTTCACGGTTGCTCCTCAACTTCAAGGGCTATGGGGTCATGTCCATGGGAAACCGATGGAGCATTTGAGGGAGACATCTTCAACTTCTTTAGAAGGGGTATGCCTTTGTGAAATGGGTTGGTTAAGCTGGTGCTTACTTTGCAATGGGTGTATGCATTGTGCCAACCATTTCGACAAAGAAAGAGCATTGATATATATATTAATTTATTAATCTACATTTTTCAAGCGGTTGGTTAAGCCGGGTGCTTACTTCCTTTTTACTATTATAAGTGTACATGTCTTGCTACGTTGATTATCTTCCCGATGATAAACATATCCGTATAACTACATATGTTAACCCATCCTCCCTGAATGGCACTAATTTTGCGAGCTGTAATTTGTAGTTGGTTGTTAGAGCGTCGGTTTCTTATGAACGCGATTTAAAAAGGGTCTGTTTAATCCATAGGGTGTCGTTTAATACAGAGTAACATTTTAAGTTTGAAAAATTGATAAGTTGATCATTAATTGAGTGGGTGTTTTTTTTTTGCTATAGGTTTTACATACACATGGGTGAGGGTCCAATACATGGAATAAAGTGGGAAACAAGCCATATTGCATGGGATAATTATCCTGGGATTAAAGTATATGACATAACAAATGATTAGCGCATCCCATTTATGGAAGCATGGTGAGTTAAGGTGCATATAATGAAATACTCTTTTCTCGGGCTCTTCATTAAATTGGGTAAGTGTTTCTTTTATCGTTCCTATAATTTTTTAAATCTATGATTTGCGTTTATATGAGCATTGTGTACCAATACTTAAATTATATTCTAGATATACTTAGTTTGTAGAGATAAACTTAGGAAGGATGGTAATTTCTAAGCCTTTTCACACTAAGTTGAGCATTGAATAGTTGCATATGTGCGCATAGATGCAAAGCATAATATATTCATGAACATATATTTAGTACGTAGTTCCTCAACCCCATATCTCTCGTTTCCAAATCCGAACATGGGTTTGTTTTTATAGGATCATGTAAATGTGTGCAATCTTCGCCCTCGCTCATTTGCAAGACGTTCGTACACTGTCGAGCCTACGCCAAAATAAAAGTGATTAAAGACAACTCTAACTTTGCTCAAGCCTAAGTTTTGCTATCGAGTAAGCTTAGAGTCTCGTTATATTTTATTTAGTCTCGTAAATTCTTGACACAAATTGTGCAATTGTAGAGCTTCTATTTTTTCCCACTTAAGCGGTGATGCTCGATTAACCTTGCGCCACAATAGAGAAATATTGAAATGTTTGTAACTTTTAGTTGGTTTTTTTTTCCCATCATGAAATGAATGGGTACATTATCTGAGCAAGAGTTATAGTGTTTAGATCGAATTATGCGATGAAGTTGGCTATGGTGGCACATCTCAACAGATCAAGTGATAAGGTCTAATTGAACCTTGGGAATGGTTTTATGAGTCTTCCTTAGTTCCTTCGATATGCACCATCTCAACAGATCCTTCCAATATTGTGGCCTACTAATTTTATGTTTTTTTGTTAGAGCGCGGCTAGATATAATAAATATAAACCATAAATGAAAATGGAGGGTTGTGAGTAGGAAAACTAATGATGTTTGAAATTTTCTCATTGATGTGATTTTTGAGTGTTTATGGCATGAATGGTATGCAAGGGCCTTGCTTTACCAATTTTTTGGTGTAAGGATGTGAAGAAGGTGCTGCATTATTGGTTGCAGACGAAATAAATGTTATAGAGAATTTTATATGATCAGTTTATTTTTTGTGATTGTTTAAGCATTTGATGGATCGTTACTTGCTTTAGTGTGCATGTGGTTGACTCTCCAGTGCATAACAAGCTTTTGTTTGCATTTCTTTTTGCTCAAACTGCTGAATTCCATATCAACTTCAATTTTAGGTGCTTTTATTGAACGCGGAGATATAATGCGAGTCCATATATCCTTGACGGCCATGAAGGTATGCTCTAATTTAGGCTCTTTAATTGATGAGGGGATTTCTGGGTCCGTCAAGATATTCCCTGTTATTTCTGGCTGTTGAATATGTATTTGCTTTTTCAATCTGTGTCATGTAAAACCTTCTTTCCACCTTTTTTTATTGGATTCTCTTTCTGCCTCTGATTCCTTTTCCTCTACCCCAGATCTTTGGTTTGTGTTTGAATGTGTCCTCTTTTTAAATTGTTAATGATTTATTTTAGTTTTGATTATGCAGGTGAAGAGAGGCTGATTGAAATTTTGTTTGGATTCTAGAGGTGAAGAGAGACTCATTCGAAGAATGGGTGATTTTTGGATGGTATCCTTTGCTACAATCTTTCCTTGGTTGCTATCCTTATATGTATTCATTCAGATAGTTGTTTTATATGTTCGGGATTAACAAATTGGGTGTTATGTTGAAATGTAATCTCTATTTTTTGATGCCTCTGCGATTCCTTTTCCTCTCCTGCACGAACCCTAGATCTTTGCTTCTCTATTTCATTGTGTTTGATTATTTTTATTTTTTAATGTATAGGTTTATTTATGATTTATTTTTGTTTTGATTTTATAGGTGAAGAGAAACTAATTTGAAGAACATCTATTATGCTTGGTTATACCACCTTAACTCTTATGTCGCGTGGTTGGCTACATTAGTTAATGATTGCTATGATGAATAACTCGATGGTGAGACTGGATCTTATGGCTTGAGGTATGTTTCTTGGAGACTGGGTGTAAGGGTGGTGGGTCAAAATACCGATTTTTGTCTTTCTTTAATCCAGGTGTCTATGATTTTCGTTATGTTTGATAGATTAACCACTTCACAATAATTAATGGTGTTATTCTTCCTTATTTTGATTTTGACATGTTTAATTTCTTTTAGAACAAAGTTTCATTGTTCAAAGCGGTTAATTGATGAATATGAGTCTGTGGCACAATGATAAGGCCCGACAAAAATTTAGAAGGTTGTGTGTTCGATTCATACGCATTCAGTCCTCTATAGTAATCTGTTTTGTTATCTACATGATTTAAACTAACTTACAAGTAGTAACTGTCTCGCCAAACCTAAAATGGTTCCATTCCATAATGCACCACTCATCTCGTGTCCCCACCAATATTAACAACTACAATAGTTCTTTAATAGATGAGAGTGAAACATCTTTTGGCTTTGTGATAATTGGTAAATCATATAATTCTCCCATCATATGATTTTGTATTTGATTAACTAATCCCTAGCTATTGTGTGTGTACCATGTGCGTATTTTTGGCACTCAAGTTTCAAATGAATTAAGTCTTTGGGAAACTTGCTATACTGTTTAGAATCGGGTGTTTGAGATGTGGAGAGAAAAGGAAAGTTGTGGAGAAGGAAATTAGCGAAGCCGCTTAGAGATATGACAATATATCAAGCCAAAGGTAACAATTAGTAGTGAATTTCATGAAATTCATCATTCTTGATATTCATGTTAGTTATATAGAATGTAGAACACTAAAGTAAACAATGGATTAGGAACATATATGTAAGTTGTAGTTCCTACTGCCTAGCATCTCTTTGTCCTAGCTAATTTGTTTGTGACTTGAATGCATAGTGACTTGATAGTAGTTAATTCCAATATCCACGAGAAATCTAGGTTCTTAATTATACTTCGTTAGGTTGAGTTTACAGTATAATGAAAAATATATCAAGTGGTACTAAGTCTCTACGAAAAAGAATAGTGATTGAAAACTTTGGCTCTATTATTTTTTATGAACGGTCTCACAACTATCTCACTTATTTACATGATACCATTTGGAACTCGGTGGTGTAAGTTTTCCTTTGTGTCCCATTACTCACCGATCTCCTAGCTATTGTCTATGTGTGCGTATACATCAAGACATGTATGTATTTTTACCGATCTCCCGTTATTTTGTGCTCTCTATTATTTTTATAGATATCCTAGGTGCTTGGAAATCGTAAGATGCATGTTTAACAGTTTCACCATTTTGATTATTGCAGAAGCGAGATGGTTATATAGTGAGTTGACACTTTCTGTGTTGTCGCTACATTGTGGGATATGCTTACGTAAATATGAATAATTTGGATGACATAATTGTTATGCAAGTTTGAATTCATGTGTTGTTCTACTGTTTTCTAGGGGAATTAGGCTTCAAGCATGCGGTTCTTATTTTAGTTAGGATAAAAAATTAAGTGAACACCATAATAGATTTTCATGTCTATGAATTCTCGCACAATTCCCTATTTTCCATTCTTAAGTGAACATCTATAGAACCCAGCTCCCTATTTTGCATATTGTGTGAAGTCAAGAAGGTAAAATAAAATTTTGAAAATTCTATCTTCATACCAAGCCTTGCAATTAAGTGATGTTTGCCATTTCATGTTTAATGTTTGGCCAATATCAATAAATGTGTACCAAATAGTTAAAATCTAACATACGTCGCATTAGTAATTTTCATTATTCCATCAAGCGTCAGATTCGAATCAGAGTTTTGATTATAGTGAAGATAATTAGACATTACCTTCAAGAAACCATATATGTTTTATTAACTACAAAGTGTATATGCGGACCTTATGTGTATGCCACGCTAAAGTTCTTTGTAATTCTTTCACTCAGATAAATTAGCTGGGAAACAGTTTTTTTTGGTGTTGCAATACTATTTAGTTGTCTCATCTCTTTACAAAGAATGGAAGAGGATGTCATCCACCCGCCTTTTTCTACCGCTAGGCTCAATATCCTTTTTTTGATCATAATGATGTTATTCATGCAAGTGATGGCCTACTATCATAGAAAAAATCTTAATTTTGGAAATGGTTAAATTTAATTTTTGAAACAGTCTTTTGTTTGGTGAATAAGAACGTTGTTATAAGCGAAGAGATGGCAGTTCTAAAAGCCGATTACATCAATCGAGGATCTCACAGGAATATGGAGTAACTCCCCGGTGGTACGATTCAATGTGTATAATTGGTTAGCAACTTATATGAACCTTCCTCACTGTGATGTAACTAAATTTGTTATGACCAAGGAAAAGATGGTTCCTTGAAGTTACTAGCCAACTGCATTTTTGTGATACATCGTAATCAATTTCGTAGCTTCCTCTCATTCACTTGTGTGATAATATGAGTGATAGCTAACTCACACCTTAGGATGGACTTGAACTTGGGTATTAACAGAGATTTTGCAATACTATTTTTGTGTTTGGAGTTATGTATAAAAGGTTTGTCAAGAAAATGGTTCATATAATAACTTTAATTAGTCAAGCTTATACAGGTTATATAAATGAAGGCTGATCTCGGGATGATCTTGAATATTATATGTCTCCACATTAACATCATCGTCTCGATTAATACGGTGCGTAAGCATACACTCATTATGGGTTATTTGGTCTTTGAGACATATAGGTGTCCCTGAACATGTTGTTTGTCCGTCAAATTGTTTTTGTGTCAAGTAAATGGACAAATCGTATACTCTCGGATTGAAAGGGGATGTGCATTTTCAAGGAGATATAAGTTTATCCCCATCCTTTGTATTCTTCCAAGGCGTATCTTAAAAGTACAAAAATATGAATCACCTTTTCAAATATTATTTTCCTTATTGATTTTTTCTTTTCAATTTTTTTTTTCTCCAAAAACACCATCAACAACCGATAATTGATCAATACCATGATGACAACGTGATGGTATACAAGAATTATTATATTTTTGTTGAATACTATGCCAAACGTGTATGGTATTCTTAGTTAACAACAATCAACACGGTATTCATTACATAAATATTGTTGACCGACATAGAATCTTTTTTCAAGCATGCCAGGCGTTAAAATTTTAGACATAACATGTATGGTCAACCATGATTCTTTTTACCACATTCGATTGGTATTCATCGAGTTATACATGTCAATCTGTCTACAGAGTTAGCACGGTATTCCCACGACTTTGCGAAAAAATAAGATTTTTTTATATAAATAACTAAAAAAAATTATAAAATTTTCAAAAATGAAATTACTTTTATATAAATAACTAAAAAAAAATGACTAAAATAAATAAAT